>OZ010790.1:346545086-347134268 GCA_963932465.1 Maratus speciosus
ATTTATAACTATTATTAGATGTAAATTTCCAACTGGGCGAAAAATGTCCGGACCAGGATTCGAACCCGGGACCTCCCGGCTGAAGCCGCCAGTGCTCTGCCATCTGAGCTATCCCGGACGATTCTGGTTGAACTTTTTCACCCAGCTAACCTTGATGATTACAGCATCTGACTTACACCATACCCAGATGCTGTAATCATCAAGGTTAGCTGGGTGAAAAAAGTTCGACCAGAATCGTCCGGGATAGCTCAGATGGCAGAGCACTGGCGGCTTCAGCCAGGAGGTCCCGGGTTCGAATCCTGGTCCGGACATTTTTCGCCTAGTTGGAAATTTACATCTAATATGATTTGTTTACCAATTAGAATAATTGTGTTAATATTAATCTGGTACAACCATTATGTTTGAAATCGGTTTCGTATTTCATACGATTGCATAACAATCGTAATTTAGAACTCTTATAGAATGCCTTTCGCTCACTTCATCCTTTTAAATTTGTAATTTTCTTTCGACAATTCTTACAAAGCATTTGCACCTTTGAAGTAATTACCATTCCAAATATAAAATGCTACCCCCTCTTTAACACAAAAACGCAATTTAAAACATTTTTTGCTCCTGTAAACCTCTGGTGGTAGTGACATCAACGTAAAATATAGGCTATGTTGGAGCGGGGACTGTCACCATCAATTTGAAACCATTACTTCTGAAATCGGTTTATATTTCCTGAGTTTTCGTAGAAATCGCATTTAGAACGTTTTTTAGAACTCTTTTCGCACATTTTCACCTCTTTTAAATTTCAAATATTTTAAGAAATGTTCTTAGAGATCATGTATATCTTATCAGTAACTATCATGCCAAATTCCATGTATCTGGGTCCTTCAGTAACACAAAAATCGCAATTTCGAACGTTTTTTTTGCTCCTGCACCCCCTTTAGTGGTAGTGGAACCGACATAAAATGTAGCCTATGTTGGAGCAAAGGTTATCACCATCATTTTGACACCATTATTTTTGAAATCGGTTTGGTACTTCTTGAGATTGCATAAAAATCGCCATTTAGAACGTTTTTTAGAACGCTTTTCACGCATTTTCACCCCTTTTAAATTTCGAACTTTTTAAGAAATGTCCTTAGAGATCATTAGTATCTTATAAGTAACTACCATACCAAATTTCATGTTTCCAGGCCCTTCAGTAACACAAAAATCGCATTTTTAGAACGTTTTCTGCTCCTGCACCCCCTTTTGGCCAGTGGCACGGACATAAGACATAGCCTATGTTCTAAGTTGGACCAATACCATCATTTTGAGACCATTACTTTTGGAATCGGTTCGGCAGTTCCAGAGCTTACCTCCTACAAATAAACAATTTTTACCTCTTTATAATAGGAGTATAGATGACTAGCAAACCCCACGGCTTTGCTCGCGTAATATTTGAAATATGCCAAGTGATATTTATATGTCTAATTTTTATTAAAATGTACTAACTAAATTTTTATTTTATTAAAAGGTACTATTTTATTATATTAAAAGGTACTTATTACTTTTAGGAATATTTAAAAAAATTACTATTTAAAACACACTTTGATTAAACATCATTGTTACACTGCATAAGGTAGAAATGAGACTTAAATTAATAAAACGAAATAAAACTAAATAAATAATAATTTAGAAAATATTTTGAAACTTTTATGCTCAATAAATACGCTCATTTCAGTATTCATTTGACGTTTTGAATTTTTTAGAAACCATCTTCTCGCATCTTAAAATTAACCATCATGTAAAATTCCAAATCCTACAACTTCTCTCAACATAAAGGGCTATGTTGAAATAGGAACTGTCACCATTAATTTGCCAACATTAATTTTGAAATTGGTTTTTTATTTCCTAATATTCCACTGAAACGTAATTTAGAAAGCTTTTAAAGGCCTTCTTTAGAGCGTTTGTTGTTCCTGTGAACCCCAGGTGGAAGAATCATCGGCATAAAATATAGCCTGTGTAGGATTAGAGATTGTTACCATTGATTCGCAACTATTACTTTTATATTTGGATTATATTCCCTGAAATTGCGTAGAAATCGTAATTTAGGACTTTTTTAGAATGTTTTTCGCACCTCCCCTTCACTTCACCCCTTTTTAATTCGAATTTATTTTCGACAGTCCTTCGAGGGCATTTATATTTTATAAGTAACTACCATGCCATGTTTAAAGTTTCTAGCCTTTTCAGTATCACAGAAATCGCAATTTAGAAAGTTTTTAGCTCCTGCAACCCTCTGGTGGTAGTGGCACAGACATAAAATATAGCTTATTTTTGAGCAGGTTCTATCACCAACAATTTGTCATCATTATTTTTTTAATCGGTTTGGTATTTGATAAGATTAGATAAAAATTGTAATTTATAACGCTTTTCGCTCACTTCATATTTTTAAATTTGAAATTTTCTTTCAACAGTTTTTAGAAAGCAGTTGCATCTTGTAAATAAATACAATGCCATACTTCAAAGTGTTAGACCCTTCAGTTATGCAAAAAACGCAAATTAGAACATGTTTTGCTTTTGCAACCCTCAGATGGTAGTGACAGCAACATAAAATATAACCTATGTTATAGCAGGGACTGTCACCATTGATTTGCAACCATAAATTTTGAAATAGCTTTGGAATTTCCTGAGATTGAGTAGAAATTGCAATTTAGAAGGTTTTTAGAACGTTTTTCGCGCATTTCCAACCCTTTTTAAATTTCCAATTTTTTCGAAACTGTTCTTAACACACATTTATATGTAATAAATATGTACGTTGCCTAATTTTAAGTTGCTAGCCCCTACCGATCACAAAAATCGAAATTTGGAACGCTTTTTTACTCCTGCAACGTCTAGGTGATAGTGATACCGACTTAAAATAGCGTCTATGTTAGAGCAGAGGCTGTCAGCATCAATTTCTTACCATTACTTTTGAAATCAGTTTGATTCTTCCTGAGATATTGGTGACAAATCGGCATTTAGAACGTTTTTAGAACGCTTTTCGCTCATTTTGCACCTGCATCTCCTCTGGGTTAGTGGAAACAGATATAAAATATAGCCTATCTTGGAGTAAGATCTGTCCCCATCATTTTTACACCATTATATTTGAAATCGGTTCAGTATTTCCTGAGATTGCCAGAAATCGAAATTTAGAACGGTTTTTTACAACGCTTTTTGCGCATTTTGACCCCCCCTTTTAAATTTCGACTTTTTTAGAAAATGTCCTTAGAGATCATTGATATCTTATAACTAACTACCATTCTAAATTTCACGATTCAAGGCCCTTCCGTCGCGCAAAAACCGCAATTTAGAACGTTTTTCTCTTGCACCCTTTTGGGGTAGTGGCACCGACATAAAACATAGCCTATATTGGAGCAAGTGTTTTCACCATCATTTTGACGCCATTATTTTTTTAACCGGTTTGGTATTTCCAGAGATTGTGTAGAAATCACCATTTAGAACGTTTTTTAGAACGCTTTTCGCGCATTTTCACCCCTTTTAAATTTCGAATTGTTTAAGAACTGTTCTTAGAAATCCTTTATATCTAATAAGTCGCTGATAGTTCAAATTTCATATTTCTAGCCCCTTCAGTAACACATCAATCGCATTTTTAGAACGTTTTTTGCTCCTACACCCCTTTGGGGTAGTGGCACCGACATAAAGCATAGCCTATCTTGGAGCAAACGTTGTCACTATCATTTTGACGCCAATATTTTTTAAATCGGTTTGGTATTTCCTAAGATTATGTAGAAACTACCATTTCGAACGTTTTTTAGAACGCTTTTTGAGCATTTTCACCCCTTTTAAATTTCGAATTGTTTAAGAACTGTTCTTAGACCTCATTTGTATCTTATAACTAACTAATATTCCAAATTTCATATTTCTACGCCCTTCAGTAACGTAAAAATCGCATTTTTAGAACGTTTTTTGCTCCTGTACCCCCTTTGGCGTAGTGGCACCGACATAAAATATAGCCTATGTTCTAAGTTGGACTAACGCCATCATTTTGATACCATTACTTTTGAAATCGGTTTGGTATTTCCTGAGATTATGTAGAAACTACCATTTAGAACGTTTTTTAGAACGCTTTTTGTGCATTTTCACCCCTTTTAAATTTCGAATTGTTTAAGAACTGTTCTTAGACATCATTTATATCTTATAAGTAACTAATATTCCAAATTTCATATTTCTAGGCCCTTCAGTAACGCAAAAATCGCATTTTTAGAACGTTTTTTGCTCCTGCACCCCCTTTGGGGTAGTGGTACCGACATAAGATATAGCCTATGTTCTAAGTTGGACTAACCCCATCATTTTGATACCATTACTTTTGGAATCGGTTCGGTAGTTCCTGAGCTTACCTCCTACAAATAAACAATTTTTTCCTCTTTATAATAGGAGTATAGATGAGTATAGATATAGATGAGTATAGATTAAAAACTAGTTGGATGTGACAATCCTAAAACTTTCTTCTATCTTATACATAATATTTCAAAAACTAGTTACACATGTTAATACTTCAATATTTTTAATTCAATACTACTAGGGGGCTCTGCCCCCTACGAGCTACGCTCGCCAACCCCCCCGTTCAAGCACACCAAAATCCAGAAAGCACGCTAATTTGATCGGCTTTAAAAATATTGAATTAAAATTAAAAAAAAACAGTAGCGATCTCTCTGTAAACGGGTTTCCATTCGTTTTTCTTGGATTGGGGATTTTTAAGACCAAATCTGCTGCTGTTACAATGGCGGTTTTCGTATTTAATTAAAAAAATAGTAAACATTTGAAAATAAGCTAATGTAAAATGAATTAAGTAAACAGCGTCATTGTCTCCCGGTATTTTTTAACAGCGCTATAAGATAGTTCTTTTAAATAATTCATTTTAAATGTATCGTTTTAAATCTGACGTAATTTACACCAAAGTTTTATTTCTCTTATTAATATTCACGTGAAAATACTTTTGTTGTTAGAAGGAAATATTATTTGCGCTGTCTTCGAATTCACGATAATAGTTGAAAAGATTATCTCAAAATATCTCGCACAAATATATTTTTCAATTTAAATTGTTTTGCTATATTTTTTTGCCATTTTAAATATGACGTAATTTCCTCAAATTACAAGTTTTAACGCATAATAATGATTTTTTTTATTTTAAGATTTTGTTTCTCTTTTAAAATTCAAGTGCAAATATGGTTCGTCGCAGATGTCATATACGCTCCATATTGGCGCAAATTTTTTCTGACGCTAATTTCATATACGCAACGGGTACTTAACTGGTGCTAAAGTGTTGTTATTTTGCTTGATATCGTAACCCGGATGGGTACAGATGTCATATTCGCCCCATATTGGCGCGATTTTTTTTCGGTTTCCAATTTGGCGAAAACATCAACAGCATAAACAACATAATCCGGGTTACCACATCAAGCAAAATAACGACACTTTGGCGCGTAAAAAAATTGCGCCAAAATGCTCGTATATGACATCTGTGCCTATGGTTCTTATGACGTAATTTTCCTGCTTTTAACATGTAATCATTTAATTCTAATTTTAAAGTTTTTTTTCTGTTTGTAATAGTCACGTGTAAATAAATTTTTAATTTGAAGTAAACATTATTGTTTGCGCTGTTTATGCAACTGGCAACAGTTTAAATTAATAACATTTTCTAAAATTTGTAAAAAATATCTCTCGAAATGCTGAAAATTTGAATTTAAAATTGAAATAAAACATCAAAAAATGAGTCAAATAAGAAAACTAAATGCAATCTGCACATCGGGAACTTATAACGTATAAAATGATCTAAAAATGATTAAATTCTCATGTATAGTTTTGGCTCCAATAAAACTTTTTTAATGGAACGATTTTGTCCAACTTTAGAATTAAATATCTCTTAAAATAATTCTTCGATTTGAAAACTGTCTGCATCAGCGTATTTATCAAACATTTCTCTATAATACCGCCGATTTTCATATTTTTGTATGCAACAGTTTTTTTAATATTAACGATGAAAGGCCATGCTTAAGCATTCAAATTGGATGTGGTCTACCCGGAATATCTACGCAGATGTTCATTGGTCCATTTCCAAATCAAAGCTTTTTTTTATATATAGAAGGATACAACTTTGATTTTCATCTTAAATTTCTGCTTCAGTCAATTAAACGGACTAAAAACGAATTAATCAATATCATGATATTTGTTAAAATTAATAGTTTTTCCTTATTCTGTGTTTATCAGATGTTTGCGAATAGATGGCTTAGCAAAAAGCGAGTTCCCGCCTCTGCACGAGCCGCCGATGAACAACAAAACTACGAAAAATCAACAATATGCATACAAAAATCGCTATCACAAAGCCCCTTTACCGCGCAATATGTCCAAATTCAAGGATGACCTGTTGGCCAAAGCCAAAAACATGCACGAAAAAATTTGGTTCAATTGTATGCATAATTTTATACATTTTTCGATGGTACAATAAAGAAAATGGCACAAACATCGCTATTACAACGTCCCCTCTTGGGCAGATTTTTTTCAAATTCAGGGAGAACTTGTTTGCCATAGCCAGAAACGTACACAAAAAATTTGGTTCAATTCTATGCATAACTTCATACAATTTTCGATGGTACAATAATGAAAATGGTACAGAGATCACAATTACAGCGCCCCCTTCCGGCGGAATTTTTCCAAATTCAGGGAGGACTTCGTGCTATGACCAAAAACAAACACAAAATATTTGGCTCAATTCTATGTATAACTTCATACACTTTTCGATGGTACAATATTCAAAAACGCACAAAAATCGCTATAACAGCGCCCCCTACCGGCGATTTTTTTCCAAATTCAGGGAGGACCTGCTTGCCATAATCAAAAACTTAAAATAAAAATTTGGTTCAATTCTATGCATAACTTCATACACTTTTGGATGGTACAATATTCAAAATCGCACAAAAATCGCTATTACAGCGCCCCCTACCGGCGAATTTTTTCCAAATTCTGGGAGGACCTACTTGTCATATCCAAGAACTAAAAATAAAAATTTGGATCTATTCTATGCATAACTTCATACACTTTTGGATGGTACAATATTGAAAATCGCACAAAAATCGCTGTTACAGCGTCCCCTACCGGCGAATTTTTTCCAAATTCAGGGAGGACCTAACTTGCTATATCCAAAAACTTAAAATAAAAATTTGGTTCAATTCTATGCATAACTTCATACACTTTTGTATTGTACAATATTGAAAATCGCACAAAAATCGCTATTACAGCGACCCCTACCGGCGAATTTTTTCCAAATTCAGAGAGGACCTACTTGCCCCAGTAGCAGAAAGTTATGGTTGTGTCTGCGACAGCAATTTAGTGGGATGAAAATTGTCTGCGGGAGTAGTGTGTTATATTTTCTTATGTTACAAACATTATGAGTGTTAAAATAAACAACGTTCTTACTGATTAATACCAGGGGTGATTCTAAGTAAAAAAAAAAATTCTGAAATTTACAGCAAAATTTCCGAAAGGTTACAACAGAAGGGGGGGGGGGTGGAGAGGGCAGGGAGCGAAAATCCGCTACCGGCACTAATTATGTGTTTTTCTTGCGCACTTTTGATGAAATTTGGGTTTTTTCGCGATCTTTTGACGAAATATGCCGTTTATCTCGATCTTTTGACGAAATTTGCCATTTTTTCGCGATCTTTTGACGAAATCTGCTGTTTTTTGCAATCTTATGAGGAAATTCCTCATTTTTTTCGCAATCTTTTGACGAAATTTGCCGTTTTTTCGCGATCCTTTGACAAAAATGAGCTTTTTTTCTCGATCCTTTACGAACTTCGTGTTTTTTCCTCGATTCTTTGACGAACTCCGTGTTTTTCTGCGATTCTGTGACAAAAATTTGCGTTTTTTTGGCATATCTGGGGCAAAATTCACGTTTTTCCCGGGATCTTTTGGAATTCGCGGTTTTTACAGCGATACTTTGGCAGAAATTTGCACTTTTGGGGATTTTTTGACAAATTCCGAAAACTTAATTCCGATCTTTTAACATAAATTTTCCTTTTTTCGCGATCCTTTGACAGTAATCTGCGTTTTTCGTGATCCTTTGACAGAAATTTGCGTTTTTTCGCGATCGTTTTACAAAAATTTGCGTTTTTTCGCGATCGTTTTACAAAAATTTGCGTTTTCTCGCGATCGTTTTACAAAAATTTGCATTTTTTCCGCGATTGTCTGACTACATTCGTGTTTTTTCCTCGATCCTTTGATGAAATTCAAGTTTCTTCCGCGATTTATTGACAGAAATTTGCGTTTTTCTTGCGCCCCTGGAACGAAATCCCCGTTTTTTCGGGATTTTTGGATAAAATTTAAGTTTGTACAGCGATCTTTTGGCAGAAATTTACGCTTTTCGAGATTTTTTGACGAAATTCCTCCTTCTTTCCGCAATCCTTTGACATAAATCTGCGTTTGCTCGCGATCCTTTGACATAAATTTGCTTTTTTTCGCGCTCGTTTGACTAAATTTGCGTTTTTTCCACAATCGTTTGTCTAAATTCGCGTTCTTTCCGCGATCCTTTTATTAAATTCGCATTCTTTCCGCGATCCTTTGACGAAATTCGTGTTTTTTCCGCGATCCTGTGACAGAAATTTGCATTTTTTCTACAACCCTGGGCCCTTTTTTTTTTCCGTCTCTTGTGACGAAATTCGCGTTTTTATAGCGACCCTTTGGCTATAAATTACCGACTTTTTATGCGAACGATTGCCGAAATTGATATTTTTCGGCGACCATTTGTCGAATTCGCGATATTTTTTGTCAGAATTTTCGTACTTTTTTTTTTTTTTTTCTTCAAGTTGGCAAATTTATCTGCAAGGTCCAAAATAAATCTGCGACGCACGTCGCGCGTCTCGAACTTTCTGCTACCAAGCTACTTGCAATATCTAAAAACTTAAAATAAAAATTTGGTTCAATTCTATGCATAACTTCATACACTTTTGGATAGTACAATATTGAAAATCGCACAAAAATCGCTATAACAGCGCCCCTACCGGCGAATTTTTTCCAAATTCAGGGAGGATCTGCTTGCCATAGCCAAAAACTTAAAATAAAAATTTGGTTCAATTCCATGCATAACTTCATATACTTTTTGATGGTACAATGGCGACAGACAGACGGACACACGGACAGACAGACATTTTCTATAAACATGTTTTTTTGGGATCTCTGACCCCTAAAACGTGTAAATCCGTTGAAAACCGGAAGTCGAAAAAAATTTCGATTACAATACTTTCTTCTATTGAAGATAGAAGAAAGTAATATATAATAACCTCTTTCATTGATTAAGTTTAAATTCATTAAAAACCGTGCATTCTAAAAAACAATTAATAAACAATTTTCAGATGCATTAAAATCGTTTGCTTTTGGCGAGGAAAAATCCTGCTCGCCAAATCGCATGTCATTTTCGTATTTTCGCGCCAAATATTCGAAAGTATTTTATTTTTTTACAGACTTTCTACTGAAATTCCGCCGTTAAATTTGGCCGATCCGTTGTTACATACATGAGTAGTTTCGTTAGCATTTTTTTCAACATATTCTGAGTATGCCCTGTAAGGAGACCTTCCTTGTGAGAGCAAAAACGCAAAAATGGCGTTTGAAACTCTGAGAAATCTAGAAAGCATGTCTTTTACGTTTTTCTCTGGAATTTAAATTCCAGATGCTCCATTATCGTTTCGAACATGGAACATAAACAGAAATGCACTTACTGTTGTCCAGTGTATAATACTCAAACTCAATATTTCTGCGCGGCAGGAAATAACCACTCTTTTAGCCTATGACGTCTCGAAAATGTGACAGCTGCCCTTTTTCAAAACAAATGAAGAGTTTTCAGAAAACTGATGCATGTAATGTGCGTTTTCACAGTTTTAAATACAATATTAGCCGTTTACTTGAATCACAAATTTTTGAATAGAATCAGGAGTGATTCTGAGTAAAAAAAAAATTCTGAAATTCACAGAAAATTTCCCTAAAAGTTACAGCAGAGGTGGGGAAGAAGGGAGGGGGAAATCAACTCTCGGCACTAACTATGCGTTTTTTCCGCGGCCTTTTGACAAAATTCACGACTGTTAAAGAAATTTACGTTTTTTCGTGATGTTTTGACGAAATTTGTGTTATTTTCGCGATCTTTTGACGGAATTTGCGGGGTTTTTTCGCTTTTTATGACGAAATTTGAGGGTTTTTTCGCGACCTTTTGACGAAATTTGAGGGTTTTTTCGCAATCTTTTGATGAAATTTGTGTTTTTTTTTCGCGATCTTTTGACGAAGTTTGCGTTTTTTCCACGATTCTTGGACGAAATTTTGCGTTTTTTCAGCGATTCTTTGACAAAATTTGCGTTTCTCCCGCTATCTTTTGACGAAATTCGCGATTTTTCTGCTAACGATTGACAAAATTTATTTTTTTCGGCACCACTTGTCAAAATTCGCGATATTTTTTATGTTCGAATTTTCGAATTGATGACCGATTTTTTTTTTTAATTTTTGGAAAATTCAGAACAGAATCACCAATAAGTAGAATTTTATTCAATAAAGGAACGGATTCTGAATAAAGCCAAAAAGTTTTAAGATTAACTTTGGTTTTGATTCATTAAAGCGACTAATTTGCTCAACTAGTGATTCATATAAGCGGCAATCATACTAATTATTTTAGCTCTGCGAGGGGTTTTAACTCCCCCCCCCCCTCCCTTCGCTGCACCAGTGCTTCAAAAATGAATTAAAATGAGATCCATTTCAGCAGATAAGCCGACCCTTTATCTAATTTGGGATATAAAAAAAAATAAATAAACGTTGCCAAATGCTAAAAACATAATTTAAAAATATTTTATCAACTTGTGTGTTCTGTGGCCAGAGTCCCTTAATATGACTTAAGAGTTTGTCCACATGGATTTCTCCCCATATGTTTACATTTAAAAGTATGTTTACCTAAATATAGATTTCAGGTACCACCATTTTTTAGCATTAATGACGCATTCTTTCTCGGGTTCTATGGGTCCGATTTTAACGGGAATCGGTTCATTCAATTTAGCTTTAAACTTCAGTTATTAGCATTTTTGACCATTAATGGCGCCTTTTTTTCTCGGTTCTGTGGGTTTTATTTCAACGGGGTGTGAAGCAGTATAACATCATTAAAACATACTTAAAAAAATTACCCCCTACAAAAATAGACAGAAATGTATTAGGATTATTGTGTATGCCACTGTAAACAATAAATATAATACACACAGAATTCAAATGCTATAATGCTGAAGGAATCTTAATAACATACATATTTTTTTGGCAACCCAAATACCGGGTGTCCCAAAAAGGACTGACTGATTTTAAAATTCAATAACTTGCAAACGGTGACAGATATTAAAAAAATTCTTGCAGGAGGGTTATGCATAAGGTCAGAAGTTTTATTACAGTGATTTTCAATTTTAGTTCGATTTACAAACAATAGATGGCGCTGTAAGCAATAGTCCCTAAATACAGGCTCGATTTTTAGTCCTTTATCTTGTTCCATGCAGAAAAAGCAGATGGAAATGTATTATCCGGGCCACGAAGTACCAAAAATCGAGCCTGAATTTAGCGTCTATTGATCGCAGCGCCATCTATTGTTTGTAATTCAAACTAAAATTGAAAATCACTGTAAAAAAACTTTTGACCTTATGCATAACCCTCCTGCAAGAATTTTTTAAATATCTGTCACCGTTTACAAGTTATTGAATTTTAAAATCAGTCAGTCCTTTTTAGGACACCCGGTATATATGCAGGGGCGTGCCGAAGGCTGTTTTAGTGGGGGGGGTGTGTGAACTGAATTTTGCCGACTGCAAGATCGGGGGTGAGAAAGGCTTTGTGATAGCCCCCCTCCCCCTCAGCGACAGAGTCAACTGTTCTACAATACTGTGAATTTATAAAAATCACTAAAAGTCTTAAGTGTTCACCTGCATTCTCCTTAAAACCACAGACGAAATTAAATGCTATTATTCAGTATGTGTAAACTTTTTTTAATTATTTTACTATATAAGTAGAGTTGAGAATCCTGTTATTAATTAGAGTTCTGCTTACGATTTAAAAGGAAATGTGTACGGATGTACCGTACATTAACCAGTTCTCAAAGATAACAATTTAAGAATGTTGAAGTACTTCGGAATTTTTGTTTCTATAAATAAAACCACATGCTGTTGTGTAATGTAAGTGTATAAATTTTCAAATACATAAAAAAGACAAATCTTGCTTGCTAAAAATAAGATATATATTAGAATAAGAAACTAAAAATTATCTATTTAGTTAAAATTATATATTTTTAAATTATCACCCGCCTATCCTACAGAATAGCCCATTTTCCAGCTACACTGTCTAAATCCAACATGTCAGTTATGTCTGTTTCACAGGTTAATAGCATTAGTTCGTCTAGTCGGTCTTCCGACATGGTGGTACGCAAGCAATTTTTTATTAACTTTAACCTGCTGAAACTTCTTTCATTACTTGCCACAGTTACTGGAATAATTAAGGCCAACTTGTAGGCTAAAGAAAGGTTAACATACAAATAAGCCTTCCCCACAAGTTTTTGTGCTGCTGCGCCAATTGTATCCGATTCAGAACTAGCTATTTCTGAGGACATGCGATCAATTTCACATTCCAAGTTATCTACATCTTTGAGATCATTAGGGAATAATTGACATAGTTTAGAAATGTCCTCGGTAGAGCTATACTTGATCCTAGATGGAAGGAGACAGGCCAGTGGTTTAACTTTCTCAAATACCAACTTATGAATGTCTCCAAATGCAGTTGTAAGCCGATCTACCACCTTCAAAATTTCTGCTTTAAAATAATTCTCTCGTGTAAATAGAAACGCAGTTTCAGGATTTTTGTCGATCTTCGATGGAGGCCTCCGTCGCCTGTGCCGCAAATTGAACTCATAATCTTGATTTATTCCATGAGTCTCGCAGATGTTGTTAGCTTCCTTAATGAAGTTTATTATAGCCGCCGCGTCATGATTCCGGAGTTTCTGAATGCTTTGTAAGTTTTCTGCATTATGCCGGTTCCCTCTAAAATGTTCAGGTCTTCATGTTGCAATTGCTCTGTTGCTAACTTGGTCTTAAACATAATTGTTTTGATTGCAAGTAAAGAAACAATGAAATCGTATGACATCAATTTGCTTCTTAACCCTGCCGCCTTAGCTCGAGCATCCTTGTCAACCTTCATGTCTTCAGAAATAATTTGCAGTGTATGGATGAGGGCATCATAGGACGATAAAATAGCTCTGATTGAATCCGCTCGCATAGTCCATCTTGTCTTCGACAAAGATTTCAAGGTAAGACTCTTCTGAAGAACTTCCATTTTCCCTCTCAGTATGCCGAATCGCTTTGTACTCAGTGAAAAGAAGTTATAGAGATCCAGAATACTGTCATAGAACAATTTTATTACATTGCTTTCTTCGCACGCATGTTCAACACATAAATTCACTTTATGCGCGAGGTAGGTTATGTATAAAATATATCAACCAGCTATTTCTGAAAGTTTTGATTGACAGCCTAAAATGCGGCTGGACATAGATGACGTGATGTCGTAAGACTGTGCAAGAGCTTGGGAAAGCAATATTCCAACTGACTGTAGAATTTGAGAAATAAGCTTAGCCATTCCTTCGCCTGTTTTATCCAGATAATCTTTTAGTTTTAACAACCTTTCTTCTATCTGAAACTTTGGGGTCACGTATCGGATTACAATTGAGAGCTGGTCAAGATGACGGAGAACGGGTGTGCTATCAGCCATAACGCTAAAAAATCCACAATTTTTGACATTTGCAACTATTTTTTCACGGACACATGATCCAAGAACCCCAGTAAAGTCGTTTTGCGACTTATTACTAAGATAGTTGGCATGGTATAGGCGAAGATGATTATCATCAATCAGTTTTTAAAGTTGGAATCCACCTGGCCATTAATAGGGGACTTTTTGCAGGGTGTGTTCTTAACTTTCCGACTATTCTAAATTTTACCAACTGTTCCAAATACGTGGGGGGGTGTTACACCCCCAACACCCCCCCGCTAGGCACGCCCCTGTATATATGTGCATTTAAAGAGCATAGACAGAGCAGTAGTAGGCCCATGCAAGGCTTTTACATTGCAATCCCTGAGATTATTTGTTGATACATTTTTCATTCATTTCTAATTAACTGATTTTTTTTTTTTAATCAAACAATGTGTTTTAAGAAATGTGAGTGCACTATGTCAAAAGCCTTTTCATAAACATTTTCGAAAAATACCTCATCCCATTGTATGTGCATAGAAAAAGGGGTGTTGACATCAAAAATAATATTTATAATTTATATAGATACTATCTGACCCACCCGGGCCCGGGATAATATTCTTAAATGAACCTTAAATTTATATGATTTTATGCATTTAGCTTGATTTTGTTTGAAATACGTGGCCGCTAAATGTAAAAACTCATTAAAAGAAAAAAAAAAAAAAAAAAAAAAAAACGATATTTAGCGATAAAAAGGGTTGAAATAACTCCCACAGGAAACGAAAGGGGGGGGTAGGGGCCATATGTTTCCTATGACTGCATAATTTTCGTGCTAAAATATTGATAATTAACTGTAAAAATCACTGAATTATGCATAACCATTTTTTTTTTTTTTTTTTACATCGAAATCCTGAGTGAATTTTTTTCATTTTCAAACTGATTATATCCGGAAAATCTTGTAATTCCACCTTCCACTGCCAGGTAGCACAATATGTTCTAAATTAACCTCTGACATGAGTCCCCTCTGAATGCAGCACTGTATTGCAGACATGCTACAAAATCGTTAATTCCACTTTCTATCGCCAGAGGGCACATTCTGTTCTAAACGATCCACCTACAGATGTAGCTCCGACCAGGCCCCAATCATTACTATTTGAGGCCCTGGGCAAAGATAAATTAAGTTCCTAAAATGTTTTTAAATCGTAAACTTAAAACAAGAAAAGTATGACTCTTTCTGAATGCTTTTCACTGTAAAAATGCAGCTTCATTAACAATAAATACATTCAATGCAAAATTCACTGATTAAATTATATACAAATTAATAAATAAATTTAATATGCTGTAATCCAACTATTCCAAGTAAATATAAAACATTAGAACAAAGAAAAAAAAATAGATGAACAAAGCGCGAGCAGAAGGAGGGTGGTGTCCCTTTTTTCGGTGACACCAAGGGGCAAAAGAAGCAATTTTTTGACCCCCTTCTGAGAATTTGAAGATAAAGAGGGCTGTTCCAGGAGAAAAAAAAAAAAAAAAAAAAAAAACATGCTTGCTGCTCTCACAAGTTAGAGGCGAAACTTCTTAGATTCTAGAAACAGTTGATTTTATGCATTGCTCTCTTTGCATTTGTTGGTGATTTTATTATTTCAGAATTAGGAAAGGGTTATTTAAAGGTTAGCTTTCGTGACATCCAGCCGAATTTACCCTAATGCGCCTAAAGAAGTTTCATTTCAAAAGTTTTGGAGAAGGCGGGAAAAAGACGTACGGTCCTTGATCGATTTGGTTATCCTGGGCAATCCTGTTAACCGGCATACGGATAATCGGCACTCTACTGTATTATAAAAATTTCTAATAAGAACCAAAAACAAGTGGAAGCATAATAAAATGTACAAATTTGAAAGACAAGTTAGAGTAAATTGCAATAGTCTTTAATTTGCAATTAAACAATGTATATTATGATAAAAATATGAATAGAATTACTACAAAAGAAACTTATTACATTGAAAGTAGATTTCTCACCTTTCATCATAAGACATTTAAAATTTCCATTTCCTAACATTTATTTCTGTTTGACAAATAGTCAGTAAAATATTTTGTATCATTTCGTCATCATGCACAAGCAAAACCGAGTAAGAATACTCAGATTTTTCAAAATATAAAAAAATTCAGAAATGATAAAAAGAAAAAAAGTAGAATGAAACATTAACAAATTTGTTATAAAACAAACATAGGATCAGTTAAGTTTAAAAATTCAAACAATTCCAAGTTCAGCAACAAATATTCTGTTTTTTATTTTACTAAGAAAAAAGCTTATTAATGGTTACTAGATCCTCTGTAAGCATCATCTGAGAGACAGCTGGGCAATTGTACAAAAAATGGAAGAATTGGCATTTGGACAAAGAAAAAAAGTTTCTACGAGTATACCTGAAACCCATGGTGGTTGCGTAGACAGGAAAATATTTCTACTTTCAGGAATCAGTCCCTGTAAACTACTTTGTGAACTTATGAGAGGGATACTAGGAGTTTTCTAGAGTTTGATCAGTACATTTTGCAAAGACTGTCACGGGTATTATCACGGTGAAAAAAGTGCTTCAAGATATAATATTGGGCTTATTCTGACTCCTAACTTTCAAGGATGATCAACTTGTTGTCAAAAGAAAGATTCAGAGGTTCGCAATGAAAGTTGGAAAATGAGTAACCTAAAAGTAAAATTTACTTGTAAAATTAATGATAAAATATAGAACACATTTTATCATTTCCAATCTGTACATTACGATTGTATCAGATTTATGTGTGTCAGGTTCTGAGAAACATCTGCTATTAGAACTAGGGTTCTATATTATGTTTGTCTTAATCTATACTAATATTATAAAGAAGTAAAGTTTGTTTGTTTGTTAGAGGTAATCGCTGGAGCTACCGAACCGATTTCAAAAGTAATAGTATCAAAATGATGGTGTTAGTCCAACTTAGAACATAGGCTATATTTTATGTCGGTGCCACTACCCCAAAGGGGGTGCAGGATCAAAAAACGTTCTAAAAATGCGATTTTTGCGTTACTGAAGGGCCTAGAAATATGAAATTTGGAATATTAGTTACTTATAAGATATAAATGATGTCTAAGAACAGTTCTTAAACAATTCGAAATTTAAAACGGGTGAAAATGTGCGAAAAGCGTTCTAAAAAACGTTCTAAATGGTGGTTTCTACACAATTTCAGGAAATACCAAACCGATTTAAAAAATAATGGTGTCAAAATGACGGGGGCCGAAACTAGCCTTTTTGGCGCCCGGGGCAAACATGGATTTTGGCGCCCCCCCCCCCCCCCCGCCTCCACCACAAAGTAAATTTACAAAAAAGAATTTTACTAAATATCTAACAGACAACCTATTTTTAAATTTAAAATATATAAAACTGAACTACGTAATCAGCTTTGTCAAACATTGATCCATTAAAATCTTTGAAAAGTTATTGAAAAGAACTGCATTTTAATCTTTTTAAACTTTTTTTTTTTTTTTTTGCATAGTCTAAATGAGGTCGATATCTAAAAAAGAAAGGTTTTACTAAGAATTTTACGCTGTGCATTCCCCTTCCCGTTGTCCTGGGCAGTCAGCGCCCATGGCAAGACGGAAAAAAAAAAAAAAAAAAAGGAAAGAAAGGAAGCTCAACACAGTTCAGCGGAAAAAAAACAAACAGCTTTCATGGAATTTTTTTATCTAGACTGAGGGGTCACTTCTCCTTTGGTAGTTATCCGTAGTGGACAGTAGGGTGTCCCACAATAGAGACTGACCTTGAAAAACGGTAATGATTCTCCTTCGGATTCTCCTCACAGGAAGTGATTTAAAAGATAGAAAGCAAACGCATAGGCATGATACTTTGAAATTTTGTATTGTAATGAATCTTTTTATCTATTTGTAAAGTTTAATGCATTTGGTTCAGTTTTCCTTTTAAATTTTCCAGCTGTGAGACATTTTTATACAAATTTCATAATATATATATATATATATATATATATATATATACATTCTTGTGTCAAACGTCAAACAAAATCTTCATTTTGGCGCCCCCTTCACCTCCTGTTAAAGCGGCGCCCGGGGCACGTGCCCCCTCTGCCCCCCCTAGTTTCGGACCTGTAACGGTGACAACCCTTGCTCCAACATAGGCTATGTTTTATGTCGGTACCACAACCCGAAAGGTGGTGCAGGAGCAAAAAGCGTTCTAAAAATGTGATTTTTGCGCTACTGAAGGGCTTAGAAATATGAAATATTAGCTACTTATTAGCTATAAAGGATTTTTGAGAACAGTTCTTAAAAAATTCGAAATTTGAAAGGGGTGAAAATGCGCGAAAGCGTTCTAAAAAACGTTCTAAATGGTGGTTTCTACACAATCTAAGGAAATACCAAACCGATGTAAAAAATAATGGCGTCAAAATGATGGTGACAACCCTTGCTCCAACATAGGCTATGTTTTATGTCGGTGCCACTACCCCAAAGTGTGTGCAGGAGAAAAACGTTCTAAATTGCGGTTTTTGCGTTACGGAAGGGCCTAGAATCGTGAAATTTGGAATGGTAGTTAGTTATAAGATATCAATGTTATAAGATATCTATGGACATTTCCTTAAAAAATCAAAATTTAAAAGGGGGTCAAAATGCGGAAAAAGCGATGTAAAAAACGTTCTAAATTGCGATTTCTATGCAATCTCAGGAAGTACTGAACCGATTTCAAATATAATAAATGAAGGTGACAGATCTTGCTCCATGATAGGCTATATTTTATATCTGTCTCCACTACCCCAGAGGAGATGCAGGAGCAAAATACGCGAAAAGCATTCTAAAAACGTTCTAAATGCCGATTTGTCAGCAATATCTCAGGAAGAATCAAACTGATTTCAAACGTAATCGTAGGAAATTGATGCTGACAGCCTCTGCTCTAACATAGACGCTATTTTATGTCGGTATCACTATCATCTAGACGTTGCAGGAGTAAAAAAAGTTCCAAATTTTAATTTTTGTGATCGGTAGGGATTAGCAACTTTAAATTAGGCTAGGTACATATTTATTAGATATAAATGATCTTTAAGAAACGTTTCAAAAAAATTGGAAATTTAAAAATAGGCGAAAATGCGCGAAAAGCGTTCTATAAACGTCCTAAATTACGATTTCTACTCAATCTCAGGAAATACCAAAGCTATTTCAAAAGTAATGGTTGCAAATCAATGGTGACAGTCCCTGCTATAACATAGGTTATATTTTATGTTGCTGTCACTATCATCTGAGGGTTGCAAAAGCAAAACATGTTCCAATTTGCGTTCTTTACGTAACTGAGGGGTCTAACACTTTGAAGTATGGCATGATATTTACTTACAAGATGCAACTGCTTTCTAAGAACAATCGAAAGAAAATTCCAAATTTAAAAAAATGAAGTGAGCGAAAAGCATTATAAATTACAATTTTTAAGCAAACTTATAAAATACCAAACCGATTAAAAATATAATGATGACAAATTGTTGGTGATAGAACCTGCTCAAAAATAAGCTATATTTTATGTTTGTGTCA
The DNA here is from genome assembly GCA_963932465.1 of Maratus speciosus. Taxonomy (NCBI): domain Eukaryota; kingdom Metazoa; phylum Arthropoda; class Arachnida; order Araneae; family Salticidae; genus Maratus; species Maratus speciosus. Next base: position 346,564,390 of record OZ010790.1, read on the forward strand.
CTACCACCAGAGGGTTGCATGAGCTAAAAATTTCTAAATTGCGATTGCTGTGATACCGAAAAGGCTAGAAACTTTAAATATTTCATGGTAGTTACTTATAAAACATAAATGCCCTCGAAGGACTGTCGAAAATAAATTCGAATTAAAAAGGGGTGAAGGGAAGAGGAGGCGTGAAAAGCGTTCCAAAAAAGTCCTAAATTACGATTTCTATGAAATTTCAGAGAATATAAACCGATTATAAAAGTAGTAATAGTTTCGAATCAATGGTAACAGTCTCTGATCCTACACAGGCTATATTTTATGCCTATGATTCTACCACTTGGAATTCACAGGAACAACAAACGCTCTAAAATAGGCCTTTAAAAGCTTTCTAAATTACGTTTCTGTGGAATATTAGGAAATAACAAACCGATTTCAAAAGTAATGTTGGCAAATTAATGGTGACAGTTCCTATTTCAACATAGCCCTTTATGTTGAGAGAGGTGGTAAGACTTGGAATTTGACATGATAGTTAATTTTAAGATGCAAGAAGATGGTTTCTAAAAAATTCAAAACTTTAAATGAATACTGAAATGAGCGTATTAATTGAGTATAAAAGTTTCAAGATATTTTCTAAATTATCATTTTTTTAGTTTCATTTCGTTTTATTAATTTAAGTCTCATTTCTGCCTAATGCAGTGTAATAATGATGTTTAGTCAAACTGTGTTTTAAATAGTAATTTTTGAATTATTCCTAAAAGTAATAAGTAACTTTTAATAAAATAAAATATTACCTTTTAATAAAATAAAAATTTAGTTAGTACTTTTTAATAAAAATTAGACATATAAATATCACTTGGCATATTTCAAATATTACGCGAGCAAAGCCGCGGGGTTTGCTAGTATATTATATGTTGTATGGCCTGTGTACTGGAATTTCAAAGTAACATTCTTTCCTTATGTGAAACTGGATTGAGCCGGTGAAAATGTACAGATGGAATGAAGGGGAAAAAAGATGTTTGGAGAGGGGTGTGCCCGACTTTTTGAGATGTCTGTTGAAGATGGGGAGACAAAGACATTCCACGAATGAGGAAAAGAGCTTGGAATGCGAGCCTGGTAGAAACCCTGGGGGGTTATGTTGAGTAAAAGCAGAGGGTGCGGAAAGCAGTCATTTTTGGCACGGAGCGTGGCAGTTGGAGCCGAGAGCGCAGAGTGGACAGTAGTTCCTGCGTAGAGCTCTTAGTGAAAGCGTAGGGTTGAGTTAGAGCCTACAGCGCGAAGTGCAAGGTGAGTTCCTGTGGATAGCTCTTAGATAGAGCGTAGGATTGAGTGAAGCTCGCAGAGCTTAGGCTTAGAGCCCATGTGTTGGAGATTGAGATTGATCTCCGGAAAAGCTAATTTAACGCGTATAGAGTGAGAGTGATCTAACGTAGTTTTAACAGTACACAGTCAGCTTTACTGTATTTAATTTAATGTTGAACCGGATCACCTACATCCAAGTTTTAAGTGTAAATAGTGTTTTGTATTGTGTAAATAGTGTGTAAATAAACTGTTAATTTAGTTAATTGAAAGCGTTGGTTTTCATTTAAACAATCCTCTCAGTGCGTGACCGATATCACGTAATCATATCGGTGGTGGCAGCATATAAATAGCACGGAATTTCTTCAAAGTTGTGCAGACTAAGAGGAAACTCCGACAAATTGATGGTAGCGGAGGGATAGAATCGTCTCAGACCAGTGACCAGCGAACCGCGTTGCAGTGTGTTAGTGCCGGAGCACCCAGTGGAATTCTTGCGTGGAAATGCCGGATCGTCGAGTGGAATTTTAGAGAGATAAAAACCAAGCGTCGAGCAGAAATACAGAGAGTGTGTGGCCTATCATCGTTACAGCGAACCGAACTAAAGTGTTGTGTCCTATCGTCGTTACAGCGAACCGAACTAAAGTGTTGTGTTCTATCGTCGTTACGGCGAATCGAAATAGTGTTTGTGCCCTATCATCGCTACGGTGAATCAAATTACAGTGTATGAGTGTTGAATATCATCAAAGTGACTTTAAAGTGTGAAATATTGAATTCATCGTGAAACTGCGTGTGAGCAGCGGAGTACCCCAGCAGATAAAGTATAAGGTAAGGTGTTTTGATCATTTCTTTCTGTGACATTCTTGAACCAAATGTATTTGTTGTTGTATAATTGATAGTAATTTAAGATAAATTGTCTAGATAATTTATGTGCAATCAAATAATTGTGTCCAGATAGGTAGGAGATATAAATAGCCATATTTACTATTGTTTTAAGAAAGGGTCATAATAACTTATACTACTATTGATTTTCTATTTTTTTTACTAATAATGATAGTGAACAAAATTAATGCATTGTGTTAATAATAGTTGGAAGGAATAATTGAATTTACTTAAATTTAAATTATTATTAAAGTAATATTTAAATGGAGCAATACTGTTTTAAGTTTGAAGAGTTGATAACAAACGAGTAATGAACATTTGCTTAGAATTTTAATTGGCTAGAAGTAAATTTCGGGGAAAAAAAAAAGGCTCACAGTGGAAGAAAAAAAAAAGTGAAGGTTTTGATTGTATTTATTTTAAGTGTGAGAACCAGTATTGAATTTGGAAATATTTTATTGAGGATAATTGTAGAAATTTATATGTGTATGTTATACAAATTTTCTTTATGTGGATGTTTCTATTGGCATCAATACTTTTATTCAATTTGCAATGTATCAGCATTATTATGTAAATTGTATGTTATTATCTAATGTATAAATTGGAATCTGTATTGCATAGTAATCAAACCGAAATTATTGTTTTACCTTTTGTTTTATTGGAAGTAAATTGTGTGATATTAATGGTTGAGGAAAATCAAGATTATACAGTAGGTTAAATTAGAAATAGAATACATCGATTATCTGAAATGTATTAATTAGTATAATAAGTGGAGGTAACTGGGCTAAAGTAGAAATTTAGGAAATATTAATTTGGTAGGTTTAAATATTATGGTAGAGGAGTAACAGTAATCGGTGAAGGTATGGCTTTCTTATTGAAACTAAAAAGGGTGGATCTTCAGATGATAGCCGAAGAATTAAGGGTTGAATTCACGGAAGATGATACCAGATTTCTGCTTAAGAAAAAGATAATGGACAGCGATGAATATGACGAGGGGGCTATTATGGAATTATCTAACGCTATTGTTGCGGAACGATTAGAGCGCGAAAAGTTAGAAAAACAGGAAAAATTAGAGCGCGAAAAGTTAGAAAAACAAGAAAAATTAGAGCGTGAAAGAGAAGAAAGGGTTGAACGGGAAAAGTTAGAAAGAGAAGAGAGGTCTGAAAAATTGAGGATGGAACATGAATTAGAAATGGAGAGGCTAAGGATACAAGGTTCGACAAATAACTCTAATGGGTCTAGGGAATCTAATAATGAAAGCAACATAGAAAAATTGATCAAAAGTGTTAAAAGTCTGTCTATCAAAGTACCAGAAGGGACTGAGGGATGGAATTTATTTTTCAACAGTTTAGAAAGGGCATTTAAAACTAAAAATGTACCGGAAAACCAGCAGGCCGAAATTCTACTAAATATGTTAGGAGATTAGGCAGATAATTTGTTAATTTATACCACTAGGGAACAAATTGAGAGTTATGAGGAATTAAAGGAGTTAGTTCTAAGGGAACATGAGCCGACACCGAAGGCGTGTTTGGAAAATTTTAAGAAGGCTAGGAGAAACGAGAATGAAACTCATGTATTATTTGTATCGCGTTTAATAGCAACATGGGAAAATTATTGTAAGATTAGGGGTGCTGACTCATATGAAAAGGTCAACCAGTTAATAATTGCGGATAAGTTATTAAACACGTTAGATGAAGAAACCGCATCATATATTGGGTTAATTCAGCAGAGTAAATGGTTAGAAGCTTCTAAAATTGCTAAAGAATGTGACAATTATTTTAACGCTAAACATAAGTCTTATGCCGTTACGTATAAAAGTTTTAAGGGTAAAGATAGGTATGTAAACAGTGAAAAAGTGAAACAGAGGGAGGATAGTAAATTTAGTGGTAACTGGAGGCAAAACGGGAGTAATGAGACTAATGCTTTTTCGGGTAGGAAAACTGATTTTAAGAAACCTAGTGATGATTCAGCTCCTAGATGCTTCAAATGTGGTTTAAGAGGTCATTACCAACGTTTTTGTAATAAAGTGGGTAATGAGGGAAATAATAATGGTAGTAAAGGGCATGAACAGAAAGCGGGTGTAAATAAGATTGTCGTGAAAGGAAATAGAGTTACCTAAGGGAGCTATTGTGGCGAGGATATCGGCAAAGGCCGAACAGCGAACTACTGTTATTGGTGAGAAGTTAAATAAACTTGAGAAAATTTAAGTTAGTGTAAATGGGCAAAAAGCAAAAGGATTGGTTGATTCTGGATGTGAAATTAGTGTTATTCATAAAGATTTGGTACTGGAAGAGAAATTAAAAGGAGCGGGTAGTATTTATTTACAAGGATTATTTGGTGAAACAGTTAAATCACCGTTGGTTAAATTACCATTAGCTATTCCGCAATTCGGACAAACTAATATAATTCATCAGGAAGTACTTTGTGCGTTGACCGATAATATTAATGAGCAGGTAATTTTACATCCCGAGGTGATTAATGAGTTATCAGGGGTTAATCGCGAGGAGCCATTGCTAGAAACCCAAGAAATAGAAAGTTCGGAAATTAGTATTGATAACTTGAGTGAAAAGAAAGATAGGAGCAGCGATAATTGTAATGTTTACGCAATAGAAGCGAGATCGGAAAATTTACAAAGTCAGAATGCAGAAAAAACGGAAGTGGAGGAAAATAATAAAGTTATCGTTAGCAATTCAGATATGTTTAAGAAATCCCAATTGGAATGCAAAAATTTAGAGAGAATTTGGGAATTAGCTAAAATGGATAAAGGGGATTATTATATTGTAGATGGTTTATTGTATCATAAAGAAAAAATTGTTAGGCGAAACTATAGCGCAATTAGTAGTACCCAAGGTAAGAAGGGAAGAAATCCTAAAATTAGCGCATTCTTCGGTATTTGGAGGGCATCATGCGGCCAAGAAAACGTTACAGAGAATCAGGTATTCGTTTTATTGGGAGGGGATGGCGAAAGAAACTAAACAATTTTGTGAGTCATGTTTAGAGTGCCAATTGACTAGAGGGGTTAAAGTGAATGATAGAGCTCCTATTTCCCCAGTATCGCGGCCAGAACTTCCATTTCAGGTGGTTAATATTGATTTAATTGGGCCTATTGATCCTAAAAGTTCACAAGGGCATCAATATATACTAACCTTAATTGACCAACATACCAGGTGGTCGGAAGCAATACCCCTAAAAAGTTTAACTGCTAAAACAGCGTGTGATGCATTACTTCAAATATTTACAAGGACAGGAATTCCAAATATAATCGCGTGTGATAATGGAACCAATTTCACTGCCGACTTAACGAAAGAATTTGAGAAAAGGTTTGGGGCTAGTCCACGATTTTCGACTCCACAGTACCCACAGTCTAACGGTCTTGTGGAACGTTTTAATCAGACGCTTAAACGTATGTTGCATCATACGATTAGGGAAGAAGGGAAAATATGGCATGAACAAATACCATTTATATTATGGGCGTATAGGGAAGTCCCAAATTCTACGACAGGAATCGCACCTTTTCAATTATTATATGGTAGATTGCCGGAGGGTCCTTTATAAGTTCTCAAGTCATCCTGGGCAGGAGAAAATAAGGGGGCACAGTTAGATACTATGCCAATTCATGAATATTTAAATAAACTTACGGGACGCTTAGAAAGAGCCGCAAATGAGGCAAAATTATCGTCCGAGGTGCAACAAGGCAGAATGGCCTATCATTATAACTTAAGGTCAAAAGAAAAAAACGTTTGAAGTAGGCAATAAAGTAATACTGTTAATCCCCGATTCAACTAATAAGTTATATTCTAGGTGGCAAGGGCCGGCAACTATTGTCGAAAAACGAAACAGGCATTCGTTTATAGTTGAATTAGCCGAGGGAGTAAGAAGCACGTGCACCAAAATAAAATAAGAGAATTTATTGCTAAGTGTAATATAGTGAATATTGTTTTTGAAGGTGATGAGGAATTTGGAGAAGTTGGGGGAATTCCTAGAAAAAGGGTTATCGAATAGTCAAGTCACGGATATAAAGTCCATTTTGAGGGAGAATAAAGAGGTATTTATGGGTCCTGTGCGACCAGCGGAAGTAGGGGAGAACCGTATTGATTTGAAACCGGGTGTGGCAAGGAAAAAGCCAAAGTTATATAGTGTACCTGTTACTTATAAAGAGGAAGCAGATAGACAGATTCAGGAGAATTAAATCTAATCGAAGTGTCAAATGCAGAAATTAGTCATCCAATTGTTTGCGTGGCGAAAAAAGACGCAACTGTTAGGCTTTGTATAGATTATAGAGCTTTAAATTCAGTAACGCAGGTCCCAACATTTCCTATGAAAGATTCGCAGGAAATCATGTATACTGCGGGGGCAGCTAAATATTTATCTTCGATTGATTTATTGAGGGGTTATTGGCAGATCAAAATGGCTGAGGAATGTAGACATTTGACAGCGTTTACAACTCATAATGGGACTTATCAGTGGCGTACTATGCCTTTTGGTTTATCAGGGGCGGCTGCTACGTTCCAAAAAGATATGAATGAGGTTCTTCAAGGTCATCGGAGGTATGCACAAGCATATATTGATGATGTCATCATCTTCTCCAACACCTGGGAAGAGCATTGTGAGCATGTTAGGTTTCTCATAGAAGAACTTAAAAATAGAAATTTTACGATTAGGCTGGACAAATGTAAATTTAGAGAGAAATTGACTAAGGTTTTAGGTCATGTAATTGGGGGTGGAACGCATGCACCTGATGAGGAAAAAATAGGAGCAATAAGGGACTTAAAGAGACCGAAAACTAAAAAGGAAGTTAGATCTGTTTTGGGATTAATGGGATTTTACCGATCTTATATTCCAAATTATGCAGAAATTGCTATACCTTTAACTGAATTAACTAAAGGGAAGGTTAAAAATACTGTACCATGGGATGAAAGGGCAGAAGAAGCATTTAATACCCTTAAAGATGAGTTATGTAACGTGACGCGTTTGGCTACACCTACCGTAGGCCGGGAATATCAGCTTCACGCTGATGCTTCAGACCTGGCAGTAGGATGTTGTCTTACTCAAAAAGATGAAAAGGGTCAGTTTAAACCGATAGCTTTTGCCAGTCAGAAATTATCAGGAGCTCAGCGTGTTTGGCTGAGTATAGAGAAAGAGGCTTGGAGTGTGGGACCTCTTCGGGTTGCGGAAATTTGAGAAATGGACATATGGATCTCAAATTGAGATCATAACGGATCATAATCCATTAAAATTTCTCCCTGAAAAAACCCCAAGGTCCCCCAAACTCACTAGATGGGCTCTGGCCTTGCAACGCTGGAACCTGAGCATTTCTCATCGTCCAGGAGCGCAACATTTGAATGCTGATGCAATTTCTAGGCTACATAGGAAGAGCTGGGAAGAACAGCCAGTTGCTAGCCCATCGGCATCAATGACTAAATAGTGGGCAAACCTGAAAGGGATGTCATCACGTTTCAAATTGTTTTTTATGTATGTGTAATTGTATTTGAATTTTGTGTTTATAATAGTGTATTAGCATGTGTAGTTTTTCTGTAATAATAATATTAGTACACGGTTCATTAGAGATGTCAGTAGATAATGTTCAGACACCTTGAAATATATATGTAATAATAATAATGAAGAAACCTGCAAAGAGACTATTGAACTCTTCTGTGATATTACTATATGTTTGGGGAAAATTAGCCCCTAAATGGCATATTTTCCACTAAGGTGGGGGTGTCAGGTTCTGAGAAACATCTGCTATTAGAACAAGGGTTCTATATTATGTTTGTCTTAATATATTATATATTGTATGGCATGTGTACTGGAATTTCAAAGTAACATTCTTTCCTTATGTGAAACTGGATTGAGCCGGTGAAAACGTACAGATGGAATGAAGGGAAAAAAAGATGGTTGGAGAGGGGTGTGGCTGACCTTTTGAGATGTCTGTTGGAGATGGGGAGACAAAGGCATTCCACGAACGAGGAAAAGAGCTTGGAATGCGAGCCTGGTAGAAACCCTGGGGGTTATGTTGAGTAAAAGCAGAGAGTGCGGAAAGCAGTCATTTTTGGCACAGAGCGTGGCAGTTGGAGTCGAGAGCGCAGAGTGGACAGTAGTTCCTGCGTAGAGCTCTTAGATAGAGCATAGGGTTGAGTTGGAGCCTATAGCGCGAAGTGCAAGGTAAGTTCCTGTGGATAGCTCTTAGATAGAGCATAGGATTGAGTGAGGCTCACAGAGCTTAGGCTTAGAGCCCATGTGTTGGGAGATTGAGATTGATCTCCGGAAAAGCTAATTTAACGCGTATAGAGCGAGAGTGATATTACGTAGTTTTAACAGTACACAGCCAGCTTTACTGTATTTAATTTAATGTTGAACCGGATCACCTACATCCCAGTTTTAAGTGTAAATAGTGTTTTGTATTGTGTAAATAGTGTGTAAATAAACTGTTAATTTAGTTAATTGAAAGCGTTGGTTTTCATTTAAACAATCCTCTCAGTGCGTGACCGATATCACGTAATCATATCGGTGGTGGCAGCATATAAATAGCATGGAATTTCTTCAAAGTTGTGCGGACTAAGAGGAAACTCCGACAATGTGTATCAAGAATTTTCCTGATTAAATCTACAAATGTTCTAACACATTTACATAAATAATATTTTCAAGTCAAACTTCACTGTCTACAGCTCTATTTCAAGATATTTCTATTTCAAGTTCCGTGTTTTAGTTTCGAATTCGAAAATTTTCATAAGTAAATGAAACAAATACATATAAAATAAATAATAAATAAACAAAAATACGAATTTGCCTCAGAATGCCTTCATAAGTTGATATCTGTAGAACAAAGTAAAGACCGTCACATGGGATGTGACGGTCTTTAACAAAAGTAGTTAAATATGGCAACTGCCCATCCACTCCAGACCAAGCCAGAGGTCCTAATGCTGTTTGAAAAATCTAAGTAAAATTTGAATAACATGAACAAATCAGTTTGAATTGTTTAACTTAAACTAACAGGCTTGATGGTTTGCACAACAAGTATCTCAATATTATGGCTTACTAGAAGAAAAAGCCGATAAAAGTAAATTTTTGGTCAGCAGGATGACAGGAGGTGGCTTCACTCATTTATATCACAATGTAGATTGAACCCATGTGACTGAACAATACATTTTCTATGGTGGAACATTTTGTTGGTGGGTGAAAAAATTGAAAATGTCCTCTCTGGCAGAGCACACCAAGGCTGATTGCATGACTTTAATCAACTACTACAGTGTGTAAACAACTGAACACATTTAAAACAGGATCTTCTTTTTTTTTTTGCAAATGGTCATTACCTATGCCGTTTGTGACAAACAATTGTAACAAAATATATTGAAATGACATAGATATCATCTTAGAAAGTTATCAAAACACACTGAGTACATGTGACGGTTGTTATTTTCATGCTAATTAACAAATTTGCATCAAAAACCATGAAGAAAACCTACATGTATTTACTGCGCACAAAAGTAAGTACTATATAAAATATTTTAGTGAGGAAAACGTGGAGATTTCATTATTTGCAATGCCTGTAAATTTAACCCCTAACTTTTTATTTTAAATTTCAACTCGTATTGCCTCTAAATTCCAAACAATCCATGGCAGAAGTTGTTTTGTGTGCTGCTTAATTTAACAGATAAGGACAGCCACTAAAAAAATTGGATTTTTCTATTACTTCAAATATTTTTGGAGACCATTTGTTTGTTTAAAAAATAAAAAGCAGATTTAGTTAAAATTCTTAATAATAATAATAAATCAGAAAAGTTGGTACACTTGAAAAAAAAAATAATAATGTTAAAATAAAATAAATAAATAAAACAACTTAAAATATACAAAGACTGTTTCTGGAAATTTCAGAAAAATAATATTTAAGTTGCCTAGTACTGCTAGCCAAGTAATAATAAACATTTGCAAAAATGTAAAGTAAAATAAAAATAATGATGTAAATAATATTTATTGTTGTTTCTCAGCCGTGGATTACATTTCACTGTTGACAGTTGAGCTGTGAGGTACGCCTCTCTGGACCCCCCCTCCCCCTTTTCTTTTAATCGACATTTTAATTTAACTTTATCTTTATTTTAAGCACTGGTGATGCTTTGAAATGACTGTATGCAGTTTATACTTCTTGTATTTGTTTTTTTTAACGTTCTTTTGCTTTTTTAATACAGTAGAAGATCTTTATAACACAAACCTAAAAACGCAAGGTTGTGCGTTATATAGAATTTTGCATTATATGGATCAAATCATTAAATTTACCTTGTAAACATAGCCAAATATGTCTGAAACATATCAAAATATATTAGAATATCTTTATACTGCATTCCTTGTTACCAAGAGTTATTCAAATTATAAACTTTTGCATAATATGTCAGACATTGTTAAATTTACTTTATAAACATGATCTAAATATAACTGACACAACCATCCCTTATATTAGACATTTTCAAAAATGTTTATTGTACTAGTAGCATTTTTTCATTAAAAAAGTCTTGAATTAGGAGATACAGTTGAACTAATGTATCAAATTTAGTTCTCTAGAGAGTAGCAATATTTTTACAATGTGAAAATGCAGGTGCTTTTTAATTGCAAAATTCATTGTTTACATCTGAGGAGTTGTTCGTTATATGGAGAATTGCGTTATATAGAATTGCGTTATAAAGATCTTCTACTGTATATTGGCGCAAAGTACAATCCTCCCTTCCTTTTTATGTAAATAATATTGCCTAAATAATAACATTTCTAGTATAATTTTATTTTCTAACTGATTATAAATCATAATTAACTTTGGTTTTTACTGCATAAAAGTTACAAAAAAAAAAAAAAAACCTTTTACTTAAAGTTTTGTAATTGCTACAAGAAAGAACGATTTTGAATTTAAGTTTAAGTATCACAGTGAATTAAAAAACAGAAAATTGTGCCAGAAAATATGGAATATAATAATTATTAAAGAAAAATATATGTGGGTAAACATTAAGGTAAATTGTAAGCCAGGGGGCGAAATTCCCACTCGCCAGCGGCGAGCAAATATTTAAATTTGGCGAGTAAGTTTCGTCTTTTAAAATGTTGTGCTTCAAATCAAACTATACATACACAGAATATCGTGCCAATTCAGCGAAGTGTTTTTAAATCAAGCGACGGCATTTATCTTCCAAAAGAAGAAAAATGCAGCATCACCCACTTTCCCACCGTAACCCATGGAAAAGACAATGAGAGTGCTAAAGCTAAGGCTTTGTTGAAAAGTTTGAAGGATTATAAATTTTTTAAATTTCTGTACTTCCTCTTGGATCTACAGGAAATTGAACCCTTTAAGTATGGCATTACAGAACAAGGAACTTATCATTTCATCTTTGAAAATAAAAATTGAATATTGCATCTCAGTTCTGACAGACCTCGAATCTAGTATTTGACCTAGCGAACAAGAGTTTTTGGACCAACTATCCATCTCAGGGATGTGTAGCTGACAAATACTAAAAATGGGGAGCAAGAATTTCAGACTTTAAGAGGGAGATTAATTAAACATGCAAAGATATACATGACAGAAAGACTGCAATCTATGTCAACAGATGTGTTAACATCTCTACATGTTTTTGACACTTTGGGTTGGCTTCCCAAAGAAAAAATTCTTGAATTTGGGATAGAATAAATAAAGAAGCTCTCCATGTATTTGAACCCAAGTATCTTTAATCAAAAAGTGGATACTGTATTGGCAAAGTGGGCAGAATTCAAGTTTATGTTCCCTTAACTAACACTGAAAGATATTCTGGAGAAGTTTTCAGTGAAAAGTGTTCAGCAAGATTCCCCAATTTTTTCCAGATTCTAACATTTTGTGCTGTTCTACAAGTAAGAACAGCTTTGTGTAAGAGAGGCTTCAGATGTCATAACAGACTCAAGAATGCATACAGGAACTCTCTGAAGACTGGGACACTGGATGATTTGCTCAGAATTTCTATTAATGTATCCACCCTGACGGAGTATGACACTACATCTGCGATTGACAAGTGGTATTCCAGTACAGTAAAACAGCGCTTCACAAACATGAAGTGCTAAAAGTACAGGAACTTCTTTTTTCATGACCTTTTAGTGGTATGTGACAATTTGAACCATTGAAATCTTATGAAACCTTATTTTGAGTTAGTATAATTATTATTATTTTTGTTGTTGTTGTTGCAGTAAATATGTTTAGATTTTTCAATTTCTACATTCTTCTTTGATTTCGGTCACCAGAAAGTTATCCATACTACATGATATTTTAAAAATGTCGACAATTAAAAAAAATTTCATACTTTTCATGAATGTAAAATATTCTGGATTTAAAAGGCAGCTCCATCTAACAATGGTGAATTTAAATTCAGTTTGTCATGAGTAATTCATTTTCTGGGCAAGCATTGTAGCCGACATTGTTGTCTGAATGAAGATAAAATTGTGGTCAGCAAAAATTTTAGTCTGGCTAGTACCTTTTCAACTGAAATTTCATGTCCTGTTGTAAGCAATATTGTGATTCTACATTCTTTTGTAGAAAAAATAATGGTACCAGTTTTCCATCTATGGATGCTTTTTTATATCTTTTAGTTGCAAATTTTTAAACTTGGGAAAACAAAAATTTGGTGAAGAATTCAGCAGATGCCAAGGGGGAAACCCACTGGGAAAGTAGAATTCCCTCTTGTAAGACCCCTCTCCCTGAAATCCATATTGTCTTTCTCGGAACAGCAAAATTTCATCCAGAGAAAAATGACTCTGTATTCAATATTGCACAAATGTATTTCAACCTTTATGTTACATCCTTACTTACAATTACAGTCGAACCCCGTTAATACATGCCCTGCTTAATACGCGGAACCGCTTAATACGCGAATTTTCTTCGGTCTTGAAAAGCGCCTATCTTATACGTTAAAAAACACCCTCTTCATATGCAAACGGTTAAAACGCGAACCCGCTTAAGACGCGAAGTTTTATCAGTCCCGTGGCAGGAAAAACTACATTTAATACGCGAATGAGTTTTGTTCGAAACAAAGGAGGTTTTAAAGGGAATAATGTCCCATGAATAACTGTACTAAAAATATCAATTTGAACCTCTGCTTTCTTAATCGAGAAATCTTTCCCAGCACCGATTACTTCATATGGTCAAACAGGCCAGGAAGAAAGAAGAGAATAAATAAGCAAAAATGTTGTTTTCCCCTGATCAGAAAGATCCAGTAGAAGTCTTCTCAGATAAAGAAGCGATCTTTTCCACTACGATGGAGAAACGATTTGACCTCCATCGTAACTTAGAGCAGTGCCGATTCGATGTTTGATCAGTGTGAGTGCTTTGATATCTAAGGCCGGCCACACACTGAAGTGACTCATGCAACATGTTGCTCGACTTCGGGAGAAAAACAGGTTTAAAACAGATTTGAAACAGCTTTTGTCTTTGTTTCAACCTGTTTCTTCTCATAAGTGGCTCTTCCTCTTCCTCCTGTTGCCTTAGTGTGCGTCCTGCCTTTAGTAGGAAGAGGGCCACTTGTCGCTCACGGTAGAATCTGGTCTACGATGTCCGCGCGTTCTTTTAAAAATTTAATAGAGTCTTTACTCTGGCAAAAGGAGCAAAACATATTAAAAGAAGGACTCTCTCTCTCTATCACTGAGAAGTTACAAATTATAAATCAGTATGATGCCCAGGCTATCCCGAATAAGTCGGCATTCTCCAAAAAAATAAAAAGCGTACAAAATCAACTTTGTTGAATGTTACTGACGTTATCATTAACCAAGCTATTGGTGGTGGGACAAGTAACAAAGAAATAAAAACCACTAACTTTAAGGACATGGAGAAGGCCCTCCATGAGTGGTTTGTTCAGGCGCGCTCTACAAATATCCCAATAAGCGGCATGCTAATCCAAGAAAAAGCTTCTGAATTCGCAGCAAAAATAGTATTGTTAGATTTCAATGCCTCAAATGAATGACTGGATCAATTTAAAGCTCACCATGGAATAAAATTCCAGAAAGTGTATGGTGAATCAGCTGCTGTCAACAATGAAGACAAATGTTGGAAAACAAATGTTCTTCCGCAGCTTGCAAAAAGCTACTCAAGTCGTGATATTTACAATGTGGGCGAATTTGGGCTTTCTTACAAAATGACATCCAACAAAACAATAGCTAGGGGAAGCACGTCTCCTGGAGGTAAACTAAGCAAAGATTGCGTTACTCTTCTACTCAATGCAAAATCTGATGGATCTGAAAAGTTAAAGTTACTGGTCATAGGGAAATCACGCAACCAGCGAGGATTTAAAAATTTCAAAAATCTTCCCTTCCTGTGCGAAAGTCAGTGCAGAGCGTGAATGACGGGCAACCTTTCTTCAACATGGGTTCGTAATATTGACCAATGTATAGGAAAAGAATCACACCGTTTGTAGTTGCTTGTGGACAATTGCCCTGCGCATCCGAAAATTAACGAAGGCATGGGGAAGTTTAAATTGAATTTTACCTCGAAATTCGACCAGTGTCACCTAGCCAATAGACCAAGGATTCATTAACAGCGCCAAGTTAAATTACAAGACTAGTGTAGTACAACAATACCTTCACCAAATGGAACACTGCAGCAACTATTCTTGCTAAGAGGTCGTCTTACTACAGCCCTTGATGCTATGCACATACTTACCGTAGCATGGGAGAGGGTCACACCAATGTCAATTGCAAATCGTTTTAGAAAAGGGGATTTTGGAAGTAGCAAGGACATCATTTGTAAAGAGCCGACCTCACACTCTGATGTTGAAGAATACTGGCTAGGCTAACAAGAAATTGTAGGGGAAAATTTTGTCTATTTAGACAAGTTCATTAATATCGACAAAAATCTCTTAGCCTCCTAGCTCCAAAGTCTGGATGACATCAACAGCACCTGATAAAACAGATGAGGAGAAAGAAGAGGATGAACATGCTCCGCCGGCCCCATCTCCATTCTCCAAAGTTACGGAGGCATTTCATTTTCTAACACAGTACTCATTGTCACTAGACGAAGGACCCTCGACGAGCGAGCCTTACCATCACCTGAATAGGGCTGAAAACATCATGCTAATGGCGCGGTTGCATGTCAAACAGGCCAAAATTAACTAATACTTTACGAAAAAGTAATTTTTATGTAATTATTGACTGTATTAACTTTAAACTTTTGTTTTTTTATATTGACTTTTGAGTATTGTCGACACTGTTCTCTATTTGTTCTGTATAACTAACAAGGATTTTAATTTTGTTAACATTAGTTTTAGTTTACATGGTTAGCACAAATGTTTGTGTTCGTTTTGTTCATTTTTAAGTGACGTACATAATAAATCTAATTTTGAAAAGACATAGGATTTTTACTTAAGACAATAACTTTTATTTGAATTTTAAGATTTCGAACGTTCATGCTTAATAAACACATGATTAAAAAAAAATCATTTTATATCTTAAAAAAGCTAAAAATTGTATAAAAAATGTGTTTTATCCATATAGGTTGTTATTATATGGACTGCTGGATGAAAAATCATGAACTTTGGTTAATACGCGAACCCGTTTAATATGCAAATTTTGATCGATCCCTTGATTCGCATATTAACGGTGTTCGACTGTATTATACTTTTGTATTTTTTATATTGTGATTGTGAACCTTTTTAAATATAATCCACGAGTAACAATTGATTGAACTTTTCTTTATATTGAATAAGTGTATATAATATGCCAAATTACAACCATAAATAGACTTAGATAACATGACATACAAGGTGAATATTTAAAATTTTTAAATGTTTATCATAATTAAGAAAGCTACAAATACTTTTTAAAGAAAATTTTGCCTGAGCGAATAGCATGTATAAAGTTCCCATACTGCATACTATTTTCAATATTTTTATGTTTCATTACAGAAAATGAATATGAGATAATTAATACCAGATTGTGGTATTTCCCTCATCACATATTAATTTTAATACAGTTTTTGTACACTTTATGTGCCTTTTACAACACTTTCTGCCTGTGCAAAGAGCAAGTAACAATATATAACAGATTGCACCACTTTTTAAACCACATACTATCTATATAATAAAAGCCTAAGTCATGTGACTGTCATCAACAGTTCCGGGTCGACCACTTCATTTTTTGTATGCCAGGTGGCCAATTTGGCATTTAATGTTAGCTGGGAGCAGGTGCTAAATCGCCAAATATTGTTCCATCGCCATCATGTCATCAGTATTATTAGTCCATTTCATGCGGCTCTCATAAACAATTTTTCACGTGGTAAAACAAAGCTTAGATGTTGAAATTAAATGTCATGGTTTATGGTATTATTTATTACTTTTCTTTCTTTAAAGCAATAATTAAGAGTCATAAATTTTAAATATTTCAGTTTTAAATTAAAGTTATGCATTTTAAATAAAATGAGTGAAAGTTCTATATTTTAAATGAATGAAATACTAAAAAATACGACACGAACAATGTTTGGTGATTTATCACCTGTGCTCGGCTAACATAAAAATGCCAAGTTCATGATTTCTGTATTAGGATCTTCGGATTTGGCGAAGGATTGACCAAGTAAATTAAATTATGTATAAAATTAACATGATACAATGCTTAGAATATATTTAAGGGAGACCAAACTGGTCGCCAAGGGCGGCTAGTTAATATAATAAAAGCATAAGTCATGTGACTGTCATCAACAGTTCCGGGTCAGTCACCCGCTTCACTTTTTATATACCAGGCGGCCAATTTGGTACTTTAATGTTAGCCAGGAGCAGGTGATAAGTTGCCAAATATTATATAGATTATTATTATAAAGCACAAAGCATTTGGCTGTCATCAACAGTTTGCAACAGGATAAAACTGCATAAAACTTCACTCTTAGAAAGATCGTATTAAAAAAACTATAATGTTTGAGAGATCAGCTACATTCAAATATCCATTTGTTCTGAGATAACTTTAGTTGAAATGAGATTGATACGTGTTCCCATCAAAGTAAACACAAAAGACTCATTCTTCAATGAGCGAAAAAAATATTAATTTAAGGAAATAATAATTCACTCTGCAAGTTCTCCAACAATAAATTTTGTGCAAAAATAATTCCCACCTGTAAGCCAATCAAAGTTCAGCGTCTCATTCTGTTAGGTAAACTGCTGTGCAATTAAACTTCTTTCACAATGTTCCTTGTAAAACAAACCAAACTCATGTATAATAATCATGAATAATAGTAGTGTAGTAATCATGAATAATATTTAATGAATCAAATTTCAAATCGTATCGTCAGATAATTTGGTAATTATGTATTATCTGTGCCAGGAGGATAGATCACCGTAGATGATTGTTAATCGCCAATCATATTTAGCATTGTCAATATTGCATTCAAAACAGTGATTTAATATACTTTTATTAAATAAGGTCATTAAAAATGGTAAATAATATTGAAGAAATCTAAAATAACACAAAACAATAATTTAGTATACAGTTATTAAACACATAACAAAAATTAATGATCATGACGTCATATTCACTTGACGTCAGATTCGTTTAGTGTTTGTTACATCATGAAGTGATTCTTAATTCGACATTTATCTGTATTTTTAATGATGTTTTACAAATTTATTAGTTTTCACTAATTAAAATAGCAATTATGTCGGTGACCTCATGATATTAAAAGAGTGCAAGCATTCAAAAAATGTGATGATGCATTAGTACAATAGATCAGTTTCAATAACTGTTTTAACTGAAGGTCTCCATTTTTTTATTTTATTGGACATTTGGTGATATGTTTTTTTTTTTTTTTTCTTTTCATAGGAAGTGATCGACGGTATAATGGAGAAAAACTCTAAAAGGATATTATCAACAATATTCTTAATGTAAGTGTGGATATTATTAAAGGTTTTTCACAAAAAAAATCCATTCACCAAATCCTATTAGCTTAAATACGCCAATTGGCGAGGGACCCAATTATTTACTTAATATATTGCAACTGATAAGCAAACGAAGAAGAAGCATAAATGTCTAAGTGAGTTAAGAGGTTTTTCTGAAAAAAAAAAAAAAAAAATACAACTTAACTAAAAATATTGAAATACTGCAATGATCGGCAAGTATCCTTGATTTCTCCATCAGAATCTCCTGATTTGGTGAAGAATTAAGCATATAAGTTAAATTATGAATAAAAATAACATGTTGCAATGCTTAGCATACATTTAAGGGAGACCAAACTGGTTGCCAGAGGCGGCTAGTTTACAAATACTTTTATACTTCATTTCTGTTTTTTGTATACTTTATGTGCTTTCTTCAATTATTGCTTTATGCAATGAGCAATTATATCATAATAAATAATAGACTGATACATTTGCAATACTTTTAAATTTTATTTTCATCTTTTCTGCAGTTTTAGTGTACAATGTAGTGCAGGATTCCCACCAAAACATGTCTAGCAATTTCCCTGACCAAATCTCAAAAAAATTCAGGACCAAATGGTCATATGGCATATACAAAATCTGCTTTGATACAGTAATTAAATTTTCAAAAAATATTAATTATTGTAAATGCAGATGCTTGATATAGTAAAATTAGTGAAATACAAACTACAAAATGCCTAACTAGGACCAGCATGAGTTAACAAACAAAGAATAAAATACTAATTGTGAGAATAGACGAGAGATTATACTGGATCTGATTGTACCAGATTTTTAAAGGTGCCATCTATTGAGAAATTAGCAATAGTTTCTTCTAGATTTTTCAGAGGTGCCATCTAGGGAGAAAACTTTTCTGAAAATGAAATAATTTCAAATTTTAACCTTCCAAATTCCCCCCCCCCCCCCCCCCTGTACATTTTAGAAAATATTTGTAAATTCCGTAATTTTCCAGATTTTCTATGACATTCCATGTTGCTGGGAACCCTGTAATGATTTCCAACTATGCAAAGAACAATCATAACACAAGCACAATTTAAAGACTCTGCAAAGGATATTTTACTGAAAGGTGATATGGAATCTTGCACAATTTTTTTTGCAACACCTTTATGAATGATTTCTTTTAAAGAAATTAATAAATTATAACGAATATTTTGTGAATTTTATAACTTTTATTTCATAGGGTTTTTTGAATTTTGTTCTTAGTGCCCTGCCCTCGTTTCCCTCCAAAAGAGTCTCAGGCAGGTCTATAACCAGACAGCAAAGTCACAGGTTTTTTTTTTTTAATGTTTTACGCGGAGCTAATACACATCTCATCCCCC
The DNA here is from genome assembly GCA_963932465.1 of Maratus speciosus. NCBI lineage: Eukaryota > Metazoa > Arthropoda > Arachnida > Araneae > Salticidae > Maratus > Maratus speciosus. Next base: position 346,583,759 of record OZ010790.1, read on the forward strand.
CCCCCCCCCTTCTTTAATGATAAATATCTATAGAAAGAAATAGAAGGCAACTCATTCATAAAACTTCTGATTACAGAGTTTAAAACATTGTAAATGCTATTATTATTAAAAAAATATGAGGTCTAGAGGGGACTCAAGAAGTTGTTAGGGGAGAATGAGCCCCTTGCCCCATCTAATTACAGCCCTGGTTTCTGTGCTTAATGCGACTACTAGTAGAAAAAATATAGAAAAAAAAAACTGTGACAATATCAATTTGTTGTTACTAATACATATAATTTACTTTCTCTGTAATATAAAGTAGAGTTAAAGATATTTTAGACTTCAGTATTTACTTTGAATACAAATAAATATAACGCTTAAAAATGAAGGTAAGACTGTTTATTATAAATTGTAATAACATGACAGCTAAAAGTTTACAAAACAGTTAATAAAATTTATTAAATTAAATAATTTGATCAATCAATATCATTTATATACAAAATAAATAAACAGGCAGTTAATAAAACACATATGTCAGTCGAAAAAAGTATGAGTTAACGAAAAGTGATAGCAATAATACATTTCAAGAAGTGAATAGCAAGAATATAAAATATTTCATTGAATTAGTAATTTTTTTCACTATAAAAATTTTACATCATAAATCTGCATCATCAAACTGTCCATCTTCAACAAAATCCCATACTTCCGTGCGAGTAACATGCCTTGCATGTATATCAGAAGGAACAAATTCAGTAGTCAGTTCAGTTTTCACTGGATGCATATAGATCCTTTTGAATGCTAAAATGAATAAATAAATAAATTTAAATATATAAAGGATTATTTGAACATAAAACCAGAAAGAAAGCATGCATTATAAAACATTTTATAATATTAGAAGAATATCTATATATATATTACGCTAACGTACGTGGCACAGAAATCACGATTATTTGTTATTGTTTAATGGCAACGCCGAGAAACGCATTTCATTGGTTATTGTGTAAAGTAATTTGGCAGGATTTAGACGGAGGTAAATCCAGCTTATTTACGTTCTTTCGTTCGCTGCAGTTATGGAACTTCACAATATCGTTAGAAATGCACGTAAAAGATCTCGGCGAATGCTTGAAAGCGAACAAGAAGCCGAATTAAGATGAGAAAATCTAAATAGCTTGGATCGAAAATGGCGTCAAACACATAGCATAAGCGATCACCAAAATAGGCTTAATAACCGTCTCATGGGCAAACGTGTTGTTTCTGAAATGCAAATTACTGATTTAAACGTTCCGGAGCATAACTATAGATATACAGTTATAATCTGTGCCAAATAAATATTATTCAGTGTTTTTTTATAAAGTCCACTTCAGTGTTATATTTTTCAATGACAGTCCCGGCACAGTTTCTGCCCGGGCAACGCCGGGCGGGTCAGCTAGTCATTACAAAATCTTCATCTTTTGATACAGTAAAAGGAATAGGCTGGGAAAAAGTATAAGGGGGAATTTTCAGTATCTAGAGAAAGTTTTAAGAGGGATTCTTAATAGTATTGCACACATCGCTGAATATTAATGAATAAGGAGCCGCTTGCAGTTACTTTTTAGGTAGATTTCGTATGAAATACTACCTATTGGTGTCGTTCCTATGTTGGAATTTCTGAAAAATTTTTGCAGATCTACACCAATCATGATCCCTACAGCCCAAAACCACCTTCAGTAAAAAACTATATCTATCTATCTATCTATGTATGTATCTATCTATATATATCACTTTCTTCTGGACACGATAACTTCCACAATTCTGCACCAATCTCTTCCAAACTGATACATAAAATCAAGGGGCATAAAATCTCGGTCGAATTCGTTAATGGGCAAAATTGGACCAAGGGGATGGAAATAGGGAGGGGTTTTGTGAAAACCGAAAAACCCCTATAACTTCTTAAATTTTGTACATATCGAATCAGTTTAAAGTTTTTCTTACTTCTAAAAATAGGGTCAAAAATTTATGGATCACAGATTTTTGATAAAGTTAAAAATGGGCACAAGGGGCGCAAAAAATAGGGTTTTTGGGAGAAAAAAATTCATAACTTCGTCAATTCTCAAGATGTCAAATCCAATTAATTTTTATCATGAATCTCCTTAACATTATCTACAACTTTTATAGTCACAAGTTTTTGATAGCACCAATTCGTACCGCAAAAAAAAATTAAAAATGAAAACAAAAAGGGCGTTTGAAGAAAAAAATCCATAACTCTGTCAATTCAAAAGATATAAAATCCTCATGAATTTATCATATATCTTTTTAATATTGTCTACAACATCTATATAGACAAGTTTTGGATAGGACCAATTCTTACAGCAAAAACAAATTAAAAATACATAGCGGTTGAAGAAAAAAATCATCTTAGTAAGGGTGTATTCAAATCCAAACTGCTTATTTTCTGACTCATTTTACAATTCATTTTTACTCTCAAAGGCTTCCAATTGGTACCTTTTCTTACCCAGAAACTATATAATGTACCGTAATGATCAATTTTTTGATAGAGGCAGAATATATTTTAAAACATGCTGTCAAAGTGGGCCTTTTGAACCGAATTTCCCGAAGCGGATTGTGTTGGAAAAGGAAGTATTCAAATCCAAACTGCTTATTTTCTGACTCATTTTTAAATTCATTTTTGCTCTCAAACGCATCCAATTGGTAGATTCGCTTATTCAGAAACTATATAATGTACTGTAATGATCGATTTTTTGACAGAGGCAGAATATATTTCAAAAAATGATGTCAAAGTGGGTATTTTGAACAGAATTTCCCGAAGCGATTGTGTTAGAAACAAAAAAAATTGTCTTACTGAGAAAACAATTGTTTATGTATCAAGTTTTAATTAATTAAACGGAAATTAAAAACACAGGTCGCTTATAAATCTCTTCAAAAATCACGTCAACAAGTTTCATGTTTTTCCTATTAAAAATAAATCTGGAGTTATGCCAGAAAATTTCGAGTTGTTGAGCATGGAAAAGTATTTTTTTGAATACCGCCCTAACATGATTCTGATAAAACCAGTTATTATATAAAAATGAAATAAAAACTCGTCAAAAGTGGCCAGATAAAATTGTTAAAGTGGGTTTATCTCTAATCATGATTTGGTTTTTGTTTGTGAAATTAGTATACTTAACTTCGAAATCTACCTCTGCCTGTAGGCCGGGCCGGCAGGGATTTTTTTCAAGTGTAAAAATAAATTAACACAGCACAAGTTGGCTCTAGCTGAGACTGCATAGGGGAAAAAGCAGATGGCCACATAAAAGCTTGGTACACATAGTATTGCAGCTATTTTGTAGAAACACCATGCAAGAACATTTTAAAAACAATTGTAAAATATTTAAAACTAACTATTGCATTCTTGAAAGATAAGATAATAAATCTACAGTATAAAATTACACAAATGATGTTATTCACTACCTAAAAGATGATTAAAACAGTTTAAAAGACGTTAAAAAATCAAGTGCTTTCAGCTAAGCACTTAGCCTGATTCAAAATTTAAACTGGTGTTATTTCATAACGCCAGGGGCTTTGGGCCAGAGCCACCAGGTTATTTCATAACCAAGGGCTTTTAGCCCTTTGACCATATCTTGCTCACAAAAGCTTCGTTTCAAAACCGTTAATCTGGGTTCAATGGTCGATACCAATAATTAGGTTGGGGGGGGGGAGCTTCCTACCTCTGTTTTATTTTTCGCTGAAAGGGTGAAGAAGGCTAGGTGCATATCTAAAAGTACTTTATTTTTTAACAGCTTTTAAACTGTTTTAATCAACTTTTAACATCACATCATGTGTTATTTTATATTGTATTATTAAGATGAATTTTAGCATTCTGAATTAGTATATTTTAATAAATTTGTAATTGAGCATATTTAAAAACTATAGGTATTTACCAATTTAAGTAATATAAAGGACAGCCCAAACTATCTCCCAGGCAAATAAACAGTTTCTTGTCACGAGAGAGGATTGATTAGCAATCCTTTAACAAGCCCTGACAATTGAGACTTGAAATCGAATTTATAGCTTAAGAGACCTCAGCTTGTGCTAGGAAGTGCTTGTTTGCTAGAACAATCTCCAGAAGCAGCATTGTGACAAGTATGACACAAATAGCAATGTACGCTGAATCAAATTGTGATAGACACTACTGCTATCTACCATACAATTAGCATTTTATGCTATTTCAACTATTGTCATTCACTAGCAATATTTGAAAATTACCATTTGAAGTTAATTATGCATGAAAATTACTTTTAAAATTGATGGAATAACAACTACTGAACTGCAGAATAGAACACCAGATATGATCTATTCTGCATTAAATAATAATAATAATAATAATAATAATAATATATATATATATATATATATATATATATATATATATATATATATGTGTGTGATTTGAATAAGTTTTATATTTGTAATGCTTTGAATAAAATTTTAAATAAAAATCTGATTAATAAATGAGTGAATGAGAATGATAATAGATGATTGGAAAAAGCTGAATCAATGAGACCCATGGGAATTCAGCCTGTTTTTTCTAACAAATATCACACTTTAATGCAAATCCAGGAGGCTACATTTTATTTGATGAATATTCAGAAAATACGATGCAGTGATCACAATTCATATTACAAAATACTTTGAGTTGCAAAAACTCAAAGATCAGTTTCTAAACTTCAAAGCAATCAGTTGCAAGAACTCGAAGAAAACACAGTATATTGTTAAAATCTCCAATAAAGTTGAAAATACAAACTTCATGACTGCCAAGCAAACCTATTTAGACCCTTCTTTTAACAAGAAGTGCTTATGACTTCATCACAAGTAATCTGGAGCATATGGGAAGTAATTTTTTACTAATAATTAAATTTTATTCAGTTTGAAAGCATACAACATCAGTGAAAAGGATTTTAATCAATAGCCATCCAAAGATGGTGATGTATTTGAACTATTGTGGATGGCCCCGTATCAAAATTATAGATGATATATGTGAAACATAAAATACTAAATTTTACTTTAAGTGGAAAAACTTATAATATAGTGGAAAACACATTTAGGGAGAAAATGCTCGTAGATAATAATGGATTTAAATTCTATTATGCACCATAGCAAAATTAATAAAAGGCATACAAAGCATTTTTTTGTGAAACACATGATGCAATTCAATAACATACGAGGTGTCCAATGCTGATTCCTAAACTGTTAGTCATATACATATAGTTCCAATTACAAAATTGTTTTTAATGAGATAGAGAAGTATATTAAAAGCGATTTGGGTCAATAAAAACATTTCTTAAAAAATTATGAAATTTAAATTTTTATACAGAACAACAGCAATATCGAAGAACAGCTAAAAGAAGCTGTGGACCAGCATGTAAATAAGTTATATGATAATGTTTGATAATTAATGCAGTTATATGATGTGTCTTAGGCATTAATATTGGGTGTTTCTGATCTTCTGAGATATTAGCATGTCTCAATCTTCCACCAACATGCAAAATACAATTATGATGCAGGAATGGGTTTAAAGACAAAAGTTTACTTGAAGATTTTAAAGATTTGTGATGACTTAAATTAGATATTTCATCACGGAAACACTCGTTTTGGACTATTTTCAGAATTTTCGTTGTGGAATTTGAAAGCTCTAAGACTGAGAGAAAACCATTTACTCGATTTGATAACGACTTTCTTGCATTGTCTACAAATCTTAAGCACCACGCGATGATTCGTACTAGTCTATTCCAAGAAGAATATCTGAAAATCAGATGATCATCATTAAGTTTAGAAATATTTACAATTCCCTTTTTCTTCCTTTAGGATAATTTCTTGTACATCCTTGCATTCAAATGATTCATTAGACGGTTTATCCCATGGCTCTCTTAACCATTTAGGACCATGAAACCATAGCTCACAATTCACTAATTCCGATGGTAGCATACCTCTTGTTCTGCAGTCAGCTAGATTTTCAAGCCTGCGAACATGATTCCACGAAATATTAGGCAGTATTTCTTGGATTTTAGCAACACGGTTTGCTACAAAGGTTTGCCATCTATGAGGCTCTGAAGAAAGCCATGCCAACGGAACCTTAGAATCAGTCCACGCAAATACTTCACTCTCCTTGAGACTTAAGTTATCCAAAACAACTTTTAGCAAATTTGTCAAAAGAAGAGCTGAACAAAGTTCCAGCCTTAGGATTGACTGAGTCTTAATGGGTGCGACCTTAGTTTTAGATGTCAAAAGATTTACGGTGATTGTCTCATTCTGAGAAACTGAACGCATACATATTGCTGCACAATATGCTTTTTCGGATGCATCACAAAAGGCGTGAATTTGAAGGTTTATCTTATCTGCAGCTAATACAAATCGAGGAATTTTCAACTTAGAAATTACCTTTAAATCATTCCGAAAAGATGTCCACCGTTTACTATGTTCTTCACTAATTGGCTCGTCCCAGGTAATTGAAAACTTCCATAAGTCTTGCAGCAGTACCTTCATGAAAACAACACAGGGGGAAAGCAAGCCTAACGGATCAAACACCTTTGCAACTTCTGACAAAATATCTCTTTTAGAAAATCTGTCCTTTTTCTCATGGTCTAAAGCAGTGAAACAGAAGAAATCACCCGTTAAATTCCATTAAATTCCTAAAATTTTTATCCTGCCATCATTAGTCAAGAGCAATGACTCTGTACTTTCCTTACATTCTTCAGAAATATTCCTCAGTACTCCAGGTACATTTGAAATCCATTTTTGTAAATTAAAGCCACCTCGTTTCATTAATAATGTCAATTGACTAATTAGTTCCACAACTTCTTCCTCATTCTGGCCACCAGAGAGAAAATCATCTACATAAAAATCTTTCAACACAGCTGCAGATGCCAAAGGAAAATCGTTTTTCTCATCTAAGGCAAGCTGATGAAGAGCTCTTGTAGACAGAAACGGGGTAGATGCCGTACCATAAGTGACTTTTGTTAAACGATATTCCTCTAACGGATCCTGGGAATTCTCTCTCCAAAAAATTCTTACAAAATCTCTATCTTCTGGATTAATCAAGATTTGCCTAAACATCTTCTCTATATCTGCTCATACAACAATAGGCAAAGCTCTAAATTTTAAAAGAATTGGAAAAGTTCCTGTTGTATATGGGGTCCAGCCATTAATATATCATTCAAGGACACACCTGAGGTAGATTTAGCAGAGGCATCAAAAGCAACTCTTGGTTTTGTCGTTGAACTGGATTCACGAATTACCGCATGATGAGGTAAATAAAAAACAAATGCAGGGACCCTTTCCGATTTGGATATCTGTTCCATATGACCCAAATCCGAATATTCCTTCATAAACTCTCGATAGTTTTTATAAATAGACTGTTGTTTTGAAAGCTTACGTTCCAAAGAACGAAATCGCTGTATGGCTAATTCCTTAGTATCACCTAATTGTGATGGAGAATCTTTGAGTGGAAGTTTCACAACAATTCTTCCAGAACTATTTCGCAAATAATTGGTCTTAAAATGGTCTTCACATTCTTGTTCTTCCTTAGAAATTCGAACTAGCTCAGGAATGGAATCTAAAGACCAAAACTTTTGAACTAAATCATCTAGTTGAAATTGAATATCATTAACAGAAAATGTACGTTGACTTGTATCAAAAGAGGTAGTTCCCGTAATTATCCAACCAAGTTTAGAACATACGGCGAAGGGTAGAGTTTCTTCTCTTTTTTTAACTTCCCCTTTAAGCAATGTAAAGAAAACGTTAACACCTAATAAGATATCTACTGGTCTTGAATCAAAGAATATTGGGTCTGCTAGAACTAAATCATTGAAATTATTCACAATATTTGAAGGAATAGAACTATACGGCACATTTGATGTGATTCTTTTTATCACAAATGCTCTAGTGGCAAATCTCACTTCAGAATTAAAATGGGGAGTAAAATTTAAATTTACCTCTTCATTAGATTCAGCATTATAAGAACCTAAACATGTAATCTATACTTTAGTAGATCGCCTTGGCAAACATAATTTATGCATACAATTTTCACTTATGAAAGAGGCTTCACTGCCACTATCCAGCAAAGTGCGACAGTTTACAAGATTACCCAGTGAGTCACGAACCTTAATCATTGCTGTACAAAGTAGAGTTTGCTTATTTTGCAATGAATGTAATCCTGACACAGAGTTGTTTGGAAATTCAAAGATGCTAGCACAAGAAGTTTGATTTAATGACTCAGTTGGTCTTGGCTGAAATTCTGGTGCGTTCGGAGACAGAGGGTCAGTCGGCGTTTCATTTACACTATCTGAATAAGATTTCGGGTCTCTCGGAAGATGTAAAATTGTATGGTGAGGCTTATGACACACTTTACATTTACTTAAATTCTTACAGATTTTTGCATGGTGTTTATCTAAAAGACAATTGTAACACAAGTTGTTTCTTCTAATCAATTCTATTCTTTTATGTACACTTAACTGCAAGAACTTAGGACATTTATACAACGGATGTGATTCATTGCATACACAACAACTATTATTAGAAGACAACAATGTCATTGGTTTACCTTTCTTTATTTCCTTTACTGAGGATTTACTGTTTTGAAGGGTTCTAGCATGATCCTTCAAGAAAGATAATAAATTATCAAGAGTTCCCACCTCCTCCTTTTTTAATGTTCTTTCCCACCAATATCTCGTATTTTTATCTAATTTATCAGTAATTACATAAACAATCATTACTTCCGAAAATCCACTAACATCTTGTTTAAAGGGATGCATCACAAAGGTCGAAAAACACCTTTTCTCAATAGATGGCACGGACTTTCACAGGTCGGGCGCGAATACTTTCATTTTCTGGCAAGTCATGTGAACCACCGACGTTTCATATATGTTCCTCGAGATAGTCCCCTATCTTTCCTCCGAGGTATCACTCCCGGTTCGAAGTCAAATCCACCACATTAAAAACATAGACGAAAACACAGAAAGAAAAGGAGGCACGGCTGATCTTTATCTACGTACTTTATCCTTTATCTTATACATGGATCGGGTTGGTCAATTTTGGATTCTGGTCAATTTTTACTTTCATCTATCTTTATAGGAAGAATATTGGATTCGCGAATTTTTTTTTTTTTTACTTTCTTCTACAGTGTTAAATTCAGACACTTTTCTCCTGGAGGGATTTCTATTGCTCTGGGAGGGGACATTATAGAATTCTGGGGGGGGGGGGGGATTTTCTATCTTTACAAGAAGAAAGTATTGGATTCGTGAAAATTTTCGAATTCCGGTTTTAGGGGTCAAACATTCCAAAAAACATGTTTTTACAAAATGTCTGTCTGTATGGGACACAAATCTTGTGGCTGCTTTATCTCAAACTAATGCACAGAATTTAATAAAAATTTATATTCAGTTAGTCGACGATATAAATTGATGCTGATTAGTTTTTGGTGTAAATTGTTCAACAGGTGGCGCTGCTATGCTGCATTTTTCGCAATTTCCGCAATAGTTCTATCTCAAGAACTAAAGCACGGATTTCCATCAAACCTCAGATTCGGTTAATCCTTAACATGAGTTGATGCTGTTTACATTTTGGTGTGAATCGCAAAACAGGTGGTGCTGCTATGCTGTATTTTTCACGATTTCCGCAATAGCTCTATCGCAAGAATTAATGCACGAATTTTCATCAAACTTCAGATTCAGTTTTTCCCGGCCCACGGCGTGAACTAAACTAAGGAAATGTAAGTAGTTTGCATTGGGCCTGGAGTAAGATGATTATCATTCGAGACCGGGTTCAAAATTTTAGCCCAATTTAAATATGGATCAGACAATATTACTCCCGTGTTATTTATGTCTAATAATAAACTATTTTTAATCTAATATTTTCTTTAATATAGTTTTGCTATGTAACGCTTTAAATTAAAGAACTTAAATTCGGAATTTCAACAATATTGACATCTTTTAAACCTTTTAGGGGCAGAAGAGTTCTGTTTGTAAAATGATGAAATAATTGACTGACACCAGAATATTCAAACGAATTTCTTAGAAGGTAAAAACTTGCTATTTTTCACTTTCATTACAAAAGCAAAGTTTTATTAAAATATTCTTGGTGCAATTTGTCTGTTTTGGAATTAAAATTAGGTGGCTAGACCCTCCAGCCATCGCCCTTGAAACTGTTAATTATTATTTCCACAAATTTACAGTTACATTGCTAATGCATTTAACTCGCCAAAGGCCAAATTATGGGATAATTCTGGGGGGGGGGGGGGGGGGAATATTTCCGTTCATGCATTTTAGTTGAACCCTAGCAATCCAAACCAAATTTTGAAAAAGAAAAAAAAAAAAAGGGAAGCATGGTAAATAAAATCTAATTAAAAAGAAAAAAAAAAAGTATTTAGAATTTAAAATTTATGCTATATTTCCGCGTGTACATTTTATTTACATAATATATCTGTTTCGACTTACCAATTTAAATTTTAGCATGTATATTTTATTTACTTAATGCTGTTCTCAAATTCAAACTGGCTAATTTCTGACACATGTTTTAATTCATTTTTAGAGTTCCATACTTAAAAAGTAAAAACGGAACCATTATAAGATTACTCCTGTGTCTGTCTGTTTGTCTGTCACAGCCATTTTACTCGTAAACTACGGAACGTGGAAAGTTCAAATTGGGGGAAGTAATAAAGACTATTGACACACATATTTACAGATTATTATACATTTACAAATATATTTGGGAAAAATGTAGAGGGCTAATTAAGTTGCTTAAATATATATATATTTTTTTACTATATTTTAAATGTATTTTTGGACTCAAAAATACATTTCTTTTGATTTTAGGCATTATATTTTCAGAGATATCGTCGAAAAAGTGGTGCAAAAATATGCCCCCCCCCCCCCCTCCATCTATTTCCAAATCTACTGAAACTAAAATTATGAAAAAATTACAGGTAGTAGACGTTAATTTAAACCTTATGACCCACATATTTACAGATTATTATACATTCACAAATATATTTAGGAAAAATGTAGAGGGCTAATTAAGTTACTTAAAAAAAAATATATTTTTTTCTTTGTATATCGTGTGAATGCTTTCGTAAAGCTGGACTCAAAAATACATTTCTTTTGATTTTAGGTATTATATTTTCAGAGATATCGTCAAAAAAGTGGTGCAAAAATATGCCCCCTTGCATCTATTTCCAAATCTACTGAAACTAAAATTATGAAAAAATTACAGGTAGTAGACGTTAATTAAACCTTGCAGGAAAAATATAAGCGATTATCCTAGGTCACATAGTTTTTGAGAAAAGTGGATTTTTCCGTTACACACAAATTTTGAATTGCGGGCATTCAGCAAAAGGTATTGAGAAGCGCTGGAAGTACCTATCGTAGCAGAAGTATAAAAGAATTGATGATGATTTTCGAAAAAAATCATCAGTAATTAGCCGAGAACGAGGGGTAGCGTATTCTGTTTACCATCGGTTTTTAAAGTCTAGATAACAACTTTGGATTATATATTTGTTTAATACTTACCCAGTAGCAGAATAAAAGCCAAATTATTAAAAACAGACTGAATTAATCGCATAAATTACTATGGCATTCGCAACTAGTTTGCATTGAGGGGATCTTTCAATAAGCATCCCGTGTCTTACAAAGTTAATTAAAAACCTATCTGGAAAAAGGCGGCACGGACCAAGTCGGCATTGCAACTTCGCAACCTCCTTTCGAAGCGCGCTTAGCACAATGCCAAGTTTAAACTTTGAACAAGGATTTTGTTTTAGCTGCACTTTAAAAAGAAAAGATTATTACTGCGCTGAATTTAGTTTTATGAAATGCCAAATGAAGTTTAAATATGAACTACTTTTATTGTCAGTACCGAATTAAGATCATAAAAAAAACAAACAAAAAAAAAAAACAGATTAAAATATAAAAAAGAAAAAGAAAAGTGCCCAGTTAAACTGATGGCATTGAGCTCACAGATTATTCACACTAATTGTACATTATACTATTATTTCAAAGAATAATGCCCTCAAAAAATAAATGAAGGAGGATTAGCCCCCGTTTCCCCCCGTTATACTTAACCAATGAACCTACAAATCTAATCAGGGAACCTCCTTAACATAATAAACCGGTATACCAAATTTGAAGCAAATCAGATAATTCTGCATGAAAAAACCTTATCGCTAAATTAAGAGGGGGTCTAACACCGACCCCCCTTTTTACTTAACTAATGAATCTCCAAATCTAACCAGGAAAGCTCTTTATCAGAATGAACATAGAAAAAAAAATAAAGTAAATTGGATAATTCTGCATGAAAATCCATTTATCTAAATTAAGGGGAGGGGACTTGCCCCCTTTCCCCCTTTTATACTTAACCAACGAATCTCCAAATCGTAATTGAAGTACTATTTTCTTTTTTGGTAAAGGCATAAAAAAAAAAAAAAAAAATCCGACAAGTCTATCAACCAAATTTCTTGTCGTGACAGAGAAGTGCAAGAAAAGAAAAAAACTGTCACTCTGAAACAACAATCGCTTGGTTATACCTAAAGATGCAGTTATTCATTCATCGGAAAATGAAAAATCTGCCCGATTACAAATCATTTCAATAATCATCCCTACAAGTATCTAGCTTTAATGTTTATAAATGAGTCAGAAAATGTGGCAAGAATTTTCGCATTGTTCAGCAAAGGAAATTTTTTTTTTTAACTTTAAATTAATAAAAAACTAATAAAAATATCCGAAAAATGCCTTGAGCGCACGTTTTGCTGACACATTTCTTATAAAATCTCATATTTCTATGTGTATTTTTATAAGTTAGAAAATGAACTAGTTCAAAATAATAATAATAATTCCGTGCACAAGCGAGGATATCAGAAATGTTCTATTCCTTGCAGGCAACAATTAAAATGTCATCCCTAAAAAACAAAGATACGTTATATATAAGTCAGCCGTAAAACGAAGCAGATGTATCATTGTACCATTCAATACTGATAATCTCTACTACATTTTTTTTTTTTTTTTTTTTTTTTTTTAATTCTAAACATCGCACATTTTCAATTTTTACAACTTCGTATAGGGAAGAAAAGTAACTGCAATTTATTTGAAAACTGCATCATAATTTATTTTTGAGATATTAATATTTTTGTAGTTTTTGATGACATTTCTGTAATGGTGGCAACTGAAGTACTCCATTTCTGTAAAAAAAGGAAAATAGTAGATTACTATATCTTTTTGTTGCCATTTTCTCATAACAACTGAAAAAAAAGTAATTAAAATGAGTGCTATTTTGAAAAAAATATAAGAAAGATTATTTTTTCTCATCGGGGGCGGCACTAAATTCTGAAAAAGCAGAATTCCTGCCCTTTTTTTTTTTTTTTTTTTTTTTTTTTTTTTTTTATAGCAGGAACGGTATCTAACAATTATGTTACCAAACTTCTCATGTAATCAACACTCCTGAAATTTTCAGATTTGAAGTTGCCTGTTCATTAGTTTATTTGCATACAATGAATGAACAATATTTGTTATATATTGAATGAAACATTTAGTGTTTTATAAAGAACAGATACTGGATATATTTTTTAGACAAATCAGAGCCGAGTAAATGTTGTTTTAACTTGTCAAAATGAGGTTTACCAGTGAAAGTTGCGTAATATCTGAATCTCCAGTAAAATGATCGCTTTTCGAGGAGGGACAAATTTCATTTCATAGAAGGAAGAGATGTCCACAAATGCCCCATCCCTTTCAAAGGAAGGTCAACCGGTCAATCGTCGTCTTTCTAGTCGAAAAAAGGGCTTCTCTTAGCTGGTCTAAACGGAAGCCTCTAGGTTTATTGTATTTTTGGGAAATATTCTCATTATGGCATGTTATGCCAAGAATAAAATAGTATTACGAAAAAACTAAAAGGCTTCTTGGAGGATATTTTATATAATATTGTCTAAAATATATCACTTATTAAATTTACAAGAAAAATAATGATAATAATTTACAAGAAAATATACAAAAATGATAAAATATATTGCTTTGTACTCGATTCCTCCATAGTACAAGACATCTAATGCCATCTGGTGATGTCTACTGGAACCAAAGAAAAAAAATTTTAAAAATAGATTAAAAAAAATAGGCTATATATTTCATTTATAAAATTAAACTACGTTGAAGAAATAAGTTATATCAATCCCCCAAAAAATTTTAAAGAAATTGGTTCAATAGCAAATGCGCAGGTGTGATTTGAAAAATGTAACATGGGCAGCATAGAGCAAAATATAACTGACAGTTACCCTTAAGCACACTTAACGAACGCACACATTCGTTTATAACATCTACACTCTCTAAAATAGACTGTGCATTATCCGAAATACAAGGCATTCCAATTAACCTCTTAATTAATGCATTAATTAACTCACGCTTATTTGAATATTGCTCCTTTAATAATTCTAAAGCTGTCTTATAGTTTGAATCAGATATTGGAAGACTCTGAATAATTTTAAGTGCACTGTTTTTACATGCCGATTTCAAATACTGCAATTTTTGACAGTCTGATAAACTCTCATTATTATCCACACTAGCTTTAAATAAATCATAAAATGATATCCATTCTTCTAAGTTACCACTAAACGTAGGAAGTGTCAATTTTGGGAGCTTTACTTCTGGTATTTGAGATTTAGAAAGACTATTATTTTGATTTGATTCATTTAAAGTAAATTTTGAGTTTTTTCGGTTAACACTTAACCAAAGATTATCAAGTTTATCCTGTACGGATTGTTGGTCATCAACAAAATTATCTACATCTTCTTCTTTACATTGTGAACAAATTGCATTAAAAATTTCATGTAATTCCTCATTTAATTTTTCGATTTTATTTTCGAATAAAGCAAGCTGACTAGAATCAGCATCATCTATCGAACTAATAATATTATTTTCTAGTTTAGTGACAGTAGCTTTTAAAACTCGTTTTCTAACTAAAATGTCTTTAAATTCAGTCATAATGAGATAATATTAACAAAAAAGACTCACCAAATAGTATAGATGTTTGAATGACGCAGTTTCTTTATTTATTTTCACATCACAACTTCGGAACGATAACATGATTACTCTTGAAATTGAAACTCATCTTAAGTTCGTTCTATCACTCGATAAACAAAAAGAAAAAAATATCAAATCTCCGGTAGACGTAACAAAAAATTATGTAGCGCGCTGGTTGAAATTAAATAAACACAAACTCGTCAATAACTCGCAACACTTAATAAATAACAAAGTGAACTGTATCACACGTTTAATTATAAACCCTCTTGGTTTCACACTCTTAGAATAGAATAAATTACATGTCAACAAAAAAGAACGTTGCCATTTTTTAGAAATTAAACTTACATAAAAATGCTCGCACTGAGCATTGGCAGACGATAAATAAATTTCGAACAGTGTTTAACTTTTGATAATTGATTTTTATGTATTTTTTACTGCTGTTTCCGAAAATGACCTTCCCTTTTAACCAGCACTTCACGATTTTTTGCAAATTGTAAATTTCAAAGTTAAAATTGAACCTTCTCCCCCCACCTCATCGGACCCCTCAGCTGTTTAGCTGCAAGAATCCCAGTATAAGCCAAAAAATTGAATAAATTATTGAATAAAATAAAATAAAATAAAGTTTTACATCTGTTTTATAGTACCAGATTTTTGCTAGATTTTAACTTTGACATTTACGATTTGCCAAAAAATTCAAACCTGATTGTTAAAAACAAAGGTCATTTTCAGATTCAGTGCTAAAAAGTGCATAAAAATCAATTATCAAAAGTTATCGGATATTTGAAAGTGAGTTAAAGCTCGAGTACAAATTTTGAACTGGAAAAACATACATACTATCATTGAAGTTAAATGAAAACTTATAAAAATAACATAATTTTTGTTAAAAGAAATCATGAAAAGAAACAGTCTCAAATCCTTATAAAATAAAACATATGTTAAGATACAATTATTTTAGCCAATCTGAAACTTAATAAAAGTTAACTCAATCATAATACTTGTACGATGTTTTTCAAAGCACAGATACACATGAAATAAGTTCTTTGAATATTTTAAGCACTTGGTATGACCCCTCAAAGCATGGCCGAACTCATTTGTGTTCAGATACAGAAAAGTGGTATAAGTCATGCATTTTTAAAGTTTCATAACTCGGTCAATTTTAGTATTATATGAATGAGACTTTTTTTGCCTTACTTGTCAGTGTAATAAAAACATTTTACTAAATATAACTAATAGAATCGGAGAACTGTATAAAAATTAAAATTTCATATTTTTAAAGAAATGTTTTTATTGACCCAAATCACTTTTTAAATATTTCTTTTCCTCATTTAAAACATTTTTGTAATTGGAACTATAGGTCTATGACTAACGGTTTAGGAATCAGCCATTGGACACCGTTGAGAGTGGACACCCTGTATATGAGTGGTGAAAAGATGCAACAAATAATATTTCAGTGAAAAAAAGGAAAAATATGCCTAAAACCCATAACAAAATAATAATAATACAACTGATTTAACATACGTGTGATGCTTTCAAGATTATCCGTTTCCCAGTCAGAATCCGATAGATTTTCAAAATCAGGCAATGTTGAAGTAGCAAGTACAGAAGACGACATACCACCTAAATCCACACAAAAATTGTTCTAATTAAAATTTTCAGTTTGCATGAAATGAAATACATACATACACATACATTATATAAAAGAACCAGAAGGCCTGCTTAGTAGTACAGTATAGGATCTATTATCCGGCGTCCCGATATCCGGAACGCTCTGAAAACCGGAACGGTAAACGATCCAAAACCGAAACTTAGTGAAAACTTTCATTTCATAAAAATTTGCAGTTTTTTTTTTTTTTTCATATTTTATTGAAGAGTTAACATGCTTTATAAATCGATATTTTAAACTTTTTCTCATACACCTCAAGGTACCGTAATATCCCCTTAATTTCCTCCCCCCCCCTTCCAAACGCGACAAAAAATCGTAAAGTAATCGGCTTACGGATTAAAAGTGGCTATCGAAATCTACCGCCTGTTGAAATCCGAAAATGTTTATAAGAATAGTCCAAAGCCTGCCCTGATATTCAGATTTTTCTTTTTTTGTTAACCGAGATAATTAAAAAACAGAACTTAAAAAGCGCGAACTTAAAAGCGTGGTCTCTCCCTACGATCCCACTTATTATGCTCCCGTGAAAGATAAGAATTGAATGTACGCAATCATCGGACATAAGTTCTCTTTTTGATCATTTTTATGACTTTGCATCGGCGTAACCTTTAAAAATATGGGAAAACTAACTACATATTCTTAAATTTCGTATTTTTCTGCTTCAAACGCTAAGCTCCATTATAAAAAATTTTTATTTTAACCTTTTGAAAAAAAATATTTTCGAAACATCACTTAGAATTTGAATGCGTTTTCCGCGATCGAAAACTGTTGGCAAGCTCCGACCTTTGACGTCATCTAAAGGCGCACCTACAATTCGGCCAATTAGGAGAATGAGAGAAACGTTCGTTTTATGGTTTTCAGCTGCGTCCATCGAACAGTAGAAAAGCAGAGATTCGTAATCGGATAAGACAGAAAGGTGGTACGGCACTTTGCGCGATATTTTTTTTTTCTTTGGAAAGGGAGGGGGGGGGGGGGGCTTTCGTGGGATTTTTTTTAAATATCAAATTTGTTTACAAAATAGGGGAGGGTGGGTTAATGGAATATTACAGTAATTATGCATTTCTTTATCTCCGCGAATTTGGGGAAACCTGCATTTTAAGTGTTGATAATTTTGCCTCTTATATTTTTCTGTCCGCTTTCCATGCGATAAATTTGTAAACAAAACAAAAATAAATAAAAAGTCAACTTTCAATATATTCCTCTCCCTCCCTCCCCAATTATTGGATGAAGATGCAGTTCAAGTTTGTTTCAATATAGATAATAATGATCCACTTAGTCATCAGATGACATACAGTGAAATTTGTGAAATGATGACTAAAGATGCATCTGATGATCGTAGTGATGATGATGACAAGAAGGAGGAGGTAGAAAAAATATCTAATGAACAAATGATATTTTACATTCAACAATTAATTCAAGGCATGGAACAAAATAAGTTATTTCCATGAACAACAAATAATGTCCTTATATAAAATTCAAGACCAGATTGTAAAAGAGAAACGTTACAAGCAGCCAACTTTAAAAGGATTTTTCCAAAAAACTAATTCCCAAGCATCTGCATCTGAACCCCAAAACTAAATTTTATTTTTGATCTTGTTCATTTGTAAGTTTTATTATAATTTAAAATTATTACTTAACTTTTTTTTTTTGTAAATAAAAATTAATTAAACTTTTCCTTAATTGTGTTTTATTGAATTAACTCAACAAATGTGTAATACAGTATTTTTAATATTATTTATGCTAACCAGTATTTCATATTTATGTACATTAGAAAATATTTGTGGTAGTGTTCCGAATTACGGAAAAACCCCTTATCCGGAATGCCTCAGGTCCCAAGGATTCCGGATAACGGATCCTATACTGTACCTGTGTTTACTGTGGGAACATTGTTGGTAAAATAAACACAAATGAAATTGTCTAAAAATAAAGCGATCATAATAACAGAGCTCTGAGTATTCAATTCAAACCCATCTACACTAATAAAAGAAAACATCGCTCTGTGGGTGTGTGTCTGTCTGTGCACGATAGCTAGCGAAATCTACTGCACGTAGAAGTCTGAAAATTCAGGTGAGGATAGTCCAAGACAGGTCCTGATGCACATGAGGCTCAGATTTTTAATTTTTTAAAGGGTGGACCTATCTCTATTTAATGATTTTCACCTTTCTACTTTTCAGTTAAGACCTTAACTCCTTGAAATTTTTGTGCAAATAAATTGTTAATAAATTGCTGCCTTTTAATCCAATCTTCATTTTTGGTGTCCCTTTTCCATTTAGTTATTCTCACGTTTCTACATTCCAGTTAACACCCTGGAGTGCCGTAGGGCCAGTCCAGGCCCAACATTTACCCACTTTTTTGCACATTTTTAAAAAATATTATTTTAACAAATAATTCATATTATTTCCTATGCTTAATTTTGACTAATTAAAGGTCTAAAGCGCTAAGTACTAAGGCATTTTAACACATTTTCATGTTAAGGCCCTGTTTTTAACTACCAGTGGTTATAGCTCCCTTAAAAATGATCTGATTCACTAGCTTTTTTTCTCCTAACAACTTCTTATGTCCACTAGTAACTACATGAATGACAAAAAAATTTCTCAGACTTCAGCTACCACCAATTTTGAATATTAATCGCCTTCTTGGTGCAGCTTTTTTAAAAATGATCCAAATTGCTTGCAATTTTCTATAATATATAGTTCTATTGTCCTCCAATTACTTTAAAAACTATTAAAAATATCTTTATGCCCAACCACATGCCAGGTATGACCCTGGTCCTTGGAATCTGGTACAGGGCCCCTTGAAGTTTTTGCACCATAAATTGTTAATAAATTGCCTCCTCTTAATCCAATCTTCATTTTTAGAAGCCTTTTCCCATTTAGTTATTCTCACATTTCTACATTCCAGTTAAGATCCTGGGGACCAGTAAGGTCTGGACCAGGGGCCTTGAACTTTTTGTGCGGCATGCATTTTTCACCCCCTAATTTTCTCACCTTCTCAGTGCATAATTTTAAAGTTGAGTCTTGGACTCTTCTTCTAGGTCCAACACCGTCAAATTTTTATTGGGGCCCTAGGGCCTTTTTTGAAGCACTTACCCAATTTTTTTGCATTTCTTTAAAATATTATTCTAACGAATAATTCATACCCTATGCTTAGTTTTGACTAATTATAGATATTGTCTAAAAATAAAGCGATCATAATAACAGAGCTCTGAGTATTCAATTCAAACCCATCTACACTAATAAAAGAAAACATCGCTCTGTGGGTGTGTGTCTGTCTGTACACGATAGCTAGCGAAATCTACTGCACGTAGAAGTCTGAAAATTCAGGTGAGGATAGTCCAAGACAGGTCCTGATGCACATGAGGCTCAGATTTTTAATTTTTTAAAGGGTGGACCTATCTCCATTTAATGATTTTCACCTTTCTACTTTTCAGTTAAGACCTTGACCCCTTGAAATTTTTGTGCAAATAAATTGTTAATAAATTGCTGCCTTTTAATCCAATCTTCATTTTTGGTGTCCCTTTTCCATTTAGTTATTCTCACGTTTCTACATTCCAGTTAACACCCTGGGGTGCCGTAGGGCCAGTCCAGGCCCACCATTTACCCACTTTTTTGCACATTTTTAAAAAATATTATTTTAACAAATAATTCATATTATTTCCTATGCTTAATTTTGACTAATTAAAGGTCTAAAGCGCTAAGTACTAAGGCATTTTAACACATTTTCATGTTAAGGCCCTGTTTCTAACTACCAGTGGTTATAGCTCCCTTAAAAATGATCTGATTCACTAGCTTTTTTTCTCCTAACAACTTCTTATGTCCACTAGTAACTATATGAATGACAAAAAAATTTCTCAGACTTCAGCTACCACCAATTTTGAATATTAATCGCCTTCTTGGTGCCCTTCGTGCAGCTTTTTTAAAAATGATCCAAATTGCTTGCAATTTTCTATAATATATAGTTCTATCGTCCTCCAATTACTTTAAAAACTATTAAAAATATCTTTATGCCCAACCACATGCCAGGTATGACCCTGGTCCTTGGAATCTGGTACAGGGCCCCTTGAAGTTTTTGCACCATAAATTGTTAATAAATTGCCTCCTCTTAATTTAATCTTCATTTTTAGAAGCCTTTTCCCATTTAGTTATTCTCACGTTTCTACATTCCAGTTAAGATCCTGGGGCCCAGTAAGGTCTGGACCAGGGCCCTTGAACTTTTTGTGCGGCATGCACTTTTCACCCCCTAATTTTCTCACCTTCTCAGTGCATAATTTTAAAGTTGAGTCTTGGACTCTTCTTCTAGGTCCAACACCGTCAAATTTTTATTGGGGCCCTAGGGCCTTTTTTGAAGCACTTACCCAATTTTTTTTGCATTTCTTTAAAATATTATTCTAACGAATAATTCATACCCTATGCTTAGTTTTGACTAATTATAGATATAAAGCGTTAAGTACAAAGCCATTTTAACATGTTTTCATGTTAGGGCCCTGCTTTTAACTATAAGTTGGCCCCTTTTGGGCCCCCTACTACAGCTCCCTTAAAAATGGTCCGATTCACTAGCTTTTTTTTCTAACAACTTCTTAGGTCCTCCTTCTACTACATGAACAACACACACACACACACACATACAAAAAAAAATTAACACTTCAGTAACTACCAATTTTGAATATTAATCGCTTCTTTGGGCCCTTTGTGCAGCTTTTTAAAAAATGATCTGAATTGCATGGAATTTTCTTTAACATAGTTCTAGCATCCTCCAATTATTTTAAAAGCTACTAAAAATAACTTTATTCCCAATTACATGTCAGTTAAGTCCCTGGCACCGGGGCCTCTTGAAGTTTTTGCACCGTAAATTAATTGGTCCCTCTTAATCCAATCTTTGTTTTTGGAACTCCTTTTCCATTTAGTTATTCTCCGTTTCTAGATTCCAGTTAAAATCCTGGGGTACCCTAGGGCCCGATCAGTGGCCCTTTAAACGTTTTGTGTGGCATGCATTTTTCACCTCCTCATTTTCACACACTCTCAATGCAAAATTTTAAAGTTGAGTCTTGGACACCTCTCCCTGGACCAACACCCTCATATTTTTACTGGAACCCTAGGGCTATGTTTTAAGCATTTCCCTCCATTTTTTGCGCATATCTTCAAAATTTTATTATAATGATTAATTCATACCTATGCTTAATTTTGACTAATTAAAGATCTAAAGTGATAAGAACTAAGTCCATTTAACATGTTTTCATGCTAGAGTCCTGCTCTTAACTATCAGTTGGTCCCCTTTGGGCCCTTTGCTATAGCTCTCTTAAAAATGGTCAAAATCACTAGCTTTTATTTTCTAATAACTTCTTAGGTCCTCCAGCTGCTACATGAATGACAAAAAAATTTCTTAGGCTTCAGTTACCACCAATTTTGAATATTAATCTCCTTCTTGGGACCTTCGTTGCAGCTTCTTTAAAATGATCCGATTTTATTACAATTTTCTGTTACATAGTTTTAGCATCCTCCAGCTACTTTAAAACAACTAAAAATTTTTCTTATACCCAATTAGATTCCAGTTAAGAGCCTGGTCCCCAGGGCCCGGTCATTCGTTTTACCTCAGCTACCATCTTTTTCAAACATTAATCCCTCTTTTTTTGGCAAAAACTTACGTTTGCTCACTACAACTATAAATTAAAAATCACGTTACTTTGTAACTATAGATAAGGAATTTCATCCATTTATTAATTATCGTGTTAATTTTAAAGGTGATTTGTGAAATTTACAGGGGAGGGGCACCTTTCATCGATTGGGGACTCATTCTTTTCTTGGGTTCTAAGGACCCTATTTCAACAAGATTTGGTTCATTCAAGTTAGATTAGAATGCAGCTACTTTCTGTATTATGAAATGTTATCTTCAGGGCTGCCACAGACGACTATTTTTACAGTCTGTTCACACCACTAATTTTAAAAAATACATTTTGTAGTATATTTCTTTTGCCAACTTTCTAAAAGTGTATTTAAAAGATTTTTGTTTTGAAAAAGTGGTGCGAAATAGAATTAAAAAATAGTCACCCGTGGCAGCCCCGTATCTTAGCCTTCAGTTACCAACATTTTCAAACATCTCAATGGTGCATTCTTTTTTCGGGTTCTATGTGCTTGATTACTACAAGGTTTGGCTCACTGAACTTGGCTTTTGATTGTCTTCGGCACGTGCGGAGCACTTCCTGTATATGCTGCTTTAAGTAGCAGATACCCAGGTCGGTTCGGAAAGAGGTTTGTTGAAAACACACTAGACGCTGCGGAAGGCAATGGGGTCCTTGAAACTAAGTTCATTTAAAAAATTTTCAAAAGATATAAAATCATACAAACTTGAGTTTTATTTAAGGTTATTATAACAGGTACCGGGCAACGACAGGCGGGTCAGCTAGTATATAATTAAACTGACAATTGGGGAAAAAAAGAAGACATTGTTAGTTATATTGATTTTACCTCCCTTCAAATCTACTATAAAGTGGTATGAAGATTTAAATGTACTATTAAAAGATTGTTTTTATTTCAAAGTGCCATACAAAGCAGATAGTTTATAAAAGTTTTGCTTTTTTAAAATAACATTTATCTTAGATAATTCAGCATGAAATACGTCTTAAAAATTAACAGTTAAAACTTGGTTAAAAATGAATGTGTACCTTTACATTTGTTTTCAAAGCAGGGTGTGTGTCTGCCAAACTGACAGGAAGCATGTCATGTTGATTTTTTCCAGTGCACTATTATAATTGGGTATGGATATATTGCATATGCACTTCAGGTATATGAGCTCTTGGGTTAATTGGTTTATAAACATATTTGGTGGGTTTTTTTTTTTTTTCCCCCAAAGGAATTTTCCTTTGCTTGCAAGTTTTACTGCAATATCTACACTATTTTAAAGTTCTTTAAGTGGTAAAAGTAAGAACAATGTTTTTGATTAGTGGTTAAAGAAATGGTGTTGGATTAAAAATGTGTTGACATATACAGAGTTGTGTTGTTTAGAGTGTTGGTAACTTGTTTGATATATAGTTATGTAGCTGTGAATCATCAGATTTGTTTATCAATGTGTTTTGAAACATATTTTAGTTAATCAATTATATTGTGATGATGCTATTAATTGATCTTTAGTGCTATAAAGTAAATTCAACTTTATCTATTTTTTTTTTTTTTTTTTTTTTGCATTTAAACAGTCATTGTCATTTTTTATGTTGTTGATGTTAGAAGATTTGAAGTTAAATAAACTGAAAAAAACCTTAAAGTTCTCATGGTTATTCATCATTCTTGAAACACTTTCATCATAATGATTATAATATTACTTACAAGCTGCAAGTACAATTTTAGCCTTCATATATGCACTTGAAGTAAACTTTTATGATACCAACTAATGTTTTTAGTAATCCAGAAATGACTATGGGCTAAGAAGCCATTACAAGTGATAAGCTTAACTTAGTTGTTATTAAAGTTGAAATATTTCTAAAAAGATTTCTCATGCAAAACTTGAGTTTGAAATCTGAAGTGTTTGATATTTAAAAAAATTCTTGTTGTTTTGTTATTAAGTTAGTTGTTAATTATGCCTGCTTCACAAAATACCATTATTTTAACCCATTTTATAAAGCATGTATTGCAAACAGAAGGGTTATGTGTATGTCGATAAAAAAATCTGACCAGACAAACTAAAAATTTAAATGCACTTGAAAAGTTCAAATTAAACAGTCAAAACAGGAAGCTGCTAGTATTATACAGACTTACTTTTCTTCTGCAACTGAGTTAACCATAAGGGAGTTAGTTGAGTTAACCTTTGGGCCACTGCATGAAAACTGGACAAAATGTCCTGCATGTGACACTTACATAAATACCTATATCTATTAACTTATAAGCAGTGTTGATTTCAGGGGGTGGCCCGGGGGGGGGGGGGGGGACATTCCCCCCTGGAGTACTGAGATGTCCCCCCACAGAAGATTTGAAATTATGTGTTTTTGATGGTCAAAAAGTACACCCCCCCCCCCCCCCCCCCCCGGGAGCCAAAGAAATCCCTCCCAGAGAAAAGTGTCTGAATTCAACACTGCTTATAAGTTGTTAAAATATAAACTACTAGCAGCCTAACGCCCGCTACGCTGGTCAGTTTTTCTAAAGAAACCTTGAATCAAACGAAATATATCTGTAAATTTGATCATGCGTTTTAAAGCAATATGGACATTTACCTGGAATGCCCAAACAATATGAATGTTATTACGCTATTATATCTTTTGAGCCATACAAAATTTAGGCTGTTAAGGGCCAACTTCTTTCGTTGATCATTTAGTGTAGTATTCGGTGAAGAAAGATAGAACAATATGTAATATACTGAAAGTGTTCATGAAAAATTATCAATGCAAGTCTCATCAGAATCTGTTAATCGGACATACTGAAAAGGCTAATCGTTCATAATTTGGTTCGCCTGCTTCTAAAACATTCAGCCTTAATTCTATAATCAAGCAACCTGACGACCAAGCAACACCAAGCTAATGATTTGTGCTTTATACTAACTAAAACATTCACTGAAAAATTAACCAACTGAGCATGTTCCATCGAAATCCACTGAGCAGGATCTTTTAAACTGGAAAATGTACCGAAACATTTCATAAAAATAATATAATTAATAGTTTAAATCCCGTGAAAATTCATTCAGCGGAACATTAAAAAAAAAGCCAATCTTTCGAAATTGGGTTCATCTGATTTAGATCTTTACGCATAATTATTCAATTAAGCAACGTAGAACATTATATTTTATACTATCATCTTTTCTGTAAATTATCTAACTATTAATGTAAGCCCCATCAAAATAAATTCAGTAGAAGTAAATTTAAAAGAGGCCGGAATGAAATTTCTCTTTGCATTTTATATACATTGAGATAGTTAAATATAGCTATCATAATCGCGTTAACCTGATTATATAGAACTCTTAGGGAACTCGTAGGGGTAGGTATACGTCGCACCATTTCTGGATTTTTAAAGAAACTCTGCACAACTTCCATAACTATAGCATTCTAGTATACGTCCTTTGTCTGTAGCGTATTATCCTCCAATTTTCTTTACTATACCACAGGTAATTTTTTCCGCATAGCTTCGTAACTAAACAATTTTGAACGATATGTTAAATATTGAAAACAATCCCTGAAATATTATCTAGCTAACTGTGCAACTGTCATTAAAATTAATTCAGTAAAACTTGAAATCTTTCCTAATCAAGTTCACCTAATTTTAGAACTCCCGTAACAATTACTAAGCAACTTGGAACGATGGTTTTTAGATTAAACTATTTATAAACCATATTTACTATCTAATAGTGTAAGTTCTGCAAAATTATGTTCAGTAGAATCTGAGTTATAATCAATCGAAATGAAATAGGAATTTACGCTTCACATATAGTAATAGAAGCCTTCGCCCGCTACGCTGGTCTGTTTCTCCAAGCGAAACTTTAATCAAACGAAATATATCGGTGTATTTGATCTTGTGTTTTATAGCAATAAATACATTTATCTCTAATGATCATCCGCGTTGCTGAAAACAACATGAAATACATTACGGCTTTATATCTTCTAATGTCTCAGACAAAATTTGGACTGTTATGAAGAAAATCTTTAAGTTGATTATTTATAACTCAATATAAAAAAGAACGGAAGAACAATATGTAGCATATTAAAATCATCCCTGAAAATTAAAAAATGCAAATCCCATCAAAATCCGTTCAATAAAACATTCTAATAAGACTAATTTTTCATAATCGGGTTCACCAGATAATACAACATTCAGCTATAATTCTATAGCAAAGGAATGTAGAACAATATGTGTTATATACTAAAACCTTTCCTGAAAAAAATCTAACAACAGTGCTAATTAACTCAGTAGAACATTTTAAAAAGGCTAATATTTCAAAATAGGGTTCACTGATTAAAGAACTTTCGCACATAATTCTGTAACTGAGCAACGTAGAATAATATGTGTTATATATTAAAAATTTTCTTGAAAATTTATCTAACAATGCAAATCTTCTCAAAATCCATTGAAAAGAACTCAAGTTATAATCGGTCGGACCGATATTGCCCTTTTTATTTTATATTTGAAGTTGATAGTTAAATGTATCTTTCATAATCAAGTTAACGTGATTGTGGAATTTTTAGGAATGTAGCATAGACTATACGCCGTAGACCTTCTGGTGTTTTTTAGAAACGCTGCACTCCATAGCTTTAACGTATATACTCTCTAATATATACCCTCTGCCTATAGATTTTATCCTACTTTTTTTTTCAACTACACCACTGAGAACTTTCCTCATAATTCCATAACTGAAAATTTAGAATGACATTTCAAATATAGCAACAATCCCTAATATTACCTAACTGTGCAACTCCAATCTAAATACGTTCAGTAGAACTTTAAATAAAAAGTAATCTTTCACATTCGGGTTCACCTAGTTTTGGAACTTTCTCTTGTAATCTAATTTTCTGCAATCTGATTTGTTGCCAAGTTTGTGCTTCAGAAAAACAATAACCCAGAAGAAAACTTCGCTACGGAGAAGTACCAACCATCCACAAAAAATAATCTAACTAACAGTGCAAGTCCCATCCAAATACATCCAGCAAAACTCAAATTATAAACGGGTGGAAGGAAAAGCAAATTTGCATTTTAATACATGCTTTACACTAATGTCATTGAAAAAGATTAAAAGTAAAACAATAGGAAATAATGCCATAACTTAAAACAAAGAATTTTTTTAAATTTACATACGCGAAATGTAACTACTGCTATTGGCATTTTTAAAAATGCTAATGGCGATATTTACATACGGATACGGCTGACATAAAAGTACCCATTTTTCCTTCTTATCCAGGAGCAAGTGATAAATCGCGATGTATTATTTCAATTCCAATTTCTTCCATTAAAAAAAGTAATACTTACGCATTATTCGGACCATGAGATAGATCGCCAAAAATGGTTGACAAATCCCAATCTTGTTTATCGTTTGCCAATTATGTTCAAAAAAGTAATTTAACATTCTTAAATACATAACCTTGTTAAAAATGGCAAATTGTTTTAAGTAAATAAATAAATATAATGTATAACATAAAACTACATACTATAAACTATAATAAATAAATATTATAATAATAAAATTAATTTAAAACTATACTAAATAAACTATCAAATGGACAAAAAATAAGGGTTGCTGTAATTAATGTAATTGCCATGCTTGGCGCAGTTGTATCTGACATGGCCCGGATGTAAGTACCACAAAATTTTAAAAGTCGTACAAACATTGCTTTCATTTTTTAAATATTTTCGTTTTATAATGTTAATTTCTAAGTGGATCGCTTCTTTGTATTTTAAATAAATCCAATATTTTTTTCTCTTTTTTTCAAGGCGTTTGTACTTATTTATTTTTTTCAAACTCATATAGCCGGTTCAATTCTTTAATCAAAAGATTTAACAAAAAGATTTAATTTGAATTTCTTCCGTTGCTACAGTAACGGATGTATAAGATGAATGAATATGGATGAATTATCACTTATAATGTTAGGTATTTCGAGGTTTTGGCGCCAAAGACATCGCCAAATTAGAAATATATGAAATATCTCGCGAACTATTGGACTTAAAAGAGTTTAGTTAGTACCATTCGATTCAGCATACAAAAATACATCAAAATATGTTATAAGTTGAAAAATAACTATAAAATCAGATTTTTAAGGAATTTTTTAAAAGTTCGTTCCATTTTTTACCCCCCTTAGGGGTGGAATTTTAGAAAATCCTTTCTTAGCGGCACTCTATGTCATAAGAAGAATTTTTACCCCAAATTTCAAGACTTTAGGTTCAGTAGTTTGGCCTGCGCGTTGATTAATACAAAATCCAGACTTTCTTTTATATATATAGATACAATAAAAATAACAAAAACATAAGATTTTCATATTAGCATAGTTGTTTTAATTTGGGGATAGACAGGGCTCCCAACACATTTTAGTCTCCTAAAAGGGGGAAAGGGGACCATTTTTATTTTAAATTGGGGACTTTGGGGGACCATTTATATTTAAAAAAGGGACTTTGGGGGACCATGTCTAAAAATACTGCACCGAGTTTTCCTAAATATGCAAGCAAATTTTTAAGAATTACCCCCAAAAATATGTTAATTGGCTATTTTTATAAAGATGGGCCACTAAAAAGTACACTCAGCTAAATATTACACTGCAAGAATATAGGAAGTATTCCAACATTCAGTATTCACATTGATAATTCTCCTTAAAAGAGCTTTTATTTTAAACTGATGCTTTATTAAGGGAAGACAAGACTGGGTGCAATCTTATGAGGAATATGTGAGCTTTAAGACCTGTTTTCTTGGAAACTACATGACCCATTTTGATGAAATTTGGAATCCATATTCACTGGATTATGCTCAAGACTTATGGCAGACAGTTTTATTCATTGACAATTTTTTTTATTTTAGAGCAATGGCAATTTTTTAGAAATTTTATTATATTTTTTAAAAATTGTCTGCCATATATGTATGCTGTTATATTATATTTATACTCTACCGCAAAAAAAAAAAAAAAAAAAAAAAAAAATCGCTCAAGTATTTTATGAGATATTGGGATTTTTACCAGAAAAATCTGATTTTTCAGGAGATCCAAAATACAAATATTCCCAATTCTCACTCTTTGCAAATGATAAATTGAGTTTTCTGATTACGTATCGAATGAACAGACTTTGGGAGTATCGATAGTCAGTCAAATGTTTGTACACCTTTTTAAAACTTTCTTATTGTTCAATCAAAAGATGCCAACTTTTTGTGTTTTGTTTTGTGTTGAACTGCGACTTGTATTTAAACTTGCACTTTCCGTTACAAAATGACAAAGCCAAAAAGTGTTTTTGAGGGAAGACAAGAAAGCGTGCAATCATAGGGAGGAAATAAGAACTTTAAGACCTGTTTCCTCCAGAACAACCTGACCGATTTTAACGAAATTATGATGCTTATTCACTGGATAATGCTCAAGACTTATGGCAGACAGTTTTTTTCTGTGACTAAAACTTGACTAAAACTTCTTATTTTAGAGTAATCACAATTTTTCAGAAATTTTCTATTTTCAGAAATGTTTTTTTCAGAAACTAATTAAAATATTTTAAAACTGTCTACTGCATAAGATCTTATATTTGTACTCTACCAACAAAATTGTTTTCATCGAAATCACTCAAGTACTTTAGGAGTTAATAGGGTTTTTAGCTGAAAAGTACAATTTTTTGAAAAGCTACAAAACTTAGACACTTCTAATTTGTGTGAAGTTCTTGCAATGTTTTATCAAACACACGAATTAAAGAATATATAAACACTTGGATGAAGTTTAGTTACATATAATAAATGAGTATAAAATACTACAGTAAAATTAATGTGAGTGGGTGTGGCATCCCAGTCGCGCCTTCCCTTACAAGTAAAGCAACTATAGTCTGTCGCGGTGGATTTCGATTTCTATAGCTCATTCGATTCGTCTCATCGAGCTAAGTAATTTGCAACCTTGCATATCGGCTATTCAGTTTTAATAATGACAGGGGGCCGCGTTAAAGCTTAAAATTTTGTTCATTGAAAACCAGTTGCCATCAAAGAAGTAAGAAGGATTTAAATTTATTTATGGTTCTTACACATGCATTAACGTTAGTCAATTTTTGACACATTGTTCATTCCGAAGAAGGAGTAAAACAAAAATATTTCTCACAGTGTGCACAACGTGCAAAGGCTTCTTCGGCTGACTCGACGACGTATTCAAAACAGCTCTGCTTTCTTTCCTGAATTTTAACCCTTTCGACTCGGGTGTCTCTTATACAAATTTAATCGGTTGACACGACTTTTTTTAAAAGAAGTTCCCTTTAAGTACACAATTTCAAAAGTGCTCTAATTAAATAAGGTAAATTTTATTTTCCTTTTTTACTGGTGCAGAAAACAAATTTTGCAAAGAAAGATGATGTCCAGTCAGACTGGAAATACGAGTGCAAAGAGTTAAAACAGTAGTCTGTAGGGGTGACGTAGCTTTCGTCTTTCTTTTCTTATAATAACAGCAATAATATGTCCTTATAGTAGTTACTGGCAATGTATGGCACTCTAAAACAATTTGTAAACTTAAATCGCACTTATTTCTTTGAAGGCATCTGTTTTTCAATGAAAGAAATTTTGAACTTTGGTCCGGCCCTCTGTCATTATAAAAACCCAATAGCCGATATGCGAGGTATAAAATTACTAAGCTCGATGAGGCGAATCGAATAAGCTATAAAAATTGAAATTCGCCGCCACAGACTATAGTAGCTTTACTTGTTAGTGTGAGTAGGTGTAGTGCCCCAGTCTTGTCTTCCCTTGAATTTTTACAATTATTTCTAATGGTCAGAAAAAAAACTGGTCATACCAATGGATTCAGGAAGGTTCAAAGAATTTTTTAAGACAATAAAAAAAAAAAAATTATAATTTTTTTAAAAGAATTTCACTGACATCTTTCCTTAATATTTATAACAGCAAAAAAAAAAAAAATGATTTGCAATAAAATATAAACACTAAAAATTAATTCATCTAAGAAAACATCAAATCAATTGTTAACAGAGTAGCACACTAGCAATTACAAAGCATAGAGCATTTCTTCGAATTTAATACGGAGTAACAGAGATCAATGAACTAATTGTAAAGTATAGTCTTATTTAAAAAAATAATGCCCCTCGAAAAATAAATTGGGGGGATTAGTTCCCCCACTGTTTCACATCTTTATACTTAACCAATGAGCCTCCAAATCTCATCAGGGAAGCGCTTTATCAGAATAAACCTGTATACCAAATTTGAATCAAATTGGATAGCAAAATCCATTTATCTAAATTAAGGGGCTATTGGCCTCCTGAGCTCGCCTTTAGACTTAAACAATGAACCTTCAAATCTAATCAGGGAAGTTCATAATCAGAATTAACCGGTATACCAAAATTTGAAAAAAATCTGATAATTCTGCACGAAAAACCCATTTACCTAAGTTAAGGGGGTAATTAGCCCTCCATTTTCCCTTTATACTTAACCAATGAACCCTCAAAATTTATCAGGGAAGCGCCTTATCAGAATGAACGTAGAAAATTTTTTTAAAGCAAATCGGATATTTTTATCAAGAATTATCACGTTACGTACATGCATACAGAACCGGCGGGCACATTAGCTCTCAGGCTTTGATAGCCCCAGCATAACAGCACCTCTTGTTGAGTATTAAAATTAGATTAACTATTGATTAGATATTGTTAATTATTAATCTCAAACATAAAATTTAGTTCCTTTGTACTAACCAATAAAAGCTGAAATAAGCTATAATGTTCATCAGAAAAAGCACAGTATGGCAACATTAGGGTTAACTGGGTGAATTAGTCCTCCAGATTTGCCCGGGATGGCTCAGTAGGTAGAGCATTGGCGGCTCTAGCCAAGACATCCCTGGTTCGAATCCTGGCCTGAACTTTTTTCCTCCATTTGGAAATTTACGACTTATATGATTTATTTACCAATTGAATAATTGTATTAAAAATTAATCTAATAAAGATAGAGGTTTGTCTATGAGTCTTTGTGCTGACGAGATCGCTGTGCATAAAGCTATAAGATTTGGCAAGAAGGTAGCTGTATATCTAAAATTATACACATAGAAGCCAATTTTTGGACTTTGAGTAATTTTTAGCCTTTTTTCATGTTTTATGAATATTTTTTCAAATTTGTAAAAGGAATCTGGTTTAATTTTTTTTTAGCAGAATGTAGTAAATTTTGTCCTCTTTACAATAAAGTTTATTTGGAATTTATACAGTAAAATTTTCCCAATTATTTCATTGTTTTTTGGCATTTTGCAGTGATTTTTTGACATTTATAAAAGAAATTTGGTTTCAAACTTTTAACCCTAATGTAGTAAATTTTGTCTTTCCACGATTGCATCCTCTGGTTTAAATTGTTAGCAATTAAAAAAAAAATCACATCCCGCAAGGATTATTTTCTCCCATTTGTGAAAAAATTCCGGACACAATGTTTTAGTTCTACTATAGTACATTTTGACTTTTCTGATTTTAGCCCAATTCAGTAAATGTTGCCTTCTTTTCAATGAAGCTTATTACAGCAATTTTTTAATTTTTTATGCGATTTTTTGACATTTGTAAAAGGATTCCAGTTTCAATTTTTTCGCAGAACTTATTAAATTTTGTCGTCTTTTCAATAAAATTGAATTCCTATAGCAATTTTTGAATTTTTTTTTTTACATTTTATGGCGATTTTTTGAAATTTGGTTTCAAACTTTTAGCTTAATGTAGTAAAATTTTGTCCTCTAACTTGAATTTTTAGTGATTTTAAATGAGATTTTCAATGCGTATTTTAACATATTTTCACATTGTACGGCAATTTTTTGACATTCATGAAAGAATTCCAGTTACAATGTTTTAGTTTGCTACAGTAAAACGCAATTTTTGAACCTTTGTGGCGATTTTTCTACATTAGTAAATTTTTTCCAGCCACAAAAGGGGACTAAAGGGACCAAAATCCATAAAAGGAGGCTAAAGGGGACCATTTCGGAGCCCTGGATAGAATAGCATTGTTAAAATAGCAGTAATATTAGTGTTGACTCTAGAAATAAAAGACTGACAGGCGGGAATTTTTCAAAAAGGAACACTATTCTAAAAAAGGGCACATTTTTTCAAAAAAGGAACACTATTCTAAAAAAAGGGGCACATTTTTTTCAAAAAGGACAAACTTGTACCTTGTTAACAAAAAATATTTTGAACTGGTTTGTTTAGAAACTCTAGAATTTGCAATATTTTCCCGGGATCAATTGAATTGCCACAGGGTGTATAAGAAGTGTTAAAAAGGGCAGCCGGGCACAAAAAAGAAATAAAAAGGGCCACCAGGCGTTGCGCCCTGCTAAAGCGACTTAGAGTCAACACTAAATATGTAGAAAAACTGTCCCTCACATTATATGACATGGCCCTTTAATATGTTTAAAAATCTTTGCATTTTAAAACCTAGGCCTAAGTAAGCAGCCCATTTTTAATAGGTTTAAATATCTTCATATTTTAAATCCTAGACCTAAGTAATCTGCCCGTTTCCAGCTCATTCCATGAAAAACTAACAAAATGTCCTGTGCATGACATTTACATAAACACCTATATCTATTAACTTATAAGATATTAAAATATAAACTATACATTAAAAGTAACAAAACCCCCTAGATTTTCATATTAGCATAGTTGTTTTAATTTGAGGATATAATAACTTTGTTAAAACAGCAATAATATGCAGAAAAGCTGCCCCACACGTGACATGGTTGGTTAGTTGTGTTTATGACGGCCAATTATCAACACGAGGGATATAGGCCCTAAGGGGGGGGAGTGCCCTCCGTGGGGGTCTTTCTAAGGGAACCTAACCCGTATTAACGCTTGGAAATCCAAGGTTCGAAGAAAACCACGAAAACTCCGAACGATTAGGCCGACGGGCGCGATTGGGTTTGAACCCAGCACCTCCCGTCTACCAGCTTCGAGAGCAGAACCTCTCAGCCACTGGTGGGGCCCACGTGACATGGAATGGCCTCTTTGGGCATCTTAGGTTATACCAGACATCCAATATTTGGATCAATAAAATGCTGTCAGTGCAGTTACAGCACGTAAAAATATCCATTTGCCGATTTCAATGTACCACTTTTACAAATACTTGGATATCCAACCAAGGTTTCCCGGATTACATAAAATATTGCCCATTGTACAGAACATTCATGAAAACCACTTTTAATTGAAAACTTTAATAGATTTTTTTACATTTAATATATTAAAAGTTCCAGCTTTATTTTGTATAATGTCAGTGTTATGAACTGAAGCTAAATTTATTTATTTTAGTAATTGGAAATAGATGATGATTTATAATTATATAATGGTTATATATTTCTGTCCACTAGCAACACTGAAAAGCATTTTTAAATCAGAAGCAATTATTTAAATAAAGTTTTGAAATTTATTAAAAATGATACTTTTGTATTATTACAATTCCATCCAAAGAAATTTCCGCAGATTTCACTGTTTACATTCTCCTATTTATCACCTTTTTTGATTATGATTATTTCAGTGTTTAAGTGCATAGTTCGAAACATCTGTTAAATCTGCATTTTATTTATTTATTTATAGGCAAAGTTCCCTTTTTTTAGAATATCAGTCAGAAACAAATGGGTTAATCTTTCTTAAATGAGAGCAGCAACACAGCAGATATAGATTAAAAAAACATATACATGCTTGAAAATTATTTTAAAAACAATTAAAAATCAGTAAACTGAGATACAGTTAAAAAAAAAACTGCATTTTAAAGTGCAGTCAGACTCTATTTAATAAATCTCCATTTTGCGAACTTTTCCTTGGGACCAAGAACATTTTGCGAATTTCTTCATAAAATAACTTGCAAATAGGGAAGTACATTCTTTATTTAACGAACTTCTTTTTGTGTGATCTAATTTTTTTTTCTCCCCCTTTCTCAAAATATTACTGCACGTTTCAAATTTCCCCTTTTTTTAACACATTTTATGATGATCAATGACCTTGAACTGGTTTTACCAGGCTCACAGAGAAAAGTAAAATCGCTATAATTCTTTGCATTTTATCCAAGAAGTGCAAACTTTCAATTTCCCCCTTTAATACTCAATGGAACTGCCCATCTCCTTGAATTAGTCTCCCATTTTTTAGATTGTTGATCACTTGCACTATTAATTTTGGTTCTTATGGCTCAAAAATAGACAATGTGAAAGTGCTTGAGCATCAAAGAAAAAAAAAATTAATTCTTGATGAGGTGGATAAAGGTGTGAAGAAAAAGGATATTGCTTTAAAATGTGGTATTCTCCATACAGCTTATCAACCAAAATAAAAAATCGTGATAAGATACATTAAACCATGTGTCTCTGAAAATGCAGATGAAGCAATTTTGAATTGGATACAGATGATGCAAGATAATGTTCTGATCTCTGGGTCTTGCATAATTGAGAAAGTTTTTAAATTTGCGAAGTCATTGGGATACGACAAATTTCGAGGATGGCTTGAAAAAATTAAGAGAAGACACAGAATTGTGTCAAAAGTAATATCTGGTGAAAATAAAGACGATGATAATGACAGTGAAAATTGGACAATGGAGACATTGAGTAAAATTTTAAAAGACAATAAGCCAGATAAGATCTTTAATGCAGATGAGAATGCTTTATTTTTTCAATGTTTGCCTCAAAAGAATTAACATTTAAAAAGGAAAAATGCTTTGGAGGAAAAAAAAGCAAAGCAAGAATAACTATCATGTTGGGTGCAAATATGACTAGACATCAGAAATTGAAACCATTAGTTATTGGAAGAAGCAAAAATTCAAGATATTTAAAAGGTGCAAAATCTTTGGAGGTTAATTATGACTTTACAAAAATTCTCAAATGACGTCAGAAATTTGTGAAAAATGGATTAAAAATTTGGACAAACATATGACTGCTGAGTGCCACCAAATTGTTCTTGTTTTTGACAATTTTGTCCTGTTTTTGACTCGTTTTATTTTGACCATCGGAAGGAAATCAACCAAAAACTGAAAAGTGTTACAGTTTTTTACTTGCCACCTAACACTACATCATAACTGCAACCAATGGATCAAGGGGTGATCAAAAGTTTCAAAATACAGTACCACATGAGAGTAATGCGAAAAGTTATCACTGCGATTGAGATCAGTCAATTCATGCCAAAGATCGACTTATGGGAAAACATACGAGAAATGAGAAATTTCCAAAATATGGAACTATTATGTCATAGATCCTATTTGCAACAATTCTGCCAAAAACTGGATTCTTTGTCAGCAATGAGAATTCGCCAAGTACGGAGGAGATATTCCCTTAGACGAACTTAAAAAAATGTGTATACAGCTGAAGGAATAAGAAGAAATTAATGATTTTGTGCTGATTGAGGATTTTTTTTCACTTGATTCAGAAGTTGAGACCTCGGAAACACTAACAGAAAGAGATAGTTTGGACAGTGTAAAAAATAAAAATACTACACCAATGAATTATGACCAAGACAAAGATGATAAAACTAGAAATGATCATGATGCTGAAATCAACAAACCTTCATATGATGAAACACTAAAATAATTTTACACAAACCGACAAAGATTACAGTTTGAGAAAAATATGTTTGAAGGGGGTTTTGGTGCATTGCAAAGATGCGAGACGTATTATGAGACAAACACCTTTTCAACTAAAAAAAACAAACAAAATTAATAGGGTTTTTTAGCAATTAAATTTAAGGATGCATGTGGTAATGTATGCTTAAAATTACTTGTTATAATAAATACGATAATGCCATTAAAATTCATTAACTTTAATGTAAAATTATATTCTTAAAACTAAAAATACAGTTTATTCCCCGACAATGTTTTATTTTATTCAAATTTCCCTTGCAGACTTCTTTTTAATGGGTAAAATAAATAAAACAAATAGATATAATTTATCAAAAAAAAAAGTGTGATTTTAACTTTTAACTTTTAACACCCTTTTTAACACTTTCCAACAAAGTTGAAAAGTGTTTATGACTTCGGTTTGTCTGTCCGCGCTGTAACTCTCGTAAATTTACTCGGATCGTTCTGAAATTTTTGGATGTTAGTGACCTCTATCATAGCATGATCCCTATTTCAAATGAAGTTTGTAACATGTTTAGTTCATATAAAGGGACAATCAAAAGTATTCTGTTACATTACGGCCAATGGGAAAAAAATGTTTCAAGTGATTTTTAATGATATTACACTCTTTCAAACATAGTAAAATTGATATGCATTTATGAAGTCCACTAAAATATGCATTCTGTAGAATATGTGGTGCAATGAACAGTTATTTGCAGGGCCACACAAAAGAATTCATAATGGTATAGAAAATATAAAACATAATGGTGTAGCAGCATTGTATATTTTTTGCGGCATATTTGAATTACTGTATTTTCAGGTGTATAGCCCGTACTCCCTAAATCGAGCAGTACAGTAAAAAAGTTCATGCATAAGCCGCGGAGCTGCATCATTGTATAGCCCGCAGGCTATACACCATCTCCAAATGTATATTTTGATCAAGGTTCGAAATTAGAGATCATTACAGTAAAATCCCAATTGTAAGCCCCCTCCCACTTTTAAGCAATTTTTATTTTATTTTACACTCATAAATATAAGCCACCCTCCTCCCCTTCCTTTCACAAAATATTTTGTGGGAAAAAATTTATTTAAAAATCTAAGGGACTATTTTGGCGAATTTCTACATGTTTTCACATAATACTAGGACTTCCCTCAGAGGGATTAGTCTGAGCGATATTACTGAGAACATAGATTTAATAATAACATGTGGAAGCAAAGAAAATGAGATGTTATCTTTAATTGTTCATATACTGCGAAAAATTGAAATGATGAAAATAAACGAAATGTAGAATTACAAAATCTTATATATAAATTCGTATACACTGTTTAAAAAAATGGGAAATCAAACCATTCAAGACAGCCATGCATGGATATAAAATTGAAAGTACGCAATATATTAAAAGTAAAATAGAAAATGAAACCCTAATTTACTTATATCGGAATTTTAACTGTATAAAATGATGTCAAGAGCATAATCAGACGCTCCGCACCAATTTGAGTAACTTTAAATGACAAATATATGATGTTTAAAAAGAATGGGCTATACTTTATATGATGTGTGCTCCCCCGGAATAGTTAATATTGTACAATATCTGTTTTCCATGGATGCAATGAGGTTGTCGATAACATTTAAGGAATTCTCTTCTCAAAATCTAATATAGTATCAAAATACCGAATACATCAAAAGTGGCATACAATGCTTCGTTAGAGTGTGTTTTAGATATGCTCGATCGGATTTAAATGATGAGTGTATGCTGGCCACTACATACGCTGTATTGTTTTGTTTTCAAACATATTCTGCACAAGTTGAGCTGTATTTAGCATGTATTAAATAAAAGAAATCGGCAATGATTACAACATAAAGTATGACACAAGATCTGAATATATCGCCTGCATAACTTTTGAGCTGTCAAAGTGTCATTTGAAGTAATTTACAAATCCATACATATTTATTCAGCAAATCATGCAAGTTAACATACGCCAATATGAACCCGATTACAAAATTTCACCAGAATAAGTTAATATATAAAAAATCTACTAATGATAATTGAGAATATGACCTTATGATAAAACGTCTAGAAAAATGAATCGGATAAAAAATTCATATCACATTTAAAACGGCACTTCCCTCTGTTAGTGGCCTTGGCGAAAGAGAGAAAAGCCTAGAGAAGGAACACTTTAACATGTACTTTCGGGCAACCTACTCACTGTTTCATACAGGTCTTTATTCAATATTTACACAATTTATTTAATGCTAGGTGGGTATCTATCAGTTTTGTTGCATTTAAATCGCATGTTTTGCGGAGGAAATGCAGCATTATGAAATATTTAAAGTTGCTGTACCTAATAATTCCAAATTAATGGTAATTGAGATCGCTTTCCGTTAATTTCACCTTTTTAAATTTTAACTTTTTTAGAAACCATTCATAGAGACAATTGTATATTTTAAAACTAACCCGAAGCAAAATTTCAAGATTTTGGGCTCAGCAGTAACAGAGAAATAGAAATTTTTTGAAATTTTTTTGTTTCTGCGCTGTTTTTTATAGCGACATTTTTAGAAATTGTTCTATTGCGAGAATTTACGTCATGATAAATACAGCCATGTCAATTTTCATGTTTATATTCCTAACACTTCCATGTTCTTCGTTACTTAGATCATCTTTAGATCTTTTTCCGCTTTGTTTAGTCTTTCTATTTTTTAGAATTCGTTCTACAACAAGCATTTACATCTTATTAATTACCACCATGCCAAAGTTCTAGTTTCTAACCCCAACAGTATCCCAAAAATTTCAGTATTAAAAATAAATCATAGTTTAGAGCCTTTCTAGAATTTTTTACGTTTATCCGTCAAATTGAACCTTTTACAGAGCGTTCATTGCGAGTATTTACATCTTAAAAGTAACTACCGTACCAAATTTAAAGTTTCTAACCCAATCAATATTGCAGAAATCACAATTTTAGAACTTTTTTGCTCCTGCAGCGATGTAGGTTCTTGCACTGACATAAAATAGTCTTTTTTTTCGGAGCAGAGATGGCCACCAACATTTTTTTAAGTTGGCTATGTAGTTTCAGAGATAACACCTCACAAACGTACAAGCATTAATAATATTATATACTTTATAATATTATAACGCTTTATAATATTAGCATTAGATGTACAGATACAAAAGCCATTTATCTGTTACAAGCTAAAGTGCCGGCGTTGCCCAGAATTTGAAGGATGTTTGTTCTGAAAAATCAATTTCAAAATTTAACATACAACACAAAACAAACTTTAAAAAAACCAGTCGAAATGTTGTTGAATGAATCATATGAAAACGCTACATAAAAATGTATAAATGTATATAACAGACACAAAAGAATACAGCTATAAATGAACTTATTTCAATTTATAATTGGAGCAATAATGTTAAAATACGTCAATATTTCCCTAATCGGGTTTTTATTATGCTTCAATACATTTTTCACACTCATATGACGTTATACTATATCCGCCATACCCTTTATATTTCCAATATGACGTAATATTTTCCTCTTTCACGTGGAAACCTTGAAATAGAAAAGTTATGAAGTTATATTCACTTTCATTTAAATTCGTCAAATCATTTATTTCATTTTCATATTTCACGTGAATATCTTGCAATAGAAAAGTTATGACGTAATATTCACCTTTTTTTTTTAAATTCGGCAAACTATTTATTTCATTTTCATTTTTCACGTGGAAATCTTGCAGTAGAAAATTAATTGTTGTAGTAATAATTTTATTGTGTTTTTTAATTGTTGGCAACTGCTATAACGAAAAATGTTTAAATTTGATAAGAAATTGCTGTTAAATTGGTGGTTTTTTATTAATTAAAAATTAACTATAAGTTATTTCGATTTCGGATTACTTTAGTTGTCTCGGCCATGTTTTGATACTCATGTACGTATTTCTTCACAATTTTGGCTTCCAAATTGTGGATTTTTTATAGAATTACAAACAGACAGATAGACAAGTTTTCATTTTTATATATCTCTCTATTCTATGAAAAGTAACTAACGCTGTCACCGCCGCTGCCGCCGCCGGTTTTGAATTTTTTGTGACCGGAGGTCTTTCTTCGTTAATATTAAGAAAACTATTGCATACAAATATATGAAAATCGGTGGTATTATAGCGAAATGTTTGATCAACACACTAATGCATACAGTTTTCAAATCGAAGAATTATTTTAAGAGATATTTAATGCTAAAGTTGGATAAAATCGTTCCATTAAAAAAAATTTATAAGAGCAAAAGCTATACATGGGAATTTAATCATTTTTAGATCATTTTATTCAATAGAAGATCCCGGTCTGCAGATTTCATTAATTTTTTTTTAATTTGACTCATTTTTTGAGGTTTTATTTCTATTTTAAATTCAAATATTCAGCATTTTGACAAATATTTTTTACATATTTTAGAAAATGGTATTAATTTAAACTGTTGCCAACTGTATAAATAGCGCAAACAATAATATTTGCTTCAAATAAAAAAAATATT
Organism: Maratus speciosus; assembly: GCA_963932465.1. Lineage (NCBI taxonomy): Eukaryota > Metazoa > Arthropoda > Arachnida > Araneae > Salticidae > Maratus > Maratus speciosus. Next base: position 346,625,114 of record OZ010790.1, read on the forward strand.
TACACGTTACTATTATAAACAGAAAAAAACCTTCAAATTAAAATTAAATAATTAGGTATAAAAAGCAGGCACTTATTGGAAATTACGCCATAAAAACTATATTTACATGTGAATTTTAAAAGAGAAAGGATATTGTAAATTAAATTCATTAACATGCGTTAGAAATCTGAAATAGAACAAATTACGTCACATTACACTCATTATGCAAAATGAACAAAAAATGGTATTGCAAAACAGTTTAAATTTAAAAATTGCGCGAGACAAAATATTAGAGGTTAAATATTAGATTTTTTCAAAATTTTATTATTTGTCGATTGATGTGAGGTGTTCAGCTATAAGTATGCAAAATTTCATGTCTCGAACTTAATTAGGGGCTGAGTTAGAAAAATTGCTTAAAATACAGAAGTTAGAGACCGGAGGATTAAATATGACTTTTTCAAAATTTTATGATTTATTGTGTTATCGCAAGTGTTCAGCTATAAGTATGCAAACTTTCATGTCTCCAACTTAATTAGGGGCTGAGTTAGAAAAATTGCTTAAAATACACAAGTTAGAGCCCAGAGGGTTAAATATTAGACCTTTTTCAAAATTTTATTATTTGTCGTTTGATGTCAGGTGTTCAGCTATAAGTATGCAAAATTTCATGTCTGCAACTTAATTAATGGCTGAGTTAGAAAAATTGCTTAAAATACAGAAGTTAGAGACTGGAGGGTTAAATATGACTTTTTCAAAATTTTATGATTTATCGTGTTATCGCAAGTTTTCAGCTATAAGTATGCAAACTTTCAATTCTCCAACTTAGTTAGGGGATGAGTTAGAAAAGTTGCTTAAAATACATAAGTTAGAGCCCAGAGGGTTAAATATCAGACATTTTTCAAAATTTTATTATTTGTCGTTTGATGTGAGGATTTCAGCTATAAGTATGCGAAATTTCATGTCTCCAACTTAATTAGGGGCTGAGTTAGAAAAATTGTTTAAAATACATAAGTTAGAGCCCAGAGGGTTATATATTAGACTTTTTCAAAATTTTATTATTTGTCGTTTGATGTGAGTTGTTCAGCTATAAGTATGCAAAATGTCATATCTCCAACTTAATTAGGGGCTGAGTTAGAAAAATTTCTTAAAATACAGAAGTTAGAGACCGGAGGGTTAAATATGACTTTTTCAAAATTTTATGATTTATCGTGTTATCGCAAGTGTTCAGCTATAAGTATGCAAACTTTCATGTCTCCAACTTAATTAGGGGCTGAGTTAGAAAAATTGCTTAAAATACACAAGTTAGAGCCCAGAGGGTTAAATATTAGACTTTTTCAAAATTTTATTATTTGCTGTTTGATGTGTGGTGTTCAGCTATAAGTATGCAAATTTTCAAGTCTCCGACATATATAGTTTCTGAGAACGGGCTCTGTGACGGACGGACAAACAGACAGACAAAGGAGTGAGACAGGTAGGGTTTCGTTAGATGGACGAAACTCTAAAAACATGCTGCGGATGACTGTAACAACATCCTAAAATTATATTACCATCAGCGATCTACCAATCCCGAATTTAGTTTATATTCGTTTCATATATTCTTATTCTTTTGTGCGCCCCTGTAAAATAATTATCAATATTATATACAGTAAAACCTCTGAATAGTGGACACCCCGAGAAGGCAGAATTTGTCCTCTATTTAGAGGTGACCGCTACTGAGAGTAAAACATGTACAGTTATTTAAGAGTTGGTAATCGAAAAAATGTCCGCTAAATAGAGGTATCCGCTAATCGGGTGTGTCCGCTATGGAGGTTTTACCAGTAAAACTCCTGAATAGCAAACACCTCGGGAGGCCAGAATTTGTCCTCTATTTGGAGGTGTTCGCTACTGAGAGTAAAAAATGTACAGTTATTTAAGGGTTGGTAATCGAAAAAATGCCCGCTAAATAGAGGTGTCCACTAATCGGGTGTGTCCGTTATGGAGGTTTTACTGCATAATAATATCATCCTTTGCAAGAAAATTGCATGCTGTATGATAGACAGACAGACATCCAGAGAAAGATAACCTCCAGATCAATAAACACTCATGTCTTTTGTTTTAATCATCCACAATTGTATGTCATACAACATGCCAGATTTTATACAACAGGCTAAAAACGGTCACCGTGGTACGGAATACTGTATTATTATTTGTTTGCCCACCAAAACTGGTTGCCACGGGTTGTTGCAAGGTTTGTGATCACGTGGCTGAAACTGATCTATTCAATATTAATGCGTGCGTATTTTTTTTTTTATTTGCTCCATGTGTTCAAACCAGTTGTCTACGAAAACATCAACCGGTGAAAGTGACGCACACCAAATTTCTGTGACGTATGCAGATAAATTGTGCTTTTTTAAGAGTTTTTTCTATATAATTTTTAAATGGTTTGAAACTTATTTTTCATAGTAGGTGCATTCAGTAGGCGACCCTCATAGGTACCTTCTAGTGCAATCAGAAACGAAATCCGACAAATATTTTTTGAGTTATGCTTGACGAAAGGTTTTTATTAGGCTTTTCTTTTAGTAGGACATGGCGTTAATATCCATCGTAGTAGTAAAGTGTCCGAACAGTAATATTTCGCTGAGTATTAGCCTTCGCTTCGCTCAGACAATTAATGAACCCCACCCACCCCTCTGCATGAAATGTCTACTTCCTTTCACTGCTCTCCCTCCCCCTCCTCACCACAAACAGTTTAAAATTGTGGCAATCTTAATTCTATTGTTCTATTTGTTGCTTGTTAATAACAACAAATAAATAATCGATTATTTAAATTACACCTCTTTCTCCAAAAGTTCTTATTTCTCCTCTGCCCTCCCCCCTCCACTTGCAAAGTTTAAAATCCTTAAATTTAGTTTGTAAAAAAAATCCTGCTTTATTTTTTACAGTTGAACTTCAAAAATTCAGAATTGGCGGGATCTTGGCGGGATCGCGGCGATTGCGGATTTTCGAACTTTCTGGATTTTGGAGGTCTGTTAAAAAATATTTTTCATGGCAATATAATAACATACAAAATGTATTTTTTCCCCTAGTGTAATAAATGACGATCAAATTGCTGAATTAAGTTATAAAATAGGAATGATACACTAGAACATAACACTTATGCTGAAATTAAATATACATATTAAAACACAATAAATTAAAATATAGTACACAATAGATAATACAGAGGTAATTTTATTCCAAATTTTCCGAAAATTTAAATCATTCGGTTTCAAAAATTAAAGAAATATTGGCCACCAGTCCAAAAAATCAGACATAAAAAAATCCTCAGAAAAAAAAAAAAAAAATCTGAAAAAGAAAAGAAACTTCTTAACATAAAATCCTGTTAATGGATGTTAAATATTAGTCAAATCGTGTAGTTAGATCGCAAAATTTTTATTTGAGAAGGTTTAGTGCCATTTCTAGAGTTTCATGAAGGGTGGAGGTTTTTTTTTTTTTTGAGATAACATGTAAAATTGCGCGATTCTTTCGAGAATATAGTTAGAGAATTTTTTCAAACAATCATGGAAAAATATCGTGAATTTCGTCACATATCTAAGAAACAATTAGAGATTTTATTTATTTTTTCAACTGATCACTGTAAAAAGTTGCTAATTTCAATAATCAATTAAAAGGAGAAGAAAATCAAAATTGTCTATCATTCACTGAGAAAAATCGTGAATTTTGTCATAGGTGTGGAAAAAAAAAATCTGTTTCCATAAACAATCAAGGAAAAATATCCCAAATTTCGTCAAAAGAGTGAGAAAAAAATAGTATATTTTGCAAGTCTGTCACGGAAAAAATCACGAATTTTGACAAGCAATTGTCCCCAAAAAATCAATTTTGTCAGTCAATTGCAGAAAAAATTGCCAGTTTTGTCAAACGATCGTGAACTGAAAACAAAAAAGCAAACCTATTGAATTACATGTGTATTTTATGATTAAATAGTGTAAAAAAAAAAAAGCAATTTGTTTTTAAATATACAGCGTGTGTTGGGGGTGGGGGAGGGGAAGAAAAAAGAAAGGAAAACATCTTTTGCGGGGGGAGGGTGTGAAATAATTTAGGTGGTTATTTAAATATTTTATGGAAAATTCTTTAAATTTCGCGGTACAGCGAAAAAAATTCACAAATGTCGACGATTTTTGAAATTTTTCGAGGATTAAATATTGTAGAGAAATCATGATTTCCATTTCTTTTTTTTTTAAATCTTTGCATTACCATGTTTAAGCCACGGAAGCTATTACAAATGTTTTTTTCTTGTATAACTCGTGGGCTATACACCCGAAAATACGGTATGTTAAATTAATTCACATATAATGAAATTGATATACGTCGCTAAGCTTTAGTATAAGTTATTTCATGTATAATACGAAGTGCATAGCATTTACAGAGACACACAAAAGATTTAGATACTATATTGTATGCGAATTACTGTATATTAGAAATGATTGCTCAAGATACATTTTTAATTATGATATGCGCTTTTAAGTTTCACTATATTTATGCATAGTATAAGGTGTGTATAAATGCTATAGTTCATATACAGGCTTACAAGAAAGAATTCGTGAGGGTTACTGAGTATGAGCGTAAACTGCTTAAAGGTGGGTTTTAAATGAGTTATGCATTTTTACGCTGAACTGAATTTAGTTTACAAAGAAATTTTTGTAGAATATAGATAAAATGATATACATGACCACGCGAAGAATTTGATACATGGCCCTCTATGGATGATAATTTCTGGAAATTTGATTTCAGTAGTTTTAAGAATGTTTTAGTTTGAATTAAATTTTATCTAAATAGTGACATGTAATAAATGTACTAAATAAACTACAGGGCTATGCAAATGTATTCAAGTATGTTTCCATCTATTAGTATAAACTGCTAAGAGAAATTTCACCCTGTTATGGATTTTCTTGCTAAACTAAATTTTCCCATTATACAGTATATATATAAACTTACAGATCAAGTGCAGGGCTGTTCAAAAGAATTGGAATACATATTTGGCTATCGACGGTAACTGCTGAAATCAGTTTTTCAAATGTTTTATATGCTTTATAAAATGTTTACTTAGTTACTGTACTTCCCTAAATAACGAAGTTTTATTAAAGCATTCAGGAAATGTTGGAAAGTGTTTCATAATCTATGCTTAACCCATGATTTTTCTTTCTTGTTAAATTATATTTAGTGTTTATGGATTTAAAATGTTTTGTATAATTTAAAGTATTTTAAAAGGTGACTCTCTATTTAATGAATTTTCCATATAATGAACTTTTTTTCAGGATTTAGTGACTTTGTTAAATAGAGGTTCGATTGCACATCTTTTTCTATTTGGCAGTGTAAAGATTGAAATTATGTGACATTTAAAAATGCAATAAAAGTGAATTTATTAATCATTTCATTACCACCATCAATATGAGATCAACATTACGCACAGACCATGTCTTTGCTTGATAATATAGATTTATTGAGATAAAGAGTTTTTAGATTATGCAAAGTGAATACATTCATTAGTTCACATTATTCTAATTTATAAAGGTTTAAAAAAGGATCAAATTTACTTTTAAATTACACAAATACATAGCAACAATAACTAATGATCAGAGGGCTAAACATATAAGCATACTTCGAAAATTCTCATGATAATCTTCTTCCCATTCAGAATCTGACGAATCTTGAGCATCAGAAATTGTAGAAACAGCAGCAGATGATGACATATTTTCTAAAATAGAACAGAACATTTATAAAATGACATCCAGTTTATTAAAAAGAAACTTTTCAATATAATACTAAATAAAAAGTGAAAATTTTCACCAAAAATGAAAACTATCTTCTCATACTGTCTTTATCATTAGGTCTACAGGCAAATTTAGGAAATAAAGACACTAGAAAAAGAAGATACTCAATTTGGAGAGATTTTTGAAGCAGCAAAATTTAAAATTAGCTGCATGATTACAAGAAAATTTTTGGGATTTTTAGAAGATAACAATTAAAATAGAATTATTTAAAATTTTAAAAGGTTGTTCACATAAAACACAGCTCAGCTACAAATTTCTCTGATTTTTCCAGGTTTTCCATAGCAGTTATAAGAAATTTCCAGGTATCGAGATTTTGTGATGCTACATATAAAAAGCCTTGTATAATAATTATACAATAATTGTATCATAATAAAGTTGTATAATAATTTATTGATGCTCCAATTTTTATTAATGAGAATGTTTTTTTACATGCTAATCATTTTGCAGGTGCACTTTTAGCACTAGTTTCCTCCAGGGCAGTGGTTCCCAACCTTTTATTGGCCAAGCCCCACCGAAGCATCTGTAAAATCACGATATCCCACCCACACACATATTCTATAACATATATCTCTTATTATTTGAAAAGTGTACTCTATTTACCTGAAGGAAACTTAACAGAGGTTTAACAACAACATTCACTTCACATTTTTAAATTTATTATAGAGGTGAATTTGTTGCCAGAAATTTGGCTTTAACATAATTTTTTTAATGCAATGATGCGATAAATGTTCACTTTTAAGCCAAAATAGTGTTGTTCCTTTCCAACTTATCTCAATGTTACAGGGTTGTAAAAAACCTGGGTTTTTTTATAAAAAAACCCAGCCCGGGCAGGTAGCTGGGTGGGTACCTGGGCAGCTACCCACTACAACCCTTAAGGTTGTAAAAAACCAGGGTTTTTTATAAAAAACCCAGCCCGGGTGGGTAGCTGGGTGGATACCCGGGCAGCTACCCACTACAACCCTGAATCTACATTTTTATCTTCACAAAATTTTTAAAGAGTCTCTCACATTTAGCATTAAAACTGATAATATTGACACATTTTATAATTCATTTTAATAGTAACTTATTAAAAAGTGTTGGAAAAACTTTGGACACCAAATTTTGTTTTTACGGATAACCATATATACAAAAGCATTTCAAGATTTTGACCATTTTGAATTTTAAGTAGTCAGTATTCCCCATCAAAAAACATTTATCCTTTTTTTTCTCCCCGATTATCATTGCCCTCTAATGCCCATGATAGCATACTATATGCTACCACCAGTATTTCGAATTTAGTAGATTTTTTAATTCAGATAAGCCAAATTCATATCAGAAATTTAAAATAGGAATATTTGCTTTATTTAATAGCAGACATCCGTACTTAAATAAAGCGAAATTTATTTTTGATATTATCTGGTATGAATTCAGATTATCTCAATTACGGATTTTCTAGAATGTATTCTACCATAGGAATTAGATGGTTAATTATTGGGTCGTCCGGAAAGTCATGTCCATTTGGGAAAATCAATTTGTGACAGAAAATTCTATCATTTAATTATTAGACATTTATTCTGATATCTAATGTTTAATAATTACTGGGCAGAATTTTCCGGTATGAATTGATTTTCCCAAATGGACACAACTTTCCGAACGACACAGTAACTGTCATGTATTATGTCATTTTCAAATTTAAATTGTATATGTTTCACATTAATTCGCTTTATGGAAGGCCTTCACTCCAGCCATATATATTTACTATTTATCCATTCCTTATGCTATGAAAAATTTATAAATTTTATGAAGTTGATAGTACCATGTTTAGTTACTTCAAATAATTTTTAAATTAAATATGTTTACGACAGTAAAACTTAGGTGTACTCTTAAGTAATATCATGTGTAAAAGTTTCATCGTGTTACATACAGTAGACTGAGTAGATAAATATAGATAGCTCATTCGATAATAGAGCTGTAGCAAACCGCACATATTCGTTACTAAGTAACGGGTATTCTCTAAGATACGAAATACCGAATCGGTACTTCGATATACGACTCGTTAGTCGTTACTGCGTCAATACGCAGCCGAACAAAATGAAACTAACTTCAAACGCTGCTTACGTTTGTATAATTCATGAATGGAGCAGATAACTGGATGCGGTAAAAGATGTGAATTTGTATTCAGACTCGGATATTTCGGCATTAGTTGTTTACGTATCAGTGTATGCGTATCATTCTGTTAGTATCATTTATTCTCAAATCTCAAACGATTTTGATTTCGTAGGGGCTTGTTGATTCCTTCATTATGGAAAGAAAAAGAAGCATAGCTATTTTATACCCTGAGCTTGCAGTACCATCTGAAAGAATTTTTTTTCAAAATCAGGTTATATATTATCTGAAAGGCGTGCTTCATTAAAACCAAAAAGAATGGAAAAAATATTATTTTAAAACATAAATCAAAGATTTCTAAAATAATAATGCGATTGACGTAAACTGTTGGTTGATAATAGATGATAAAGACTAAAATGAAACACATTTCTTTTAAATATTCTGAAAAATTTCAAGAAATTCTGTTCTAAAATTTACAGGTTTGCTTTCAGTGCATTCTTTATCCTATAAAAATATCTTTGTACGTGTATTTATGTTTTAAATTTAAAAAAAAATATATTTTAATGATAAAGACGAGTTTTTAGATTGCTTGTAAAAATGTTTTTATGATAACGTTTAATTTTTTTAACCTCCGGTATGCTATTTCTTTCTTCCAGCTAAGCTAATAAAGTATCGTCTCCAAAAAAAAAAAAAAAACCCGCCCCGTTGTATAAGCCAGCCGTAAAACAAAGCAGAGGTATCATTGTACGAAATAATCTCTACTGCATTTTTTTTTAACTTCTAAGCATTGCACATTTCCAATTTTTATACCGTCGTATTGGGGAAAAAAGTACTTTTAAATGCAATTTGTTTGAAAACTGCATCTCAATTTATTTTTGAGATATTAATTTTTTTTTTTTTTTTTTTTTTTTGTAGTTTTAAATGCCATTTGTTTAATTTTTGTAACTCAAGTACTCCATTTCTGTAGAAAGTAAAAGTACAGGAAAAATAGTTGAAAAATACCAATTATATCTTTTTGTTGCCATTTTCTCATAAAAACTGAAAAAAAAAGGTAATTAAAATACCTGCTGTTTCGAAAAAATATAAGTTAATAACTTCTGATAAAACATGAAGTTTTTATAAACTGAACTTAATTTTAAGTATCTACATTAATATTACAAACAAATGGAAGCATATGAATCATGAGATAGCCATTTTTTTTTTGTCGAATTTCTTAAATAACGAAAGAAATTCTTCAGCAGATGCGGATCACGTCATTTTATATAAAATAAACGCATGTGTTTTAAGTCTTATAACTGAACTATCTATATTTATGTACATATATATTTTTTTTTTCATCAGGGGTGACACTAAATTCTGAAAAAGCAGAATTACTGTTTTCTAATTTTTTTTAACCATTTGGAAAAATGGTTATTGTCCTCTGTCAGGGTAGGAAATCAAAAACATATCTGAAGCTTTTTATTGGTTGAATCCGCATTTTATTCGTTTCCTGATGGGTCTATACAGTAATCTGTATTTTCCCTTTACTTTCAACAGAGATGGATACTTCTGTGGCCACTATGACAAAAAAGTAATAAAAACTACAAAAAAAAAAAAAAAATTAATAACTCAGAAACAAATTGAGATACAGCTTTCAAACAAATTGCAATTAAAAATGTATTTTTTTCTCTATACGGCGATATAAAAAGTAATATTGTGGGATGTTTAGAAATTTAAAAATGAAATTTCATTTAAAATTGGCCCAAGAATGTTAATGTTTAATCCATGGCGTACGAAATATGTATGATCAACTCCGTGTGATTTTTTATGTCTTAAATTTTAATCTTTGAAAATTCATTTTCCAAATGGTCTTTGTAATTTGTTAAATTGCTTTTTTTTTTTCTGTTTGGCTTGTAAAAATAATTGGCACAAATGTCATATACGCACCATATTGGCGCAATTTTTTTCTGAGGCCAATGTCATATAATCACCGGGGTACTTAACTGGCGCCAAAGTGCCGTTATTTTGCTTGATATGGTAACTCGGATGTTGTTTATTTGTTAATAAATTGTATAGTTACTTTTATTTTCTTTTTTTTTTTAATTATATAAATTGTTTTGTTCTATAGTTATTAATGAAACATTTTTTATTTATTGTTATTCCCTATTTAATATATATATATGTAACTTGTATTCGAAAACGAAGTTTTCACCAAATTGGCATCAGAAAAAAAAATCACGCTAGTGTGGTGCATATATGACATCTGTGCAAAATATTTTTGTTGCTATGTTTTTAAATTTCATATTTGAAAAAAGGGTATTTTTAAATATAAATCAATAATTTCAGAAATAATAATGTGACTGAAGTACAGTGTCATTTGATAGGATAATCACGTAAGAAATTAAATATATATATATTTAAATATTTTCATATTATTCCAGAAATTAAATTTTCATAATACATAATTACTTTTAGTGTAAAATTAATAAGTAAATTTGTTTGTAAAATATTTTGGCTGTGTAATTATATTTCATAGTTTTCGTATAAATTTGGTGAACTTTTACTCTTCCTAAATTGCTTTCTCCGATTATTCCTTATTTCATAAGTAAGAAATTATACAATTTAGACATGTTATATTCAATTATGCATCGTATTTTAATTTTGTTTGCCTTTTTTTCATTAAAACTTAGAAAATTAAATGTATTTTTAGCATACAGATGGCAGTACATATTTTACGTTAAAATAGTAACGAATTCTTCAAAAGACTCATGTGCGGTATATAATTAGATTTGCTATTGCTGCAGGTTTATAGTACATACGATGATTGTTAATACCCGGTTTTTGAACAGTAATGAAAGTAACGAGTAACGAATACTTTCTAACGGGTAGCGAGTTCGAAAGTAACGACATCATACGGGTATTCATTTAGTCGTTACTTTTACAGCACTATTCGATAAACGATTGAGAAAAATTGTAAAAAACATTAGTAGCCAGTAAAATTATAGAACTTTTTAAAAATAAGAAAAGGAGAAGATGTATATTAAGGTATTTTAAAAGCTTGTTCACATACTAATTATTCTGGTATAGATTCCATTTAAACATTTTGGTTTGGGACTTTTTTTTAAATTAAAAAAAAAAACATTTATTTTTTAATTGTGCATATTTTTGTGCCTTTATTTTTAGTCGAAAACATTACTTTGTTTAAAAAAAAAAAGACAGTGCAAATTTCAAATTGCCCCCCGGTGGGGCGTACGCCCCATGTTGGGAACCAATGCTCCAGGCTGATATTCTTCACCACATCATTCACAAAATGCTTTGACATATTTTAGAACAAAAAAAAAAAAAAAAACTTTTCTTTTTAAGCAATATAGCTGCTCTGTAACTAACCAAATTTAAGGATTATAAATATTCAATTCATTAAAATAACAAATGGTTACAAAGATAAATAAGCAAACTGAATCATTCGCTCAAGCAATCCTTAAAGAACTGCACAAAGATTTAGAGAGAATGAAACTGGTATTGAAAATCTCTGAATTACAAGGAAGGACTGAAAGGGTGTAGACAAAAGGAATTGCATTAGAAAATGAAATACTCTTTACTTAGTTTTATAATCAGAAAAATTTTCCTGAAATTTTTTCGAAAGTTTAAAATTTCTTTTTCTCAGAAATTTTGAATTTCCCTGACTTTTCCTCAAAAATGGTAAATTTTCCTGACTTTCGCAGATGACTAGACAACCTGTATAAACAGGTATGACTATGACCTGTCTTTAAAAATCCAGCAAATTCTAGGACAGGGTCTGCGAGCCTATGGCATGCGTGCCAGAGTTGGCACGTAAGCTAATTTTTCTGGGACGGGAAAAATTTAAATATGGTAATTGTTATACAGATAAATTCATTTTTTATTTCTGTTATAACCAATAAAATTTTGTTCCATATGGACAGACTACCATAAATAATGCAATTATTTTTTGCATGAATTAACACATCATAATAGTTTTATTTTCATGTGATGCTATGCAGCATTTTCGAAATGTATTTTCCTTTTCTATATGAATTAAAAAAAACTGTAATTTTCAAATGAATTTCTTTTGACAATCAGTGCAGTAAGAGGGCGAAAGGATTCCATTTATCTATGTATATTTGTGAAAATAACAAAATATGAACTAGATATCATTTTCCTTCCATTGAACGCACAACAGCAAAAACCTCATTAATACATTCTTTGTACTTTAATTCAATTTGGAAAATTATAACCAGGATGTTGCATTAATAATACCTAAGTTAAAAATTAATGAAATAAAAACTCGTATTTCCCAACTTATTACAGTATATACCGTAGAAATGAATCATCTTTACGAATTAAAAATTAATTTATTTAATGACTTATTCCAATATACAGAAAAATCGCAATTTCATTTTTAATATTTTTTAATTATTAATGCATGAAAGCAGCTGATTTTATAACCAGTGTTTAGTATACACATCATAAGCTTCTAAAATGTTTTTGCATACGTTTGGCATGTTACATTGTTGATAGATATTGTTTGTGAATTATTGGCATGTGCACGTGAAAAGATTCGCCGACCCTATTTTAGAATATAAAAAAGTTAGCTGATTCCATGATTACCTTTCATAACTAATCATATATAGAAAGATAATATAAGCCATAATGCAAGGCTCTTTCTTTGCATCCATGCTTAAAAAAATGCTAAAATAAAGAAATGTTACTAAAGAAAAAAAAAAGACAGAGGGGGTTTATGATAAGGATGTTCATGGTTAACTTTTATTAGTCAATAAAATACATGCTTGGTTACTATAAGCATTAAAAATGAAATTAAAGAAACCTCTTAGTTTTCGCTTAATAGACAATGAAAAATACAATAGACTCCCTCAAATCCATGAATCCCTAAAATCTGTATATCATCGCAGATGTAAATAGTTACACTCATACAGTTATGTTGATAGAACAAAATTCAAGATGGTGCTGATATCAGTGTCGATTGCAACATTTTTTTTCTCTAAATATTTAGTTAATTATATTCTTTTGGCTAGTATAGCTGGTTAATTACTAAATAAATTTTTATTACTTATGATTTTAATGTAAATTATTTTTTATTTATTAATTTTTTCTCTGCAAAATTGCTATATTTTTATTTTTAAAACTTAATATGAACACTAATTTATTCATACAGTATTTAGGACAAAACTGATTATTAACAATTTCTTAGTTTGTACGCTTTCTCATGTGAAATTTTCTCAGATGACGAAGGAAGACCAAAAAATAAATATAACATTGCATCATGGGTAAAGCTCATAAATGTCACAAACTTTAAAAATGGAGGATTTGACTAAACACTATCATTTAAAGATAGGATTGAACTAGTTTGCTTTATGCATGACTAGCAGCCTTCGCCCGCTATGCTGGTCGGTTTCTCCAAACAAAACTTTAATCAAACAAAAAATATCGGTATATTTGATCTTGTGTTTTATAGCAATATATACATTTATCTCCAATGATCTTCTGCATTGCTGAAAACAATATGAATGCCATTATGGTTTTATATCTTCTAATGTCTCAGACAAAATTTGGACAATTAAGAAGCAAATCTTTTAGTTGATAATTTAAAACTAGAAGGCTATGCCCGCTGCACTGGTCAATTTTTCCAAGCGAACCCTGAAGAAAACGAAATGATGTGTTTTATCTTGTGATTTAAAGAAATAAGACTTTTAACTGAATGTCCTTCCGCAGTGCTGAATCGATATGAACGCCATTGTGCTATTATATTTTCTAATGTGCAGACAAAATTTCAGCTGTCACTATCGTAAATAAACATACAACATCTAACTCACAAGTACCATTATTTTAAGTCTAATGATGGGTGTGTTTGATAAAAATAAAAAGCAAATAAAAAAAGAATCCAAAACAAAAAAAAAAAATTGTCAGTCTAATATTGCCTTATAAAATTTTCTGGTGCATTTTTCTTAATCTGACGCAATAGATAAATCGCCAAATGTTGTTTAAAACTGCAATATTTTTTTTGAATAAATTTTTACGCATTATGAATATTCTCTTTCTTGTTTAAATTAAATATTTTCGTTTTTTAATATTATCACTCGTAAAAACTGTTTTTCATTTTCTCTTTTTTTTTCTTTTAATTAAAATTAGTAACAATTTTTTCTTTTATTTTTCAAGGTGTAATAGCCGGTTCAATTTTTTTTATCAACGATAAATTTTGCCAAGAAATAAAATGGTAAACCATATCGTCCAAAATAACAGAACTTTCCATCTTAATTCTATAACTAATCTAGGTAAAATGATGTGTTATAGCTTAAAACCTTCCCTGAAACGATACCTATCTAACGGTATAAGTTCCGTAAAAATCCATGCGGTAGAACTCGAAATCTAGGCGTTCGGAACGAAATTTCCATTTGGATTTTATATATATAATAGATTGAATGTGAAAAAGAATGAAAAAACAATATGTAGCATATTAAAATCATTTCTGAAAATTTAAAAATAAAAATCTCATCAAAATCCGTTCAGTAGAACCTTTTAATTAAAAAACTATTGCACATAATTCTATAACTAAGCAACATAGAATAATATGTGTTATATCCGAAACCCTTTCTTGAAAATTTATATAACTAACAATGCAAGTCTTCTCAAAATCCATTCAAAAGAACTCAAGTTATAAGTGGTCAGATCGAAATTGCTCTTTGTATTTTATATGTGAAGTCGACAGTTAAATATATTTTTCATAATCGCGTTAACGTGATTGTTGAACTTTCAGGAATGCAGCATAGGCTATAACACCGTAGACCATCTGGATTTTTTTAGAAATTCTGCACACCCTCCATAGCTATAACATATATTCTCTAGCATATACCCTCTGCCTGTAGATTTTATCTTATGTTTTTTTACAACTGCACCACTGAGAACTTGCCTCATAGTTCCATAACTAAAAATGTAGAATATGTTAAATATTGAAACAATCCCTGAAATATTACCTAACTGTGCAACTCCAATCAAAATATGTTCAGTAGAACTTTAAATAAAAGGTAATCTTTCACAATCAGGTTCACCTAGTTTTGGAACTTTTTTTGTAATGCGATTTTCTGCAATCTTATTTGTTGTCAAGTTTGTGCTTCAGAAAAAACAGTAAACCAGAAGAAAACTTCGTTGCAGAGAAGTACCACCCATGCAAGAAGTACCAACCATCCACAAAAAATTATCTAACTAACTAACAGTGTAAGTCCCCTCAAAATACATCCAGCAAAACTCAAATTATAAACGGATGGAAGGAAAGACAAATTTGCATTTTATATAATTACAGTAGATGTATCTTTCATAATTGCGTTCACCTTTCTCTATAACTTTTCCAAAAGCTCTAAAGTTCTATAACTAAGCAACATATAATGAAATATTTTATACTAAAACCCTTCCTGAAAAGTTATGTAACAGTGCCACTTGGATCAAAATCTGTTCAATAGAATTTTTTTTAAAGGCTAACTTTTAACAATCAGGTTTACTTATTTTTTTTACTTTTTCCTTTATCTCTATAACTAAGCAACGTAGAAGACTGTGTGTATACACAAAAACCGTTCCAAAACATTACATAACTAATAGGGCCATATCCTATCAAAATATTATAAACAATCGGAATGGAATGCAAATTTCCATTTAAATATGTAGTAGATGATGGTGATACAATTTTTTATAATAGAATTCCTCGTGAAGTTTTCGCTTCATAAGTAAATGATGCTTTCAACATTGTAGCTAATACACCGATTGGTGAGGTATCCGATTACGGAAGATTAACCATGAATAATTACCCATAGAAAGGTGAATACATGACTTGTGATACTTTTATGTTAGACGGGCGCAAGTAATAAATCAACAAAGATTCTTTCCATACCTTATTCTTATTTTATTTTTTTCATTCAAAATATAAACGTTTCACTCATTTAATTTAAAATACATGCATTACACTAATTTAATTGAAAAAACTAAAAAGCAAAACAATAATAGGAAATAATGCCATAACTTAAAACAAAGAATTGTTTTTAATTTACATAGTCAAAATGTAACTACTGTTATATTGGCAATTTTTAAAATGCTAATGGCGAGATTTAGACACAGCTGACATAAAAGTGCCCATTTTTTCTTCTTATCCAGGAGCAAATGATAAATCGCGATGTATTATTTCAATTCCAATTTCTTCCATTGAAAAAAGTGGTAATTATGATTTATTCGGACCACGAGATAGATCACCAAAAATGATTGACAATTACCAATCTTGTTTATCGTTTGCCAATTGCGTTCAAAACAGTAATTTAACATTTTTAAAACCATAACCTTGTTAAAAATAGCAAATTGTTTAAAGTAAATAAATAAATAAAATATATAACGTAAAACTACATACTATAAACCATAAAAAAAAAAAAAACTACAATAATAAAATAAATTTAAATCTATAATAAACTATCAAATGGACAAAAAATAAGGATTGCTGTAATTAGTGTAATTGTTGCCAGGCTTAGCGTAATTGTATCTGACATGGCCCGGATGTAAGTACCAAAAGTTTTTTTTTTTTAGGCCTACAAACATTGCTTTAATTTTTAAATATTTTCATTTTATAATGTTAATTTCTCAGTGAATTGCTTCCTTGTATTTTAAATAAATTCAATATATTTTTTCTTTTTTTCAAGGCATTTGTATTTATTTATTTTTTTCAAGGCGTTTGTATTTACTTATTTTTTTCAAAGCGTTTGTATTTATTTATTTTTTTCAAACTCATATAGCCAGTTTAATTCTTTAACCAAAAGAATTAACAAAAAAGATTTAATTTGAATTTCTTCCGTTGCTACAGTAACGAATTTACAATATGAATGAATATGGACGAATTATCACTTGTAATGTTAGATATTTTGAGGTTTTGGCGCCACAGACATCGCCAAATTAAAACAAAATATGAAATATCTCATGAACTATTAGACTTAAAAAAATTTGGTTAATACCATTCAATTCAAAATACAAAAATACACTAAAATATGTTATCAGTTAAAAAATAACTATAAAATTGAATTTTTAAGGAATTTTTTAAAAGTTAGTTCTCTATTTTACCCTTCTTAGGGGTGGAAATTTAGGAAATCCTTTCTTAGCGGCACTCTATGTCATAACAAGTATTTTTACCCCAATTTTCAAAATTTTAGGTTCAGTAATTTGGGCTGCGCATTGATTAATACAAAATCCAGACTTTCTTTTACATAGATTACTACTGATGACTCTAAATAAATCAATTCAAAATATATTTTTTTGAACAGGATGCAAGAGTGCCCTTTATGAGAACAGTGTGAACTTTTTATTGAATTCCCTCTGGCTGTCATTCAGTTCTAGAGCCAGTACTATCATATTCTTAGTACAAGATTTAACAGTGGTAACATGTTTTTATTTTGGTAAAATATATAAAACACAAGCATCAATACATAAAATTATGCTATTAGCAATAATAAAGATTTGGTAGGAAAAAAAAATGCTGTCTAATTATAAATACCAAGATGTACCAAGATGTTTAAGATGTTACAAAGCACACACACACAAAAAAAAATCATATATATGCGGCATTCTCACCAAAATTTTAACTTTCAGGAATAAAAATCTGGGGTAAATTAAACTTAATAAAATAACATTTTAAACTTATAGACAAATGCCTTAATGATCCAAAATACAGAAAAAATGGTCAGCAGCGATAATTTTTTAAAATTTAACCGAGGTTTAAGTTAAACTTGAGAGTTTAATTTTCTTTACCATTTTACCTCTCTAACTTTTTATTTTCTTCTAAATTTTTACTTATAATGAATTTGAATAGTACAAGTACCCACAGAACATTCAAATAAGAAATAATAACAATGTAGTATTTTTAGTACAAAATTTTGGTATAACATTGTCTTAAAGGGATGTAAAGGGAAAAAAAAAAGGGACGGTAAGGAAAATTACCACCTATTTTTAGGCAAATCATGTTAAGACTATGTGATTGCAACAATATTCATTGATTTTTAGAAACAGTTATTTACAGGGATGTAGTGGAGGGTATACAGGGGTATATGCCGTATACCCTCTGGATTTTTTTAATAAACACCGTATACCCTCTGTTTCTCAAGAAAGCTATAGTATATATACACTAGGGTATACCCTCTGCTTAAAACGTATACCCTCTGTTTTTTTTACGACTACACCACTGGTTATTTACATTGGATTAAATAATAATAAAAAAAATTAATTTACCTTCAAAAGTGCAGGAATAAACCTTGGGGACAGTAAGACTATCAATAAAGCCACAATGCTTGAAATTGATATTTAAATGCTGATTTAAATTCTGCAGTAAATTTCCTGTCAAAGAATTGTAGCCATACTTTCTCTAGCATACTTCTGCATTAGAAAAAAGTTTTAAAAAAATCTGTGGCTGCATCTGAAGTGATTTTCTGTACAATTTTAGCAAGAAGGACGGTAAGGAATCTAAAATCCAGGGACAGAGTTAAAATAATAATAACAACGTAAAAATGTGTGCAGATACATTTTTTGCTACATATTTATTTATATAAAACAATAGTCCCAGTTTCGGAAAAAAATTAAATGGAATTACTTTTATTGAAACAATTTTATACAGACAGCTCCAACCTTAAAAATCAGCATCAGGAACAAGCGAGGGTAAGGAATTTCGTGGATATTTCTACCCCCATCATCATCCCAAACTTATTTATCTCATTAATATTGTTATACAGTCATGCAATGGGATGTTTTCCAGTATGAGAAAAAAAAACAAGAATATTTACTAAAATAAAAATTATTATTCAGGAACTTAAAAGTCAAAATTATGTGAGAATGCCTCATATATCAAGCTGCAGAGTTTTCCTCGCCTTTTTTTTTTTTCCTTAAAGGAGAGTGTAGCTAGTGGAAAAGGAATTTTTTAGATTTTTAAGGAGATTATTTTAATTTTTAAAGCCACTTAAAAAAAAAATGAAAGGAACTTTTAACATTTAAAAATCATGAAACTTTTCTCAAGACACGGCAATGAGTCAGTTTTTTACTATGTAAGCAATTTTTTTTTTTACATTGAAATGGCAGTTGAGGAAGCCATTTTTGTAACTGAAGGCACAAAGGGTGCAATTTTTAGGATGAGGTTCAAAAAGTACTTATTTATTTATTTTAACCAAAGGGTAGTCAGGGGGACAATTCTGAACCAGTTAAGGTATTTCAAACTGTGATGTCAATCACATATAATTGTCTTAAATTTGGCAGGAAACATTAATTATTAAACTACATAGCTATTTTAATCAGATACTCATTTTCTTCTAAAAAGAATCCATTTTCTATCATTAAACATTCTTTCTTTAAGTATTTTTTTTTTTTCAAATCTTAATAAAAGGCAGATAAATGATTGCAAATTATTTTAGCAACGGTTACATATTTTGGATATAAAAGCATTTCATTT
Organism: Maratus speciosus; assembly: GCA_963932465.1. Taxonomy (NCBI): domain Eukaryota; kingdom Metazoa; phylum Arthropoda; class Arachnida; order Araneae; family Salticidae; genus Maratus; species Maratus speciosus. The sequence goes on from OZ010790.1 coordinate 346,644,455, forward strand.
CCTGTGATATATTATTCTTTAGAGTACTTTAGGTGATAATATTAATTTTGTATCTCATAAATAATGTAACAAATAACTTAATTTGTCAGATGATTACAAAATCTGTTTTTCCTACTATCTATCTAAATCATCTAAACATTTATTGAAAATATTATTATATTGTTTGATGAAACAACATAATAATATGTCATCAGATGTATTTTACCAAGGTTTTTTTCATTTTTCACCAAATCAGATCTTATTTTTATATTCTTGGTGTAAGGTTGGCAGGTTTTATCAAATGTATGCCAATTGGACAAAACTTGAATGCACAGCTGTTTTGTAGCAGAAGATTACTACAAAAATATTATAATGTAAGAGACACCTCCTTGCCTTAATATGACTGTGCTAAGTGACGTATTTTATGAGTTACTCTCAACTTTCAGGTCCTGCAAACATTTTCCAGCTTCTCGGCTACCCACAGGATGAAAACTCACACTTTTGTGTTCCTGCGAAACGGGATGTACTACCAGATGTATTTTATGGCTAAAATTATAAATTTGAATGTATGGGAGGGTTTCTTCCCTATACATATATACAAATATTAAACAAACAGTTTTATTTATTCTACAATTTTATTTTTAATACAAAGTAAATATTTTTTAAGTTGATATTTGGCCTAAAATTTAGGCAAATATTTGGTATTTAAATGTGCAATAATGGTGTTGAATTATGCATACTTCACTTTAACACAAAATAAGTGGGGAAAAAATGTTCCTAGAAAATAAAAAAGATTACATTCATTATTCTTTTTATTATTTAATAACTGAATTACTATAATTGGAATTCAATTATTGCAGTTATAGTTTAAAAATCTTGAATGAAAATATTTCATACCAAATGAAGCATCCAATTTATTGTCCCAACTTTCGTCTTCCTTATCATTGTCAGAAGTATTTCCTACAGAATCATCTAGAATATAATAATATAGTTAATAAGTTTATCATGTTAAGAACAGGGCTATTTGTGGAACTTGATAAAATACCCTAAAATTAAAAAAAAAATTTTGCTGTAAAATAAAATTAGAAAATTTTATAAAACAATAGTATATTAACTGAACAATTATTTAAGAATAAAATATTATTATAATAAAATACAATAACTTTTATCTGTAGGTCAACATGAATGAAATCAACAGAAGAAGATGAAATGAATGTCATTGGGGAAGATCAATATTATTTTGCAGAGTTACAATGCCTCTTTGCATGAAAGGAAGCTTTTAACCAAAGTATTCTGCCTGCACTAATTTATAAAGCAGAAACATGGATGCTATCAAAATGGATGGTGCAAAGATTAAAAAACAACATAGTGAAAAGTGGAAAAATATGCTAAGCATAACTAGAAGAGACAGAAAAAGAATAACCTTGGTAAGAAGACAGGCCAAAATTTTAAACATCCTTGAAAGAAATAAATGGCTGAAGTGAAAATGGGCTGGGCACATTGCAAGAAAACAACACAATAGGTGGAGTACAAACACCCTGTGGTGATATCCACTTGCCAAATATGGCAAAACTACCAAATATTTTTGGATCATGTAAGATATCGCAACAAAAATTATGAAAGTGGCTGCAATTGAATGGATAACCAAAGCATTAGATAGAAAACAATGAAAAAAAAATAATAAAATCTGGGGAAGATCTACATTCAGCAATGGATTAAAAGTAGTTGATGACGATTATGATATAGCCAGGCTTCATATAGACTTAAGAAAAATTCAAAGGAGTCCACAAACTTTAGAAGACTTACTGTATTTTTTCATGCATGCCATGCCCTTGGCTAACATACAGACACTAATTTTTAATACCTAATTTAGAGAGAAAAAAGTATGAGAAAAGAATTTCAAATAGACATTATTTTATTCATATCTAATAGATAGTACTAAAATTGCACAGTTTTCACAATGTAATGCTTACTGTTTCATAAATTTGAATACAAAATTGCAGCCAACTATTTTATGTAGTTACCAATGGTCATATATACAGAAGCCAGTAAAATCCCATATACTCATCATGTATTATGTGCACCTAGATTTTTATAGAGAATTTTGAAGGGAAAAAACATGCAACACACACACATATAATCATGTCTTAATACTCAATTTATAAATTTTATTTAAAAATGATGATGATTTGTAATTTTCTATAATGGTTATATATATATATGTTACATTATTAGATCTTCTTTCGTGATTTTCTCTGTTTTATTCTAAATTACTATCACATTCACTAATTCCTTATTCTTAAATAATCTCTATCGTAAATTCTGTTAAATTCCCCTTAATTTAATATCTAGGTTGTGCAAATTACTTAAATATCAATCTTTTAGTTATTCTTAAATTCTATCATGATCTCCGATCACTTCTGGGTTTTTGAATGTTCTTTTTAGTAGCCATTTTTTTTTCCTTCTGAGAGTTTCATTTCCCGCTTTTAGTTCTTTTTTACTATTTTATCCATCCGCTCCAAATTGACCGGATTCCTTGCTAGTTCTCTCCCATTTGTCCATGATAAAGGATGGCATGTTATCCTTAATTGGTTCAGAACGTGTGCTACGCCATAGCTTGCATTACTACGCGAACTGACAAAAAGTGGATGCATGCATGTTTTCTGCAGATAAACTGAGATTTTGGTCATATTTTCAGTTGTGAACATTCCCCTGGTTATCATTTGATGTCTTTTTATATCTCCAAAATTGCTTACACTATTTAATTGATATGTAGTGATGGCACAACTACATCTAATGGGTGGAAACTGCACCACCGAAACCTACTTCAATAAACTATTGAGTTGACCTATGCCTTGTTTCACTTATTTACAGAGAAACCTACACTGGACAGATCTATTTGCCTGGCCAACCATTCGATGACTGCAACATTCAAGTTCTTATGCTTTGAAATACCACTCCTCATATTATTATCTAACATCGCACACTGCTATGGCTTACTCTACTTTTTATTCATGTTTAGATCAATGATCGTATACTAAGACTGTATTTACTCCTCCTACTTGTTCTTACATCTACAATTTCAGCTTTCACTACTGCATTACTTCCAGATGTGCACTCTACTGGTATTTTTACAGCCAGTAACTTCAACTCACTATTTAAATCTTCCAATGTTATGTAAATCATAACATATATATGGTGACTTAACTTCTTAATTTTATTTCATATTTTTTAGAATGGCAGTAATCACGAGAACTTACTTTTGTAAACATGAGAAGAATTTTACTATATTTCCTTTGAATAAGGTGAATCTTTTTCATGCTATACATACATAAGAAAGATGATTAAACAAGTAGTACTAGGACTTCCCTCAGAGGGATTAGTCTGAGCGATATTACTGAGAACATAGATTTAATAATAACATGTGGAAGCAAAGAAAATGAGATGTTATCTTTAATTGTCCATATACTGCGATAAACTGAAATGATGAAAATAAACGAATCGTAGAATTACAAAATCTTATATATAAATTCGTATACACTGTTTAAAAAATGGGAAATCAAACCATTCAAGATAGCCATGCATGGATATAAAATTGAAAGTACGCAATATATTAAAAGTAAAATAGAAAATGAAACACTAAATTACTTATATCGGAATTTTAACTGTATTAAATGATGTCAAGAGCATAATCAGATGCTCCGCACCAATTTGAGTAACTTTAAATGACAAATATATGATGTTTAAAAAGAATGGACTATACTTTATTTGGTGTGTGCTCCCCCGGAATAGTTAATATTGTACAATATCTGTTTTCCACGGATGCAATGAGGTTGTCGATAACATTTAAGGAATTCTCTCCTCAAAATCTAATATAGTATCAAAGTACCAAATACATCAACAGTGGCATGCAATGCTTCGTTAGAGTGTGTTTTAGATATGCTCGATCGGATTTAAATGATGAGTGTATGCTGGCCACTACATACGCTGTATTGTTTTGTTTTCAAACATATTCTGCACAAGTTGAGCTGTATTTAGCATGTATTAAATAAAAGAAATCGGCAATGATTACGACATAAAGTATGACACAAGATATGAATATAGCGTCTGCATAACTTTTGAGCTGTCAAAGTGTCATTTGAAGTAATTTACAAATCCATACATATTTAATCAGGAAATCATGCAAGCTAACATACGCCAATATGAACCTGATTATAAAATTTCACCAGAATAAGTTAATATATAAAAAAGCTACTAATGATAATTGAGAATATGACCATATGATAAAATATCTAGAGAAATGAATCGGATAAAAAATTCATATCACATTTAAAACGGCACTTCCCTCTGTTAGTGGCCTTGGAGAGAGAGAGAAAAGCCTAGAGAAGGAACACTTTAACAAGTACTTTCGGGCAACCTACTTACTGTTTCATACAGATCTTTATACAATATTTACACAATTTATTTAATGCTAGTGATATATTGTGTAAACATATCACTACAACATATGTTAACTGATACCAAAATCAGTTTTGTTGCATTGAAATCGCATGTTTCGCGGAGGAAATGCAGCATTATGAAATATTTAAAGTTGCTGTACCTAATAATTCCAAATTAATGGTAATTGAGATCGCTTTCCGTTAATTTCATCTTTTTAAATTTTAAAATTTTTAGAAACCATTCATAGAGACAATTGTATATTTTAAAACTAACCCGAAGCAAAATTTCAAGATTTTGGTCTCAGCAGTAACACAGAAATAGAAAATTTGTGAAAGTTTTTTGTTTTTGCACTGTTTTATATAGCGACATTTTTAGAAATTGTTCTATTGCGAGAATTTACGTCATGATAAATACAGCCATGTCAATTTTCATGTTTATATTCCTAACAATTCCATGTACTTAGTTACTTAGATCATCTTTAGATCTTTTTCCGCTTTGTTTAGTCTTTCTATTTTTTAGAATTCGTTCTACAACAAGCATTTACATCTTATTAATTACTACCATTCCAAAGTTCTAGTTTCTAACCCCAACAGTATCCCAAAAATTTCAGTATTCCAAATAAATCATAGTTTAGAACCTTTCTAGAAATTTTTACGTTTATCCGTCAAATTGAACCTTTTAGAGAGCGTTCATTACGAGTATTTACATCTTAAAAGTAACTACCGCACCAAATTTAAAGTTTCTAACATAATCAATATCACAGAAATCGCAATTTTAGAACTTTTTTGCTCCTGCAGCGATGTAGGTTCTTGCACTGACATAAAATAGTCTTTTTTTCAGAGCAGAGATGGCCACCAACATTTTTTTTAAGTTGGCTATGTAGTTTCAGAGATAACACCTCACAAACGTACAAGCATCAATAATATTATATACTTTATAATATTATAATGCTTTATAATATTAGCATTAGATGTACAGACACAAAAGCAATTTATCTGTTACAAACTAAAGTGCCGACGTTGCCCAGAATTTGAAGGATGTTTGTTCTGAAAAATCAATTTCAAAATTTAACATACAACACAAAACAAACATTAAAAAAAGCAGTTGAAATGTTGTATGAATGAATCATATGAAAACGCTATATAAAAATGTATAAATGTATATAACAGACGCAAAAGAATACAGCTATAAATGAACTTATTTCAATTTATAATTAGAGCAATAATGTTAAAATAGGCCAATATTTCCCTAATCGGGTTTTTATCATGCTTCAATACATTTTTCACACTCATATGACGTTATACTATATCCACCACGTCCTTTATATTTCCAATATGACGTAATATTTTTCTTCTTTCATGTGGAAACCTTAAAATAGAAAAGTTATGAAGTTATATTCACTTTCATTTAAATTCGTCAAACCATTTATTTCATTTTCATATTTCACGTGAGTATCTTGCAATAGAAAGTTATGACGTAATATTCACCTTTTTTAAAAATTCGTCAAACTATTTATTTCATTTTCATTTTTCACGTGGAAATCTTGCAGTAGAAAATTAATTGTTGTAGTAATAATTTTATTGTGTTTTTTAATTGTTGGCAACTGCTATAACGAAAAATGTTTAAATTTGATAAGAAATTGCTGTTAAATTGGTGGTTTTTTATTAATTAAAAATTAACTATAAATTATTTCGAATTCGAATTACTTTAGTTCCCTCGGCCATGTTTTAATACACATGCACGTATCTTTTCACAATTTTGGCTTCCAAATTGTGGATTTTTATAGAATTACAAACAGGCAGATAGACAAGTTTTCCTTTTTATATATCTCTCTATTCTAAAAAAAGTAACTAACGCTGTTACCGCCGCCGACGCCGCCGGTTTTGAATTCTTTGTGACCGGAGGTCTTTCTTCGTTAATATTAAGAAAACTATTGCATACAAAAATATGAAAATCGGTGGTATTATAGCGAAACGTTTGATCAACACGCTAATGCATACAGTTTTCAAATAAAAGAATTATTTTAAGAGATATTTAATGCTAAAGTTGGACAAAATCGTTCCATTAAAAAAAAATTTATAGGAGCAAAAACTATACATGTGAATTTAATCATTTTTAGATCATTTTATTCAATAGAAAATCCCGGTGTGCAGATTTCATTAATTTTTTTAATTTGACTCATTTTTTGAGGTTTTATTTCTATTTTAAATTCAAATATTCAGCATCTTGACTGATATTTTTTACATATTTTAGAAAATGGTATTAATTTAAACTGTTGCCAACTGTATAAACAGCGCAGACAATAATGTTTGCTTCAAATAAAAAAAATATTTACACGTTACTGTTATAAACAGAAAAAAACCTTCAAATTAAAATTAAATAATTAGGTATAAAAAGCAGGCACTTATTGAAAATTACGCCATTAGAACTATATTTACATGTGAATTTTGAAAGAGAAAGGATATTGTAAAATAAATTCATTAACATGCGTTAGAAGTCTGAAATAGAAGAAATTGCGTCACATTACACTTATTATGCAAAATGAACAAAAAATAGTATTGCAAAACAGTTTAAATTTAAAAATTGCGCGAGACAAAATATTAGAGGTTAAATATTAGATTTTTTCAAAATTTTATTATTTGTCGTTTGATGTGAGGTGTTCAGCTATAAGTATGCAAATTTTCATGTCTCCAACATAATTAGTGGCTGAGTTAAAAGAAATTGCTTAAAATACACAAGTTAGATACCAGAGGGTTAAATATTAGACTTTTTCAAAATTTTATTATTTGCCGTTTGATGTGAGGTGTTCAGCTGTAAGTATGCAAAATTTCATGTCTCCAACTTAATTAGGAGCGGAGTTAGAAAAATTGCTTAAAATACACAAGTTAGAGCCCAGAGGGTTAAATATGACTTTTTCAAAATTTTATGATTTATCGTGTTATCGCAAGTGTTCAGCTATAAGTATGCAAACTTTCATGTCTCCAACTTAATTAGTGGCTGAGTTAGAAAAATTGCTTAAAATACACAAGTTAAAGCCCAGAGGGTTAAATATTAGACCTTTTTCAAAATTTTATTATTTGTCGTTTGTTGTGAGGATTTTAGCTATAAGTATGCAAAATGTCATGTCTCCAACTTAATTAGGGGCTGAGTTAGAAAAATGGCTTAAAATACAGAAGTTAGAGACCGGAGGGTTAAATATGACTTTTTCAAAATTTTATGATTTATCGTATTATCACAAGTGTTCAGCTATAAGTATGCAAACTTTCATGTCTCCAACTCAATTAGGGGATGAGTAAGAAAAATTGCTTTAAATACACAAGTTAAAGCCCAGAGGGTTAAATATTAAATCTTTTTCAAAATTTTATTATTTGTCGTTTTATGTGAGATGTTCAGCTATAAGTATGCAAAATTTCATGTCTCCAACTTAATTAAATTAGGGGCTGAGTTAGAAAAATTGCTTAAAATACACAAGTTAGAGCCCAGAGGGTTAAATATTAGACTTTTTGAAAATTTTATTATTTGCCGTTTAATGTGTGGTGTTCAGCTATAAGTATGCAAATTTTCAAGTCTTCGACATATATAGTTTCTGAGAACGGGCTCTGTGACAGACAGACAGGTAGGGTTTCGTTAGATGAACGAAACTCTAAAAACATGCTGCGGATGACTGTAACAACATCCTAAAATTACATTACCATCAGCGATCTACCAATCCCGAATTTAGTTTATATTCGTTTCATATATTCTTATTCTTTTGTGTGGCCCTGTAAAATAACTATCAATATTATATACAGTAAAACCTCTGAATAGCGGACACCCCGAGAATGCAGAATTTGTCCTCTATTTAGAGGTGACCGCTACTGAGAGTAAAACATGTACAGTTATTTAAGAGTTGGTAATCGAAAAAATGTCCGCTAAACAGAGGTATCCGCTAATCGGGTGTGTCCGCTATGGAGGTTTTATCAGTAAAACCTCTGAATAGCGAACACCTTGGGAGGGCAGAATTTGTCCTCTATTTGGAGGTGCCCGCTACTGAGAGTAAAAAATGTACAGTTATTTAAGGGTCTATAATCGAAAAAATGCCCACTAAATAGAGGTGTCCACTAATCGGGTGTGTCCGTTATGGAGGTTTTACTGCATATTAATATCATCCTTTACAAGAAAATTGCATGCTGTATGATAGACAGACAGACATCCAGAGAAAGATAACCTCCCGGAGCAATAAACACTCATGTCTTTTGTTTTAATCATCCACAATTTTTGTCATACAACAGGCCAGATTTTATATAACAGGCTAAAAACAGTCACCGTGGTACGGAGTACTGTATTATTATTTGTTTGCCCACCAAAACTGGTTGCCACGGGTTGTTGCAAGGTTTGTGATCACGTGGCTGAAACTGATCTATTCAATATTAATGCGTGCGTATTTTTTTTTTTATTTGCTCCATGTGTTCAAACCAGTTGTCTACGAAAACATCAAATGGTGAAAGTGACGCACACCAAATTTCTGTGACGTATGCAGATAAATTGTGCTTTTTTATCAGTTTTTTCTATATAATTTTTAAACGGTTTGGAACTTATTTTTCATAGTAAGTGCATTCAGTAGGCGACCCTCATAGGTACCTTCTGGTGCAATCAGAAACGAAATCCGACAAATATTTTTTGAGTTATGCTTGACGAAAGGTTTTTATTAGGCTTTTTTTTTAGTAGGACATGGCGTTAATATCCATCGTAGTAGTAATGTGTCCGGACAGTAATATTTCGCTGAGTATTAGCCTTCGCTTCGCTCAGACAATTATTAATTGTGTAAGATAAACACCTCCATTTTTTACTCTTGTATACTCTATTTAAATAAATCATTGAAGTTGCTAAATTTTGTTTTGCAATAATTTAAAGAGATTTTAAAGAATATTTTGTTTATTTAAGGAGTTCTAAGTACTCTTTGGAAAATTTTTCATTTCTAAGGAGTCTGCACACATCTTGTATAATACAAATAGTAGAAAATAATTTGCCTATTGAGTTGTAATTTCCCAACCAAGTAAAAAAGTGTCCAGACTAAAAATTAAACCCATGACCTTGGCTTAAGCTGCAATACATAGGGGCTAACTAAGCTATCCTGGGCAAATCCGGTAGGTGCAATCAACTCCAAAAACCTTTTGGCAAAGACATCTGGTCTGTTATCTGAAACAGCTCAACCGAATGAATCACAGGTAAAATAACTCAAATGAACATTACATACATAATTATACTTTAATTTATTATTTTAACATAAACAACAATTTTGTAATTTTTCCAGCTGAGTGAAAAGTTATGTATCCAGCATTCATTGGAGTTCACTTTGTCTGCAGTTCATTCTGTCAATCTGTTACAGATAACGTACCAGATATCTTCATCAAAAGCTTGTCTGAGTGAATTGATTCAGCTGGATAACTTAGTTGGTAGAGAGGTGGCAGTTTAAGCCAAAGTACTGAGTAAAAATACCACATCACATGTGGGACAGCTTTTCTACATTTTACTGCTGTTTTAAGAATGTTATTATATCCTCAAATTAAAACAACTATGCTACTGTTAAAATCTAGGGTTTTTTGTGATTTTTAATATATCCTCCTGAGACCTTGCGTCCATTCTATTGGACATTTTTACCTTTTATGTAAAATACATAATTTCAGTTGGAACTTGTGAATACTTGCTGTCCATTATGTTAGATAGTCTGGTGCTGCTATCTGTATGCCGAAATAATAAAAAAATTGCATTTAAATATGTATTTTAATCGTTTGAAAGTGGCAGGCAACAAAAGAAAGACTGTTGAAGGTAAGCAGACAGTTTTAACGCTAATTTTTTATATTTTTTAAAAGTATTTCAATATTAATGCTACATACATCTAATGTTAAGTGTTGTATGAATGAAATGACATCGCAGTTAAAGCAATCTAATGTATATTTTAGGGAATAAACAACTTTTTTTAATGTCCATCCAATTGGATGTTGGGTCTTCATCAGTTGTTTTTATTCATATTAGACTCTTTTTTGTTCAGATGCTTGTTCTGAATCAGTACATTGTTAAATTTTGGATTTCAACAAAATATATATATATTTTTTTCTGTGCAGCATTTGGTAAATATAGATAATTAAGCCTTTATTATGTTTTATTCTTATTCATAACTATTTTTGGTATTATTTTTTTGTTAGTATACTATTTATAATTTAATTATATTTAATTAGCAAAAAAACTTTAAGAAACTATAATTAAAGATAACGTTCTAAGATTATAAATAAACTCATTTTGATTTCTTTTAAATTTCTTCTTGGCATTTACTTGCCAATTGTGGTAGCTGTGCCACTATTTATTATTATTATTCTAACAAACAAATTACTGGTGTTGAGAAGAGTTAAAAAAAAAAAAAAAATGTTATTAATTTTTTATTATTATTACTAAATTGATCAACATGTTTCTTAGTTAAAATACACTTTTTCTATTTGATAATGCAATGTGATATTTGGAAGTGACATATAAATGATAAAAACACACTTCTGATGTCAGCAAAGTTTGTAGTGAAAGAAATAGGAACTTGATGCTAAAAATCTGGTTTTTGAAGCTTATGTAGAGGTCTCATCTTAGTTGATAAGTATAAAATAAAATAAGTAAGCATGAAATGCCACTTGTATTCGTTTAATTACAAAAAATAAATGCCAGCTTTTTATATTATTTTACTGTTTGTAAGTCGTTTATAATTAAATTAGTTAATTTAATCAAATTTAAACAAAAATAAAAATTTAAAGAAAATATAACTGAAGATAATAATTTAAGAGCATAAGTAAACTGCATTTTATTTCTTTTTAATTCCCTTTGGCATTCAAATGTCGACTGTGATAACCGTGCCAATAACTTTATAATTTTTTTTAGAAAAAATTTCTATTGATGTGATATTTTTTGAAAAATTCCTTTTTAAAAAACTATTTAAAAAGTCACTAAATTGATTTATACTTTTCAAATAAATTTCATCCAAAAATACTTTTTCTCTTTGATAAGGAAAAAATTTAAATTGTGCAATATTTACAGGTGATGTATGAACGATAAAAGCACATTTATAATGAAAGAAAATATAACTGAAGATAATAATATAAGATTATAAATAAACTGCATTTTATTTCTTTTTAATTTCCTTTTGACATCCAAATGTCAATTGTGATAACCGTGCCACTAACTATTTATAATTTTATTTAGAAAACAACTTTTATTGATATGATAGATTTTTTTTTGTTCCTTTTAAAACACTATTTAAAAATCACTAAATTGATTTATATTTTTCAAATAAATCTCATCCAAAAGTACTTTTTTTCTCTTTGATAATGAAAAAACTATAATTATGCAATATTTAAAGGTGATGTATGAACGATAAAAACACATTTATAATGAAAGAAAATTTTGCAATTAAGAATTTTTCATTCAGAATCATGTAATTCAATAATATGGTTTTTATAAGACCCAATGTCTATTATATTGGACATGCCAAAACTCTATATATTTTTTAGTTTTAAAAATAAATAAATATACATAAAGTTTTCTAGACCCATAAAGAGCCTTAATCCTAAAAATGGCAAAATTTGCACGAAAAAGGCGAGCTTGTGTCTCAAGAGAATATAGTTTATATTTTAACAACTTATAAGTTAATATACATGGGTATTTACGTAAGTGCATAGGACATTTCATCTTGTTTTTTATGGAATGGTCCTGAAACGAGCAGATTACTTACGCCTAGGATTTAAAATGCAGAGATTTTTAAATGTTTTAAAAACAGGCAGCTTACTTAGGTCTAAAGTTTAAAATGTGGAGATTTTTAAACCAATTATAAGGGTCAATCCATATCACGTGTGAAACAGCTTTTCTACATATTATTGCAGTTTTAACAAGTCTATTATATCCAAATTAAAACAACCATGCTAATATGAAAATCTCATTTTTTTTAAATATTATTTTTAATGTATAGTTTATACTCAAACAACTTATAAGTTAACAGATATAGGTATTTATGTAACTGTCACATGAAGGACATTTTGTCTGTTTTTCATGGAACATGGTGTTAATATAATAAAATGATTTGTCTATTGTTTACAATTTATTAAACAATGTTTCTAGTTCCTTTCATTTTTTAGAAATAAATTCAGACTCAGAAGTTTGTTTACATTTACTTTCTGACAAATGAAAAAGCTGCTTTTCACACAAAAATTTTTATTGTATAACTCCATTAGGATATATGACCCATGTAGAGTACAAAATCTGGATAAACAATATTCAGAGCATTTTGGTGCTGGTATAATATCATGCTAGATAGAAAATGAAAATTGAGAGTTTCTTGAATTGAAGTTTTTTCAGTCTTAATACTTATCAATCAAAAATTCCCAGAAAATAAACATGACAGAAATCAGCCCAAAATTTTTTAAACTGATCAGTTCAAAATTCCCAGAAATATGGGGATTTGAGGGGCCTCAAACATCCTTGCATGAATATTAAGACAATTAGATTATCATCTATCTCTACAGACTTTTTAGATTAAAACTTTAAAATATATTAGCAAAAATCTTATATAAGTAATCATACTGTATATAGATTAAAAATACATAGAAAAGTAGTTTTCATTTAGATGCAGTACATTATCTTTGTAATGTTTACATGCATTTAATCAAACATACCGAAATGTCTACTTTTTTAATGCTGATATTAAACAAAATATCTCAAAGATTATAAAATTTATCACATCATGTGAATTGAGATCTAACTATCACTCATGCTTGCAACTCAGTTAATTAAAAACGAAAAAGTTGTTATAAAAAAAATTTTTTAAAGTATTCTGTACCTACATTTACTGCTATGTAATTAATAGCCTGTCTACCAAGTCAAAATATCTGCTCACATTTGTGGTTAACAGTGCAAATAGTAGATAAGAAAATGTAAACTACAGAAACACAAATTAGAGAAACATGATTTTGAAAATAATTTCTCTGGAGATCAAAAATAAATAGCTGCTATTCATTTAAAGATACTAATCATATGATACATACAAAATTTTTATTTCTGTATGCTTAAATTAGTAACAGTAACAGAAAACTCAATTTCGTGCATAGTTGCAGTAAAAATCATTTAAGAATTTTGACTATGCTTCATCCCATATGTATATAACAAACTTAAAAGTATAACATTATTTAAATATAAATCATATTAATTAAATAATTCTTTAATCTAATTTAACAGTGTTTCATTATGTGTTTTTCTCACACGAAATATGTACCATCAAATTCACAGAATTTAAAAAATCTTCTAGAAATTAAAGCAGAAAAAAAAAACTGTGCATCACAATTATATTATGAAACACTTTCCAACACTATCAGAAGATTGTAAGAAAGTTTAATTTTTTTATATAATGAAAGGAGATGTCAAAATAAACAATTTAGAAAACACACAATGCTATTAAAAGTGCATTTTCAGAAATTGTTCTCCACAGACAGTAATGTATGCAAATTTTTGTGTAACTTTGCATATCATCATCTCAGAGCAATAGTAGGACATCTAGTAATAATAAAAAATGAGACTCTGACTTACTGCTATGAATAACTGTGTTTGCATCTAGTGGAACAACTTCTGAAACACAAAATTATGTTTAATACTATATCTCAGATGTGTTTTATAAAAATTCCCTACTATTCCACTAGATGCAGACACTGTTTTTTCATAACAGTAAGTCAGACATCTCATTTTCGATTATTACTAGATGTCTTACTGTTGCTCTGAGGTGACAATATGATCTACAGATTTTTATACATATGACACAGTGAAAATAAAATTTAATTCAATTGAAAAATGCAAAAAACAACCAAAACATTTTTTTTTTTTTTTTTTTTACAATTATCAACTATAGACATCAATGTATCCATATCTTTTTGTACAGCCCTGTACATATACACATTGTATAATAAAATTTAGTTAGTTGAAAAATGAGCAACATACTTGAAAACTTATTCTTAGCAAATTGCGTCCAAATTAAGTTAATTAATTTGTATTCTTTTGGGTACTCTGTAGTATATGTTCCAATGAATTTTTTTATACTACACAATACATCCATTAAAATTTAATTATGCTTGAAAACACATAACACAGCTAAAAATGAACTTTTTGCAATTACCGCCCACAGACAAAAGCTATCTGAAGTTTTCAGCAGCCTTTCAAAGGAATATTAAATATTACATGCAAAATATTTTTAAAGATGTCATCATACATAGCAATAACAATATCGATTTCAAAAAGCCCACTTCAAACTATTGCCCATTTGCAAGAAATGCAATTGAATATTTTTGGGAAACCCTGCATAAATTCATATTATTTTCTACAGGAAACATATTACAGTGAATATCAACTTTGTAGTGTTTGAAGCAGTGCAACATTATTAAAATGTACTTTAAATAATTTCTGTCCACATTTAAAAATTTTTGAGTAATAAATTTTTTTTCTATACAAACTATAAGTACTATACTTTGCTCACAATAACTTGGCCAATAAAAAAAGTTTCTAACAAATAGAAATGATGTAGGAAATACATTATTTATTTAAAAACTGGATTATGTTAGTTGCTAGTAGTAACTGTAACTTGAATTAAAGACTAAATTAATCTAAATTTGAATTACGCATAGGTCAACTAATCATGCCTGGACAATACAGGTTCTTTTTTCATTAGGGGATATGCTATGGTAAACCAAGAATTTATTTCAATTTCATCGTAATCAAAGTATATTTATGATAGTTAGAGAACAGATGAACCAAAGTAATAAACAGTTAAACAAGAATGAAAAATAATCCATGTGATATAGATTATGAAACACTTTTCAACATTAACAGAATAACGTTAGGAAATTTCATTTCTACATAGACTGAAATCAGATATCTAAATAAACAATTTAAAACACACATAATAGCGTTAAAATCCATTTTCTGCAATTGCTGTCCATATCCAGTAATGTGTGCAAATTCTTTCATGCAGCTTTGTGTGTGATCTAATTTATACACACCACATACTGTACACTAAAAATTAGTTGTTTAAAAATACATATCACATCTGAAAAAGCATTTCCAGCAATTATCGATCATAGTCTGTTCTGTATCTGATTTTTTTTAAATGTCTCTGCAAATGCACATTAAATGCCATGCACACTGTCAATTTCAACATAAATAGTGTTTAAAAAAACTCTTCTAACTTAAAAACCATTTGCTTCAGCATCACACATTTCTCTATAAAATTCCAAGTTTTTATATTTTAATACACAATAGTATTTGCAGTATAAACTGAGAAGTTGAAAAGGAGATGGCCAATTCGAAAATGGCAGCAGCAGTGCTCAGTAGTAGCAATTTTATAAATGCCACTTTTTCTTTTTTAATTAGACGTCACTTTTTTTATTTAAAAGTGCTAACCAATAAACTTTTATTAAAATTTCTATTAATATTAGTTTAAAATTAAATAGCCCAATTAAATCTGTTAATATTAACACATTGCAACCAGCAAAAGTGGAATCGATGATGGAATGCAAGAAAAGTTTATTCTCTAATAGCAAGAAATGTAGCCATAAAGTGGCTGCTGGCAGACAATTTTTTAAAAGCCACTTTTTTTTCCTATACACTAATTCTGCCCTTTAGCACTAGTAACCTTTTTTTTGTTTTTTCTAAATAGACAGAGATTACTAAGAAATTTTAAAGAAAGGAATGGTAAAATTAAAAGATATATAATGAAACATACTATTTTTTTTATTTTTAGAGTAAGCGTTAATATGACGCTGAGGCTTCCTCAATCCATTATCTCCATGTCCTTTCCACAAAGATGTAGAATATTTCAAAGCATAACTCAGTATGTCATTTTCTTTATCTCTTCCTTCTACTTTATTGTCATTTACCTAAAAGAAAAACACATTTTAAAATTTCTACTGCATAACATACTGCAAAAATCACCATTAAAAAGAAATTTTAATGTCATGATTCACAATAAAGTGATAACATTAATGATGACATAACATTGATTTTTAAAATGAAAAATTTCTTTATTTAGAAAATAAATCTTTTAAAAGTTGCATTTTGCAATAAACTACTTTCTTTTGACCACTTATAAACAGGGTGTCTATTCCAGATCAGTAAAAAAAATTTTTTTTTCTTTTACAGGTTTTCCATATCAATAAAAACAAATTTCCAGGTATCAAGATTTTGTGATGTTGCACACAAAAGATCTTAAAAGTTGTCAATTTGAGAGTGGAACTTTCACAACTGACTCTGAAGCACAAGCTACTGATTTGTTAAACAAATTTTTACATGAATGCTTGGCGCTTGTATATTTCTTAATGAGTATATATACATTTGCATAATAAACATTTTGCAGATACACACTTTTAGCATGAGGTTCTATCCATTTGGTCCAATCATGATGAAATCTTTATCACACTAATCAGAGATAAATACAGATTGCTTTGACATATTTTAATATAAACATATCTTCAATAAATTAGGCCAAGAAATGTTCGGTTCAAAAACAAAGATAAGTAAACAAACTGAACCACCTAATCGATCCTACAACATTTCACCACAAAGTTTCAGTGAAGCTGGAATGAAAATCTCTGAGTTACAAGAAAAGACTGAAAGAGAGTAGATAAAATAAATTGACGAAAGGATGAAATACTCTTTACAATACTTATGGACAAAGTTAGATTTTACTGTTGCTGTAATTTCAAATTCTTAGTTTTATAATCAGAAACTTTTTCCTGTTTTATAAAAAAGCTATTCTTAGTGTTTCTTTAATCTTCTATTTATTAATTTAAGGTTTAGAATGTTGGTAAGATATTTGCCTCATTTTTATGACACTGTTCCTGATTAATCAGAATTTGATTCACACTAAATACATTGAAAATCAAGAGGGCTGAAAGCTATCCTGTTAGATAAAAATATATTTTGCGTTTCCGTGATCATAATTTTTTTTGAAAAGTTAGGAATTAAGAAAAGGATATAAAATGAGCAAAGAAATTAAATGAATGAACCTGAACATAATTATCTTATAGCTGAATGAAGAAATAAAAAATTAAACAAATTGTTTATCTAAACCACGTGCTTAATTAATAGAAATTTGTTTTTATAAAACCACAACCCTTGACAGTAGTCTAAGCTAGATAGTTTGCAATCAGTTTAAAAATAGTATCTACTATCTAAAAATCCTTCAAACTATGGCATAGTTCTTATATAATATCCCTTGTTTGTTTGCTAAAATATTATATTTCTTTTGAATATTGCTTTGTTATTTGAAATTAATTAAAAGGAAATCAGCATATTATTCTTTAAAAAACTTGAATATTTTCCATCATTTTTATAATGAAGAAAATATAAAGAAAATGTAAAAAATATGTAAGCAAATATATACATGTAATAATAAACATTTTTGCCCTTTTATCTTAATAAAACTATTCCAAATTCTTAATATATTTCCTTTTTTACCTACCTTTAATAATATCTTAATATCTCTTTTCTTTTATTTCATGCATTTAAACCTGCGTATTCTTTTATTAGTCTAAAAAACTTAATCCATTCGCCTCATCTTATAAAATCCATTCAATTACTTTTTTCATTTTATTCTAAAACTAAATTCTTTTCTTTCGAATGTTTTTAATAGCATTGTTCGATGATGTTCTTTTTCCCACAATTCTTTGCAAGCTTCGTGCCAGCATTTGTTTGCATAATAATTCTGATGACGAGGCTAAATAGATCACATCGTCATCACGTGTGCGTTTTCCCCTGGAGTTAGTCCTATCGTATTCTGCTCTTATCGCGTCCTTCCGGCTACTTGTACGGGATTTGTCATTTATCGTGTATTGTATTCATACGCATGCAGTTTTCACAAGTATATAACCCATTGCATGGGCTAGGAGAGATAGATTTTTATGATTATTGAGTTGCTTAATTAAACCACGCCACCTGGAGAGCTTTTTTCCTGAATCTTCGTCATTTGTTCTAATATGTAACATCTAGTGGTACATTTTACGACGTAGCAACTGCCCACACATGGATCACATATAACTAGTGGAATTTGGTGCATTATATGGTTGAATAATAAATGTTTTGATGCATCTAAAAACTTCGATTATAATGCTTCGGAAAATATTCCAATGGACAGCAGCCTGACCTTCCACTCTTCCATCATGATTTTACGACTGCCAAAACCACGATTTCTTCATTGAGTTCATAATGTGGGTATGCTGTTGCTTAAGATCTACATGTTTCTATGATACTAGTGAAATCGTATCATACATATGTATTTAGAAATAAGTATTTAGTGAACAATTACAATTAGAAGGATTAGTTTTAAAAAACTTGATAAAGGTTTATACTTGCACAAGGAGTAAGAAGATTTTTTACACTAAGTTTTTATTATTATTTTTTTTTCCATTTGGCCTCCATGGATGGCAATTCTAAATTGCAGAAAAAACAAAAAATATAAAAATGATCCCCAAAAAATATTTTTTGTGAAACACTAAATATTAATTCTTTTTAAAACAAAAGATACCACCAGTAACATAAAAGTACCGAAAGACTTTCAGAAAATAATTTTTTCGAAATAGTAAGTATTCATATTTAAAAAAAAAACATCACTACCGGCTATTTGCTAGTCTTTATTTATGTTTTATTTTTCTTCCTTCCGGCGCCAAACGATTGCAATTTTAAACTCTAGAAAAATTAAACGTGTTCCACCACCTGCCAGCTATATGCTTGAAAAATTGTTTCCCCTGGGTAAGCATGGAAGCAATAATAAAACATGCAAACTGAGGAATATTAAAACTTGTTCATTAGCATTCAATTGGGATGTTTAATTAATATATCTAATAATTATTAAAAAATGAAAAATTTGAGTCTCAGATGCATTGAGATATCATTTTGTATATCTTATCCAAATTTGCTGACATCTATGGGCCCTAGCCATTGAAAAGAGGCAGACACATACACATAAACATCTTTCTTTTATTAATATAGATTTAAAAGTACTCTTAACCATTTTAAAATATAATTTTGGTTAGTTAACTCACCCACAAATTATCATCAATATCTTCCCTTTTACGTCCTCGCCAGTTATTCTTTAGGTCAGGATTTCGAACAAGATATCTTGCTGTAGTGTACTTCTCAGGAACTTCATCTAAATTTAAGTCCAAATCATTCTAAATAAAAAATAAAAACAAATATTTGAACACTTAAAAATAAGAATATTTTCATCAATAAATAAATATTTTTACATACTTCTTTTAAATCCAGAGTCTTTAAGGATTTTAAATTCTGTATACAGGCTGGAATTTCTTTTAATTTGTTATGATACAAGTCCAATGATACCAAATTGTTGAGCATTCCAAAAGATTCTGGTAATTCAATGAGCTATGTAATATTTTAGGAGTTATTATAACTAAATTTTTATTATTGAAAAAAACAAACAAAACAACTAAGAACACACAGATTAAAATAGTATAAACAAGAAAAAAGGTGGCATATGGAAAAGAGTAGTAATAAAAGTAGTCTTTCAGTAATAAAAATTTGAATTAAGGAATTGAGTACAGACATTCTGTAAAACAACATAACTTTAAATCAAAAGCACATGTTTGGAACATATGGGGTGCATTTTCAGGAAATTTTCAAATATGAAATATGGCAATTGGCAGATAATTTTTTAAAAGCCATATTTTATTTAGTAGCTCTGTGGCCAGAGGTGGCTGCTTACTATGACCAGGACTTAATTTGCACCAGAGCCCACCAGTGCTCAGCTCCGGTACTTCTCTGTTTAAAAAACGTCAAACGTGACAAATGAGGTGCGTTCATACTATAACTAGCAGGGTTGTTGGTTTAAACCATGCTGGTTTAAAAAACAAATGGTTACAAAAAAAAAAACATGGTGTTTTTTTTATGTTTTTTTTCCCCTAATGTTTTTATTTATTTTATACATTATTGAAAAATGCAAAATCCATGTTATGCAGAAGCTACAAGCAAAGCTATAGAAAAATGGTGAATTCATAAATTTGTAAAGTGACAAACATTTTTAATCAATCCAGCTTTTCTTATAAACTATAAACCTACATGGCAGACTAATTAATTTTTCTAAAATTACTGGGTAGAAAAAAAGCAAGTAGTTATCTTTCTTCTTCTTTTTTAAGCCTTTTATTTTTAAAAAATAGCCAAAATGGCAGATTCCAGCCAAAAATGCACTTTTAGTATTTAGATTGCTTGATTAGTTAAGATTTACTAAGCACATGCATCATGCATTACATCATGCCTCAAAGCTTCAATGATGACATATACATAAGTAATTTTCTCCATTGGTTACTCTTTGTTCTGTATGCTAATGAATGATTGGCTGTGAGTTTTCTTTACGCTACGGCTATTGGGTTTAGTAAGCCTTTGTCTTTCTTGCATTCCTACATTGGAATTGCACTTTCTGCATTATGATTTTATTCTGTTACCAGCAGGGTTAGCACGGTTTAAACCAATTGGTTAAGCAGCTTTTTTTTTTTTTTTTTTCTTCTCAAAACACAAATTGTTTTTTTTAAAAAACAAATCTACTTTCTCATTTTCGTAATTTAAGTGTTTCAAATTATTAGTGTTATAAATAATATATACAGTAGCCTCCCTCTTAACCAGAACTCCGCTTTAACTGGCCGACTTTTTCCCCCAACATCAAGCAAAATTCAGAAAGGAGAATTTCGGTTCTAAATGGATACACGTTGACCTTCACGGCAGAGGAAATTGGAATGACAGCATTATCTCATTCTACTGTGCCCAGTGGCAGAAACGCCGTGACACGGCGACATAGTCGCGGACAAAAAAAATTTCTTGTGGACAATTTTTGTCTGCACTAATGAAATCAATTTAAAAAATTGTCTGCAACTTTTGGACATTTTTTCCCCGCGAAAAACGAGAATTTCGGCAAAGGATCGCGTAAAAAAGCACGATTTCTGTCAAAGGATGGCGAAATAAACGGGAAATTCTACAAACGAACGTGAAAAAAACGCGAATTTCGTCAAAAGATCATAAAACAAATGCAAATTTCGTCCAAAGATCATGAAACAAACGCGAATTTCTTTAAAAGATCGCGGAGAAACCGCAAATTTCTTCAAAAGATTGCGGACAAACCGCAAATTTTGTGAAAGGATCGCGGATAAAATGCAAATTTGGTGAAAGGATCGTGGATAAAACGCAAATTTCGTCAAAGGATCGCGGACAAAACGCGAATTTCACAAAAAGATCGCGGAAAATGCGAATTACGTCTAAAGTTCCTGAAGAAAAAAACGCAAATTTCGGCAAAAGATTGTGGGAAAAGTGCAAAGGATCGTGGAACAAACGCGAATTTCGTCATAGGATTGTGGGGGGAAAATGCAAATTTCGTCAAAAGATCGTGAAAAAAATCCGAATTTCATCAAAAAAACGCGAATTTCGTCAAAGGATCGCGGACAAAACGCGAAATTCATAAAAAAAATCGCGGAAAAATGCGAATTACGTCTAAAGATCCTGAAGAAAAAAACGCAAATTTCATCAAAGGATCACGGAAAAGGGGCGAATTTCGTCAAACTATTATGGAACAAACGCGAATTTCGTCACAGGATTGTGGGAAAAAACGCACATTTTGTCAAAAGATCGCGATAAAAATGCAAATTTCGTCAAAAAATCTCAGAAAAATGTGAATTTCGTCAAAAGGCCGTGAAAAAAAACGCGAATTTCATCAAAGGATCGTAGAAAAATGCGAATTTCGTCAAAGAATTATGAAAAAAATGCTACTTTCCTATTTTAGAAATCCTACAAAAGGCTAGATGATGAAAAGTTATAAGCAAAATTAATGAGAATGCATCATGGTTACCATGATTTAAATAAAATGATAAAATAATCCTAGTTTAATGTATTATTTATTCATTAAAATTACATGCAAAATTTGCAGACAGATTATGAAATTTTAAAGGCTTGTCACAGACAGCTACAAAACTTTCTGCCACTGGGTTACTGTGAGGGTTATATTGGAGGAATACCTCTAGAAGTAGCTGACCTTGAGAAGACTAATTGGATAGTAGGGTCTTCCTCCCTTTCAATGGGCAGAATGTAACCGGCTCTGGCTCACATTTTCTTTCTGTCCCTTGTGAAGTCATTTTTCCTCACTCCTGGTGTTTTCAATTTTTTTTTTTTTTTTTTTTGAGATGTATAGTTGCGGGAAAAAAGAAACATGTTGTGTCGATGCAGAAGCGATTAGATGCCTTGAATAGAATGGATAAAGGTGGAAGTTTAAAATCAATTGCGTTAGAATTCAGTATTGGCAAAAGTACTGTCGATGATTTGAAAAAGAAAAAAAAAATGAGATTGAGACATTTTGTTTAAATCTTATGAAGCTGCGCTGAAATCTCAATCCACTTTGAAAAAACCAAAACAAGAGAAATTAGATGGCGCATTACTGATATGGTTTAATCAAGAAAGATTGAACAGAAAGCCAATCAGTGGGCCGATTCTGAAAGAGAAAGCATTGATTCCGCATCAGAAAATTAGAGGAAGTGATGAATTTACAGCAAGTGAAGTTAGGCTGAATAGGTGGAAGAAATGACAAGGTAGAAAAGTTATCTGCGGACGTAGTAGGGGAAACAATTTTTCAAAAAAACGCTCGAAAACATAATATAGAAAAACAGTTTTAAAGAAGAACAGATTTACAATGTAGATGAAACTGGTCTGTACTATAAAATGTTACCATACAAAACTCTAGTATCTAAGAATGAAGCTGCTGCACCAGGCTTCAAGAAAAGCAAACAGAGAGTAATTATATCGTTATGCAGCAATGCTACTGGGATCCATAAGCTACCACACATGCTAATTGGTAAATAAGCTAAACCCAGGGCCTTTAAAAATGTAAATATGAAATATCTTAGTCTACTATCGCTCTTCGAGGAACTGCATGGATCAAGAGCTATTCAAAGAGTGGTTTCATTCTCAGTTTGTTCCATCTCTCACAAAGCATTTACAATAAAAAAAAAGTTGCTGGTAAAAGCATTTCTACTAGACAATGCATCATCTCATCCAAGTGAAGATGAACTTAAAAATGGAAAAATCGAAGTTGTCTTTCTTCCATCAAATGTAATGTCACTCGTTATAGGGCAAAATTGGGAAATTTCATTAGTAGCCACTGGCCAATAGGACTAGTTTTTAAGTGGTCACTTTCTTTAAACTAGTGGCCACTTTTTTATTTAAAAATACTAAACAGTAAAATTTCTATAAATATTAATCTAAAACTGAGTAGCCCAAATAAATATGCTAATATAAATATATTGAAACCAAAAAAAGCAGAATCCTTGATGAAAGGCAAGAAAATTTTATTCTCTCCTTGCAAAAAAGTGGCCAGAAGGTGGCCGCTGATAGACAATTTTTCACTAGCCACTTTTTCTCATTTACTGCCATGTGGCCGATGGTTAGTACAGTAGACTCCCTTAAATCTGTGACCCTAAAATCCGCGAACGCCTAAAATCCACGTATTTTTTTTCAGATGTAAACAATGAAATTTTCAGTTAAGTTGTAGGAACAAAATTCAAGATGGCACCGAAATCAGCGACTACCGCTGTTTTTTTACTAAATTTTTTGTTAATCATTCTCTTTTGACTATTACAGCTGATTTATTACTAAATAAATTTACATTACTTTTGATTTTGATATAAATTAGCATATCTATATCAAAAATTAGGGTTCGAAATGGAAAAATCCACGAACCGGAACGCTATTTTAAAATTATTTTTTGCGGAATTTTTTTTTAAATTATAGACAAATTTATTTGTAAACATACAAAGCAGTATAAGAAAAGCATTCAACACTCTAAATAACAATGAAAAAAGTTACAGTGAGTGCAATAAGCTATATATACTGATATTAGCATTAACACTGTTCTTCTTGCTACCACTAGATGGAGGCATAGGACTTTTGGAATCGAATTGAATCGATTTCATGCGTAATATTTTTCTAAATTTTTATTTTACATAATTATTTTAATGATTACTTACTTTTAAACTGATAAATTATTTTAATATTTTACTTATTTTAATGTTTCACTTTATTGTAAGCATTCATTATAATTTCCTTTGCTTAACTACCAATCAAATTAATGTTTCAAAAATGTAAACAAATCAATGACCAGAAATCCGCAAAATTCTAAAATCCGCACAACCTCTGGTCCCAAGCTGTGCGGATTTGAGGGAGTCTACTGTACTAATTTTGCTCTTTATCACTCATATAGCTAATGGATTAATGCATTATAAGAAGTTTAAAAAGAAGATACAGAAGAAAGCTATCGTCTTGTTTGAGCTTAGAAGATGATACCAATGTTTGCCTTGTAGATTCTCTGAAAGCTATCTCTATAAAAGATATTGTCTACATGACAGCTTCAACATGGACAGAGGTTGCTGAATCAAGACTAATAGTCTTGGAGAAAACTTCTTATTCAGGAACAATCTGAAATTGAAGGAACTCTGTTGGAATTTGAGAAAACTAAAGAAACTTCATATGATCCTGATCTATCTGCAAATCGTTTTGTACAAATATTTAAAAAGATTGAGGGATGCAAACAGGTCACCGTAGAAGATGTAAAAGAGTGGTTTGAGTCTGACAAAGATCTCGAGCTGAAACATTATTTGACGAGGATATAATTGGGGCTTTAACTGATGTTTTTCCATCGATCCTGATAATGATCCAGATGATGAAGTTGACACTGCTAAAATTCCTCATATGGAAGGGGTAAAAGCATTAGAGTTGGCGCTATGCTATATTGAGCAGCAGCCAACAGCTTCCTCGGTTAACTTATGATGTTAAAGAGATGGAGAGATTATGCTGCAAAATGTTGGGCATGTTGCCTCCAACAGAAGGAGTTCACTGGTTTCTTTATTGTTGATTAACTCAAATTTACATAATGTAGAAGTATACGTGGCATGATTTTCGACAATTTAATTTGTATTAAATATTTTTTAATTATTTGTTATTAGTAATAATTTTTCTTTCAATTCAGTTAATTAGAACTATTATTCATTTCACAAAATATAGAAAACGTGTACATTTTTAAAACTACATAAATAAAAAACTAAATGCATTCTATGCATTTAATTAAATATGCAGTTACTTACTTAAAATATTTTACTCCTCCGGTTTAACCAGTTTTTCTCTTAACCGACTAAACCTCGGTCCCGTTTAGGTCGGTTAAGTGGGAGGCTATGGTATATAATATATATATAATGTTATAAATAATTTCTACATTTAACAGGCTTATCTAAGCAGTCACTGTGAGATATAGTGAGTCTAGGTCATGTTTGTATGCATGTAGAATGCAAATTGCATGTGTTAGTGTTGATGAACATATCTGAAGCTTTTAAAAAGAAAACATAAAACGTGTGAATTTACTAAAGATAAAATAGATTAAAAATATTCAATATTTAGAATAAAATATTTTCCTTTGAGAAAATGCAGATTATTTACAATTAATAGCATACAATGACCTTTAAGATTTCAGTCAAGCTGTAAAAGAAAATTTTCTTGATTGGGGAGATTATCTTTTAAGAATAAAAAAGAAACTCAAGATATGAAACCGAATAAGAGGACATTGAAAAATTGGGTGATAGTTTACTTTTAACTAAAATAATAATTAGATATATTTAAATCTCCTATTGCATAATCAAACCCACTATTTAGATCTGACAAGAAATTGGGAAGGGGGGGGGGGGGATTGAGATAAGGTTCGCTTGAGACATAATAGAAAAAGTCTCATAAAAATGCCTAAAAATTATATTTTTAATTTTTAGTTTATACATTTTAAAGTAATACATATTATAACATAGCTTAAAAAACAAAAAAAAGCTTGTGTATTAAAAGTCTGATGGCTGCTTAAATGTTTTAGTTGATGACAACTTTTATAAAATTACTTTACATTTTAAGACCAAATGTTTTCAGTAGTCTAAAGAGTTGGTAAATAGATATTTCTGTTTATTTTACTGTCAATATTTTTTTTTTTTTTTTTTAACCTGGCAGTTTCAGAGGAGAAGTGTCAAATGACAATACACAATACTTCTTGAAATGTGTAAAGACTCTATTGCTAAATTCAAATCATTCCAGAAATTCTTTATAAAAAGCTTTATTTTCAATAAAAGATTATTCATGTAGTGTTGTTCTAATAGAAAAAAAAAACAGACATCTCAGATAACAAGTTTTTCAAATAAATTATTTTGAGTAGCCATGGGAAAGTATTATTATATTTATGAAACTACATCATATATTTAATTATAATACCAGTAATCAAAAGATTGTTTATTAAGATTTTCAAGGTATCAATGTTTCACTATGTAGTAGAGCATTTCATTCACTGAACATAAGACATAGCTTTTACTAAAAATGTTTAAAATTTAAATGATTTAAATTTTCTACATAACTGATTGTAATTATTTGATTTAAATTATTTCTAAATGAAGTTATATACTTATAAATCGAATAATGTTTATTTTTATCAATAAATATGCATTTATATGTAATAGAAAAATATATTTAAAAAATAAACCTGGTTTAAACTAAATAAACATTTTTTGGGGTTTTTTTTTTTTCTTATTTCCAACACTAATAACTAGTTTTATAAATATTCAGAAATTGGTGCAATAGCTGTTGCAAAGGAAATAATATGACTCCATCTTAAATGAGACGTAATCACCATGGCAACTTAGAATCATTACCTATCATGGGATATTATTGAATTAATGACGTATGATAGGATTTAATAGAATGAAGAAAACCTTTATTAATATCTTTTTAAGTTTTGATTCAATTTTCATAAAACTTGAAATGACTAAACAAAATTCTGTTATGATTATATATGTTAAATTTAAAACTATTCGGTTGGGTAGTTCTTGCGCTGTTATATGTGGACAGACGATGACTATAGGTGCTATGTAATTATTATATAATTATGAAATTTCCTCATAGACCATAATGTAATGGAATACTTTTCAGTGCCTCTTTAAATGAACTATGCACGCTACATACTTTATTTTCAATACCGAACATGGCATAGCAAATCTCAATAACATATATCAATTACAAAGCATTCCAACTATATTAACGCAAGTTAGAGTTCGGACAGACAGACAGACAAATCGAATTCATAAACATTTCCAGCTATGCTGGAAAGTGTTAAAGATGCATAATAGGTTAAAATTTGACTTTTGACAATTTATGCCAATAGACGGAAGCATACTTGGATATTTTTGTACAGCCCTGTATTTTACCTACTATTTTCATATACACACATGATACTATTTAGCTAAAATTTAATTAAGATTGAAACACGCTTAACGCTACTGAAATCACACTTACAGAGATTACCATCCGTAGATGACCATGTATTCAATTCTTTGTGTGGCCCTGTATATCATTTTATCTGTATTTTACAAACATATCTTAGTATACTTAATGCAGCTCAGCATAAAAAAGCATAACTCTAAAAACCACCTTTAAGCTACTTTCGTTCATTCTCAGTAGTAACCCTTATGAGTTCTATTGTGTAGCCCTGTATATGATTTACATCATTTATACAAAGTAATATGCAAAAATTTAGTTAAACTTAAAAACTCATATCACAACTAAAAATGCACTTCCAGCTATCATCGCTAACATACAGTATTTCGGATACAATATGGTATGCGAAATCTTTTGTGTGTCCCTGTAAATAGTCGCACTTTCTATTATATATGAACTAAACCTCAGCAACGTATATCAATTTCATTATATATAAAATAGTTTAACATAATTAAAATATGCCGCAAATAATGTTTCCCCCTATACCATTAGGTCACAGAATTCTTTTGTGCGGCTCTGTAAATGAATAATAAATATTCTTTGCACCACATATCCTACAGAATATATATTTTAGTGTCCTTCATAAATGCATATCAACTTCATTAAGTTTGAAAGGGTATAACATCATTAAAATGCACTTTAAACCATTTTTTCCCATTAACCGTAATGTAATGGAATACTTTTGACTGTCCCTGTAATTTAACAATACATCTGATTTTCATAAAATTTGAAATGTCTCGACAAAATTCGGCAGCAAAAATATATATTTAAAATTTCAAACTATTCGGTTGGGTAGGTTTTGTGCTGTTATATGCAGACAGACAGACGGATGGACCAGATTACGATTTTGGAATTCACTGTGCAATAGCACTTCTGAAAAATCGAAGCCGAAATTACCCTTTCATTTCTCTGCCATATACATGTTTTTGCATTCTTTTCTATCAAAATACTTATATGACGTAATGTGTCGCACACGTAGGAGATGGAGATGAAATGGGCTCAATTTTTATATCAGTCTTTGGGGCTCGGCGGGCTCGAGCTCAATCTGTCATACATTCAAAATTTTATTTATTCATGTATAGAAAAAAAAAGAACTTTTCCAACTTAAAATTGTGAATTCCATTTCAAATAATTTTAATGCTATTTTGATCAAAATGAAGGGGAAACAGTAATCATGTTTTTCTAGTCTAGTGATATTTGCAGATTTATGTTTGGCATTGATGGAGGTCATATGTTGATATAGAGCCACTCAAGAGAGTGAACAATGAATTTGCTTTTCAGTTCGATTTCCTTTTGTGACAGTAGGATATTAGGTTAGAGGTCTGCACGGGCCCGGGCTTGGCCCGAGGCCCGTACCCGGCCCGGCGGAATGAAGCCGAATTTTCAAACGGGCCGGCATAATTAGGACAATTTTTTCAATGGGCCGGGCCGGCAAAAAAATTAATCGGGAAACATTTTGAAATGATCTGATTTTTGTCACGCGAGAATACGCGTATTTATGAACCGATTTCGATGTGTCAAGGCATGTGCATAGTACATAGCAATGTCTCGACCGTGTTCGTGGGCCAGCTTCATACGCCATCTTGTTTCAAAATGGCAGCCATTTAAAAATTTAAAAAAAATTTAAATTTTTAAATGAGGTATAAAAAAACTAGAAATTGAAAAAGATTTTTCCTTATGTGTTTAAGCTTGATACAAAGATTCCGGAGGATTTTTTGTTTCGTTTATATTTTAAAAAACTGTTGAGTTATAGCACTTTGAAATTCTTGCGTGGCACATTTTGAAACGATCTGAATTTTGTCACGCGATTACACGCGTATTTATGAACGGATTTGGATATAACTTGTTGTGTACATAATACATACCAATGTCTCGACCGAGTACGTTGGCCAACTTCATCCGCCTTCTTGTTTCAAAATGGCGGCCATTTAATTTTTTTTTAATTTTAATTTAAAATGAGGTACAAAAAAATTAGAAATTGAAAAAGATTTTTTTTTCTTATGTGTTTGACCTTGATACAAATATTTCGGAGCATTTTTCGTTTCGTCTATATCTTAAAAAATGACTGAGTTATAGCACTTTGAATTTCTAGCACGGCTGACATTTTGAAATAATCTGATTTTTGTCATTTGATAACACGCATATTTATGAACCGATTAGGTTGTGACAAAGCATGTGCATAGTACATAGCAATCTCTCGGCCGAGTTCGTTTGCCAACTTCATCCGCCATCTTGTTTCAAAATGGCGGCCATTTAAAAATTTAAAAAAAAATTGTATTTAAAATCTGAGGTACAAAAAAATTAGAAATTGAAATTTTTTTCCTTATATGTTTGAGATTGATACAAAGATTCCGGAGCATTTTTTGTTTTGTCTTTATCTTAAAAAATGGCTGAGATATAACAGTTTGAATTTCTAATGTGGGTGACATTTTGAAAAATCTGATTTTTTGCCTGCAACAGCACTCGTATTTATCAACAAATTTAGATTTGAGTGAGCATGTGCACAGAAATTACTAAAGTCTCGACCAAGTTCATTGGTTAACTTTGTTGCACCCATTATGTTGCTTTAAAATGGCGGGCACTTCAAGATATCGCCGAATTTTGCGACCAAATATAAATCACTTTAAATAAAACCAGCTTTGATAACGCGACTAATTTCGCGAAATTCTCATTCATATTCAGTATTGACATTAATCTTCTATAAACAGGCTTCACTAATTAGAGCTCCGTGTGTTTGAATAATATAAGCTGGCTTTTAAAAATTAAGGAATATGAAAGCTACCTCTTCCTCCCGGCACTGGCAGGAAGGACTTTTTTTAAATTGGATCATTTATTTATTTTTTAATTTAGATATCTAACCTGAAAAGAATCTTTTCTTTTGTTCTTAATCGATGAGCATTAACTTGAGATTTTTAGTCATCTATAGCGTATGAGTATGAAAATAACTTAGCGATTTTTCTATTTATTTTTCATCATGAATGCTGCCCATGCTAAGGCTCTGCTCTGCACATTTACAAAATAATTTTCATTTGTAAGTAGATATAATTGTCATGTATTGTTTGTTATTTTGACAGAAAGCCACTGAGCAGTGTTTCGCCTTTTTCTACAAAATCATCGAATCTTTCTTTTTTTTTTAATTGACACCATTTCCGAATCATAATCCTTACCTTATTTAATTGCAGAGTTTTGTGATTACTTAACATTAAAATTAGGCAAAGATTTTTATTTGGAAGGAGTGATAAACTAAAAAATGAAATAGTTGATAGTTAACTATATGCAGGTACATATATTTAAAATTTTTGAGAAAAAAAGATGCTTTAAATTTTGCAAATAATGTATGAAATATAAGTATGCAGATTGGAGTGACAGCGGGCGGCTTATGACCTTCACATAATTGCAAGGTGTAATTATAATAAACTGCATTTTGTTTTCTTTTAGAAGCAATGAAATTTACCTTTTTGATTTACCTTTAAAAATAAATATCATTAGCCCTGAAAAGTAGTAAAAATGTCAAAATAATATTTTGTTTTTATGAAAATGCACAATTGTTTACATTGCAATCTCTTCCATCTTTCTGTGCTCTCTAGTAATGCACCTAAAAACAATTAACTCTTAACACAGTGTATGGTAGACTTAAGGAGCTTCGTCATGGAAATTCATTCTATAAAATGCTCCGTGAGTCAAAAAGGTTGGGAACCACTGATCAATACTATAAGTGATCAAAGAAGGTTTTTTTTCCCTTTTGGTTCATTTTGTGAAAAGTAAAAGCTATTTTTGTGAAAAATAACATTTTGAAACAAAAGATGAAATTCAGTAATTCAAATTCAAACCAAACATAAAGATGAAATTTAGTAACTCAAATTCAAACCAAATATAAAGATGAAATTCAGTAACTTAAATTCAAACCAAACATTTATTAATAATAATTTCTTTACGACCTTCTGCTAAAATTTTCCTTTCTTGTGAACTTGTTTTGCTTGTGAATTACACATTTTAAAACCTAACAAAATAAAAATAATTAATGAAGAGTATGTTTTTATTGAATGGAGTTTGGTGAAGGGGCCTATTTTGCTAAAGGAATTTTTTTAAGAAGTTTTGTTCGAAACTCTTTCCCGCTTAAAAAGTTTTATTTTTCCTGCCATTTTTACTTTCAAAGCTCGTTTATTTTGTCTTTTTGATTATTATTTTATTTTCTGTGCTGAAATCTCTTCCTGTTTAATTAAGGTGGTTTTTAAATTCCCTGTTCAACAAACGAAAAACTTAGTGACACATTTTTAAACATAAAGGCATAAAATTGGCAAGCTTGACTAAAGAAGCGATTTGAAATGAAATGGCATTTTCCATTGTTTGATAAATAAATTACTTATTCAGTTATAAGCGATTTTTGTAAAGTGATGACATGTTTTTCTCCTTTCCTGCACTCTTGCGTCCAGAAATTCGGTTCAAAATGCCAACTTTGAGAGCATTTTCTGAAAGATCTTTTGCCTTTACCAAAATATGGAAAATGTTATTTGATTACATAGTTTCTGAATAAAAACATCTGCTGCTAATTTTATGTAGGAGAGAGGGGGGTACCTTTGAACTGGGGGCATCTTTGAACACTCTAAATATTTTCCTTTAAATAAATTATATTTTTAAAATATATATGGCAGCACATTACTACTGCTTCAATGTAACAAGAATACAAAGCTTTAGTATTTTGAATGCACACTACTGTCTAAGCAAGATATGTATATTTTGCTAAAACTTAACAAAACTTAACAAACTAATCTAAACTTAACAAAATAAAGTTGTAAGCTTTTTGTTGATAATCTTGTATCCCTAAAATTATAATTTACTATTTAATACCTAAATAAAGATGTTAGCTTTAACTTATAAGGTTTGTTTTATTCGAACTCTCAAACCTAATCGAGTAAATAGTTGTAATGTTAAACTCCATGTGATGGGGCACCATTGAACAATTAAAACTATGAAGTAAAGAGTTATAGATGTATCTAAATATTATTATTGTTGAAATTTTTTTAAGTATAAAAATTAAGAGATTAATTAAGTGTTACTATCAGTGTTGAATTCAGACACTTTTCTCCGGGAAGGGGGGGGGGGGATTACTTTTTGACCATTGAAAACACAAAATTTCAAATCTTCGGGGGGGGGGGGGGGGGGGGGAGAGAGAGAGTCCCGCCTGGACCACCCCCTGAAATCAACACTGGTTACTATACTTAATATGAAAGTTGTACTGATGCAGGACTTCAACTACAGGCAAATTCAGGATTCACAACAATAATTCATGATATAGCAGATTTGTCTAATAAACCCAATACTGTTTCATTTACAATGGTAAACATTATTTCTGGATTACATAAAACAGGGTTTTATCCATTTCCTATAACAATTTGAATGTAAATGATTTCATTTTAGTTCAGATTCATGCAAAAAGAACTCTTCATTATGTCGGTCAGATTAAAATGCTTAATGTCAGGTTTCTTAGTTAAAAAAAAAAAAAAAAAAAACATAAGATATATTTTCCAGAGGCATCAGAAATCAATTTGGTGGATTTTAAGGATATTATATAAAAAAGTTGCCACAATTAAACATAACTGGAGGGATCTTTCGTTCTGTCTCAACAATCTGCTTTGATGGATACAAATTTGGTTAAATAATGAAAAAAATAGTAATTTCAGTTAAATGTAATTGTATAATTTTATTCTTATTATTTTATATTTTGGAAAGATACACAGTTTTTAATAAAAACTGTCAATATTTTCATATTTTGTTTATTTGTTCAAAAGGTGCCCTTACATGGGGCAGGTTTGAACAGAAAACTTTCAGCTTTTTAAAGCCTCACAACAGATTTAATTTATCTGAAAAACTGTAATTTTTTATTTCATATGATGCAGAATTACATTCTTTCTCTCACAAAATATTTAAAATTCAATAAATATAATTCAAGTAAGAAATATGTGGATTTTAAAAAAAAATGTTCAAAGGTGCCTATTTCTGAACGGTATGATCCATGTCAATTCAAGCAGCCAAAGAAAAAATCTTACCTTCATAGTCTCAGAAGTTTTTGAATTGAACATATGTTAAAATTCAATAAAAAATAAGATACTTGTATATTTTGGTTTTGCCCAAAAAAATTCCTGGCCCGAGATACAGGCCGCCAAAGATGGCATCCCGGGCACCATTTCCAATTCGCCATTTTCGATAAAAATTTTAAAGTGCTCTATTTCTAGAACGGTGCAAGATATTTTGTTGCGGTTTTTTTTATTTTAAAGATAATATTCTTCTGTTTAAAATGATATACCCAATTTTGAAAAATGTATTCAACTTTTCTTGTGGCAACCTTTTGAAAAAAAAATTTTTTTTTCAAAAAAAATTTTTTTTTCAAAAATGCCAATCCTAAAAATTTTGATTTTTTTGCTGTTGATCAATACCATTGGGAACTATCTTCACTGTAAAGGAGAACTTCCACTTTTGAGTTTAACAAATTTTAGAAACATTTAAAAAATTCAGAGAATTTTACAGGAACTGTATATATACAGTTCCAGTAAAAGTCACTGAATTTTTGCTTATTTGTATCATATTTGTAAGGATAAGCCTACTATGTATCCTAAACAAGTTAGAAATTGCAATATCAAATGTGGCAAATGAGGTGCGTCCATAGTATTAACTAGTTTTATAAATATTCAGATCTTGGTGCAATAAGTGTTACACTCTTGGGCAAAAGGGCATGAATACAAAATTTACTATAATACCGTATATTAAATTCAGTAATACAGAAGTAATATGAATCCATCTTAAAAGGACTTAATCGCCATGGCAACCTAGAATCATTGCCTATCATGGTATATCAGTGAATCAATTATGTATTATAGGATTTTTAAATAGAATGAAGAAAACTTTTATTAATGTCTTTTATGTTTTAATTTGATTTTCATAGCATTTGAAGTGATACATACTTTATTGCAGAGGTTTACAAAAAATTACTTCATGTGTCATAGAAAGTGCATAGTGTTTACAGGGACACGCAAAAGATTTCGGATACTTTACCTTATTGGAATACTGCACA
The DNA here is from genome assembly GCA_963932465.1 of Maratus speciosus. NCBI lineage: Eukaryota > Metazoa > Arthropoda > Arachnida > Araneae > Salticidae > Maratus > Maratus speciosus. Next base: position 346,679,334 of record OZ010790.1, read on the forward strand.
TTAGCGAAGATTGCTAGAGGTACATTTTTAGTTGCGATGTGAGTTTTTAAGTTTAATTAAATATTTCCATATTACGTTGTGTGTATAAAGGCTGTAGATCATATACAGGGCTACACAAAAGAAATCGTAAGGGTATTGCTGGAAGTGCATTTTTAGTTGTGTTTGAGTTTTTAAGTTTAACTAAATTTTTCCATATTATGTTGTGTGCATAAATGCTGTAGATCATATACAGGGCTACACAAAAGAAATCTTAAGGGTTTACTGAGTATGAATGAAAGTAGCTTAAAGGTGATTTTTAAATGAGTTATGCATTTTTACACTGAACTACATTTAGTATACTAAGATATGTTTGGAGAATATAGATAAAATGATATACAGGTCCATGCAAAGAATTAGATACATGGCCGTCTATGGATGATAATCTCTGGAAGTGTGATTTCACTGGTTTTAAGGATGTTTTAATGTTAATTAAATATTAGCTAAATAGTGGCATGTATAAAAAGATAGTAGGTAAAATACAGGGTTGTATGAAAGTATTCAAGTATGCTTCCGTCTATTGACATAAATTTCTAAAAGTCAAATTCCGACCTATTTATGTGTTTTTAACAATTTCCAACATAGTTGAAAGTCTTTATGGATTCGATTTGTCTGCCCATCTGTCTGAGCTCTAACTTGTATTAATATAATTTGTATTGCTGTGTAATTGATATATGTTATTGAGATTGTTTTACTATGTTCGGTATTGAAAATAAAGTATGTATCACTTCAAATGCTATGAAAATCAAATTAAAACATAAAAGACATTAATAAAAGTTTTCTTCATTCTATTTAAAAATCCTATAATATATAATTGATTCAATGATATACCATGATAGGCAATGATTCTACGTTGCCATGGCGATTAAGTCCTTTTAAGATGAATTCATATTACTTCCGTATTACTGAATTTAATATGTAGAATCATAATAAATTTTGTATTCATGCCCTTTTTGCCCAAGAGTGTAACTTATGGCACCAAGATCTGAATATTTATAAAACTAGTTATAGTATGCACGCACCTCATTTGCCACATTTGATATTGCAATTTCTAACTTGTTTAGGATATATAGTAGGCTTATCCTTACAAATATGATACAAATAAGCAAAAATTCAGTGACTTTTACTGGAACTGTATATATACAGTTCCTGTAAAATTCTCTGAATTTTTTAAATGTTTCTAAAATTTGTTAAACTCAAAAGTGGAAGTTTTCCTTTATAGTGAAGATAGTTCCCAATGGTATTGATCAACAGCAAAAAAATCAAAATTTTTAGAATTGGCATTTTCAAAAAAAAAATTTTTTTTTTTTCAAAAGGTTGCCACAAGAAAAGTTGAATACATTTTTCAAAATTGGGTATATCATTTTAAACAGAAGAATATTATCTTTAAAATAAAATAAACCGCAACAAGATATCTTGCACCGTTCTAGAGATAGAGCACTTTAAAATTCTTATCGAAAATCGCGAATGAAAAAGGATGCCGGGGATATCATCTTTGGCGGCCTGTATCTCGGGCCAGGAATTTTTTGGGGCAAAATGAAAATATACAAGTATCTTATTTTTTATTGAATTTTAACATATGTTCAATTCAAAAACTTCTGAGACTATGAAGGTAACCCCCCTGCCTGAGTTGATATGGATTCAGCCGAACAAAAAATAATTCAGAAATATGTCAGAAAGTAGCTCCTTTGAATTTGATAACAGTCTTAAGAGGAGTTTTGTGAAGGGAACTTGAATAGGCCCCAAATTTTGCTTAGGTCAACCCCTAATTATGCAAAAATTTATAATCTGCACAAAATGTGGTCCCAAGGAATGTACATTAAAACCCGTTTAAGAAGTTCCCGCTTAAGAAGTTTTCCCGTTTAAGAAGTTTATATTTTCAATTCCCATTTTTCTCTTATTCTTACAACACTAAAATAACTCGTTTAAGAAGTTTTGTTCGAAACTCTTTCCCGCTTAAAAAGTTTTATTTTTCCTACCATTTTTACTTTCAAAGCTCGTTTGTCTTTTTGATTATTATTTTATTTTCTGTGCTGAAATCTCTTTCTTTATTATTCTTCGCTATTCAAAATGGTCAATGTTTAGGACTGATAGCAGATGTGGTCACCTCTATTTCACCTTAAAATCTGTTTAACGTGTTTGATGGAAATGGAATGTGGGTAGAGGATGGGCCTCTCGTCACTGTAACAATAGTGACTGATAAGAGAAAAGGGAATTGCTCTGCCCCACCGATTGGTGGTTCTCTCAGTTCAATAGTTACAACAGATTCTTTCCCACCACCATATTCCATAAGTGTAATGTACCAAATCTGCTTTTGGTTTATTCATTTCGCAGCTTTTAAGTCAGTGTAAAGTGCATAACATCAAAGCTTTCTCGTTAGAAAATACACGGACAAAAAATTCTGTTTTTTTTCCCCCAAAAATGTCGGGCAAGGCAATTACAAGGAAAGCCTTGTCAATTGAAGACAAAATCAAAATTTTGAAAGAAGTTGATAGTAACGCCGAAACAACAAGAATTGAAATTGCAAAGAAGTTGAACATACCAGTGGCTACTCTGAATGGAATTCTAGCAAAACGAGATCTCATTTTAAACTGTTCTGAAAAATCTCGTAAAATTAAAAATGTGAACAGAGGAAAATATGAAGTTATGGAAGAAAAGTTATTGATTAAAGGTTGCCAAAAAAAAAAAAAAAAAAAAAAAAAAAAAACTAAAAACTATAACCGATTTTTTTTTTTTTTTTTGCAAAAACATATCAAATCACTCTTAAAGAGAAATTTCTTGTCTTGGATTAAATAAAGGGTTTCTAAGGTAATTATGTATTTTTACTTTATTAGCTAATTTTTTAAGTGTGTAAACTAATTTAAATTTCTTAAGAAAACTCAATTTTATAGAAAGTACTCTTTGTATTATTGTACTAAGGTAAAATAAACCCTCTTCTGAATATCAATATTTAAACTATTGATTTTTTTCAAAAAATGCAAATTTCCCAAGAAGTTTTTCCCCTCCACTCCCTTGGGAAACTTCTTAAGCGAGTTTCACTGTAATATACTCGTAAAAATCATCTGCAGTATATTAATATGCTCCAGACACATTTGGCCATACTTACAAGGTAAGTTTAATGATGTGTGAAATATAATCTATATAACACAAAATTCTATACACATAACCTCTTGTTTCAAGGTATGCATTATAAAAATCTTCTACTGTACATATATAAGAAATATACATATTGAGCATGAAGGATAAAATTGAATAAAAGTTAAAAATTACCAAATTTTCATCAAGTTTCAATTCCTCTAACGATGAAATATGTCCAAAGTTTTCAGGTAGATGAGTAAGAAAATTAATAGATAGCAAACATACTTTCAATTGATGAAGATCACAAAAACTGTCAGGAAGATTTTTTAAATCATTATGGCACAAATTTAAATAAATAATATTAGATAGGCAACCAAAATCAGTTGGTAATTGTGCAATATTATTTTCATCAAGTTCTAATACAGTTAAATTAGATAGCTGAGGAAAAGAATCTGGAAGTTTAAATATGCAATTTCCAGAACTAAAAATACGGTTTCGTTCTGGTTCCCCAGCAGATCCTAGATGGGCTTTTTTAAGGTTGCTTAAATTTCCAAATGAGGATGGCAAACTTGTTATGTTATTTCCTCGCAAATCTAAATGCTCTAAATTATTCAATAAATTACCAAATTTATCTGGAAAAGGATTTTCTTGTAAAGCATTACTATGCATATCAATTTCTGTAACCTTAATTAATCTTGAAAACCATTCTGGTAATACAGCAATATTATTGTAAGAAAGAAAAAGCTTTAATAACTTTTCAGATGATGCAAAATTTTCAGGGAGTTTAAGAAGGCCATTATGAGACAAATCCATTATTTCAATACAGTTTAAATTCTGAAAAGACTGCGGAAGTGATCTTAATGAGTTATTTGAAATGTTGAACTCTTTCAAGGCCATTAAGTTCCCAAAACTGTCTGGCAACTCTTTGATACGGTTGTAACTAAGTTCCAGATATGACAAATTTTGAAGTAATCCAAAATCAGAAGGCAATTCTTCTAATTCATTTTCATCTGCTACAAATTCAGTTAAATTTTGTAGCAAGGAGAAACTAACAGGTAATAATTTGAACTGATTGCTAGTGATGTGAAGCTTTTTTAAATATTCTAATTTAGTGATACTATCTGGTAAGTTGCATAATAAATTCTCTTTGAGGTATAATTCAGTCAACAAAGTTAATTTACTGATATTTTCAGGTAAAACTTCCAACATGTTGCCATTCAATGATAGACAAGTCAAATGCACAAATTTTTCACATATTGATGAAGGAATTGCTGATATAGAGTTGAAATCAAGAAGTAGCTTTTCTGCTCCCTTGTTATCAAGAACAGATTCAGGTATATCAGTAAGTTCTTGCGAAGCAAGATCTATACATTTACCAGACATCATGAAGAGTACTTTATGGACACATATTTTTAAAACCTAAAAAATAAAATAGAATTTTTGAATATTAATCATTATTATATATAACATTTAAACATGCAAAAAATGAATATCTGTAATCAATTCAAATTTTTGTTATTTAACCCTTAACCAGAAACGTGCCGTCTGTGAGATGGTTGCGTCTACATATCTGCCCTTAATATTTTCTCTGCTGTTATATTAAAAAATTGGTCCTGTTAATGCATTACTATTCAAGATTAAATGTTTAAGTTCACTATTTGGCAAATTATTAAGTGTTTTGTTTGTGCACAGAATTTTCACGTTTCCGGTTAAGGGTTAAGTTAGATGAAATCAAATGTCTGTTTTAATGCCAACTAAAGTGAGAAAAAAAAGTGAAATTTTGATCAAAATTAAATTTTTATCACTGTACATTACATTGTAGTTTTGAAAGTAACTGAACCTCCAATCAGAGGGCATTAAGAAACATCATAGTGTTCAGTGGGTATGCAGGAGGAAGGAGGAACTCATAAAATTGGGTTACCAGTCTGATGCAGGACAATCTCCATTCATTTTAAATCTCATTGTTTCTATATATCTTAGCAGACGATGATATATTAAAATTTTTGAGGTGCCTTGGTAAAAAATAAATCTATACATGATTCAATGACTATTTTTAAAAAATGTAATAGTGAGGTGTCTTCATATCATATTAAAACTTCTTGGCGATTGGCATATTTTTATGAAAGCTGAGAAGCTTATAAAGTAAAAAAAAAAAAAAAAAAAAAAAAGAAAAGACATGAAAACAAGGATAAACAAATCGTTTATAGATTCTAATGATATTGAAACTGGACCATCTTCAAAAAAAGATCCTTCTAACAAAAGTAAAAAAGCATGAAAATCGGACAATTTGTTCAAGAGTTACACTTGAAAATATAACAGGGGGAGGGGGGAAAGAAGACATATGGATTTTATAACCTCCTTCATTCAAACTGAAAGTCTTAATAAAACAACAAAACAAAAAATATATTGTTGCAGTTTCATAAAAAATCAAATGTAAATTTTGGAACAAAATAATTCATTATACATTATAGTTTGTTTTATGAGGAAAAATTATTAAGCATTTAATGACATTACAGTACTTCAAACACAACAAAAATGATACTATGTGATATTATGACTCAGTAGGAGCCTACCACCAGTTATCTTTATCAGTATAGTACATCACAGACATCAAGTGGATTGTATGTAGAAAAATTTTCAATTTTCAAAAATTTGTAAATTTTGACTAAAATTTTAGAATTTCAATTATTTTTCGAAAATTTTACAGATTTCTAATTTTTTCTTCAGTTTATTGTGTTTCAATGTGTAGCCACTAAAATATGTTACTTCAGTGGAAGGGGAACATGGTAGAGGTCTGCACAGGCCAAAATTTCCAGGTCTGGGCCCGGCCCGACTCATAGGAAAAAAAATTCGGCCTGGCCCGGCCCAATACAAAAATTAAAAGTTCGACCCGAACCCATCCTGGCCCAGTAAAAAACTTAAAAGTTCAGCCCGAGGCCGGTCCGGAAAAAAGTTGAAATCTTGGCCCGAGTGAATTTCTACAAAACATTGATTTTTACATCGATTTGGCTCAAAATTTGTCTTGTTCGAGGAGTTCTGATCAAAAATATTTATCGTAACTTTTTTTTCATGTTTATAATCTTCATTTTTATAGAAGTGCCACAGGCTGTGATATTTATTTTTTTAACGAATCTCTATTTCTTGTATGTAAATGTTTTAGTTGTCATTAATATTGTTAATATTCCATGCATTGAAGTGTTAAAATCTGAAAAATGCTATACGGTAAAATCTTCTAAAATGGAATTGCATAGAAAAGAAAAAAAAAAAATGTGTTATAGTAAAAGTTCTCTTCTTAGCAAGTGTAAATGTATCGTATATTATTTTCTTACGTATTAGTATATTAATTTTGCATGGATCAACATGTTTTTGAGTTTAAAACAGGTTTCCGTCATAGGCAGGTTCCTTTTCACATGTTTTACTATATTTTAGGGGAGAGTGTTGTACCTTGGGACATTGACAATTTCTAATAAACTATTGGCAACAGTTATCTTTTGTGTATTTCTAATAATGACCTATAACCAACAGATCTCATCATAATAACAGACAACATCAGAAGCATCGAATTTTAACAGCTAGGTGAAAAAAATAAATTTCATTAGTCCAAAGTAAATATTTTCCTCCATTCTAACTTCATTTTTTTCCTATGTATTTCTACAACAAGTCAACTGTAATTTATTTTTTTTATAAAAGAGAAGATTTAAATGTTTTGGGTATGAGAAAATAATGATAGTTCTTCTAGATTTACCGCCATTTTGATTTTATTTAAACCGTGTGGTGATTGTACCTCAGGACAGTAAAATATGTTGTACCTTGGGACATGTCCAATGGTACAAGAAATATGTGGTTCGTAATAATTTGGATAAATAAAAGTATTTTTATTACTTATTTTACAGAAAATTTCACAAATCATGTGAAATGCAATAAATAAAACAACTCAACTTTATTTTGGATCTTGAACTTGAGTTTCATTCTCTATTTCCTTGAAAAAAAAGTTGCTTTTAAATTTTAAATTTGATTATAATCATCGAAGTAAAAAATTAAAATGTGAAAATTGTCCCAAGGTACAACACTCTCCCCTAATAAGGGTAGAAATCTATTATTCTTTAAAAAGAATAAATTTTAATGTTTAACCCCCTGACCGCCGAGCAAAAGGGCAAAATTGTAATGTTTTTTTCTCTGTAATTTTTTTAAAAATCTAAAAAAAGGTGATTTTTCAAAAAGACATAAAAAATTTAATTAAATATAAGAATATAAGCCTTGAGAGTATTACTCATAACAAAATGTTTTAAAACTGCATTATATTTCTAGAATTATATTAATTTAAATATTGCTTCTATTGCCATGAAACTCTCAGCTTAGTGAACGGATATATCAGTTCGCGGCGGTGGGAAGGTTAAGTGTAGAATAATGGCGATTTAAAAATGTATGCATTTTTTCCAAAATTTTTTGAGCCAGGCTTAATCCCAGTAGCAGAAAGTTTGAGACGGGAGACAGGCCTCGCAGATTTTCTTTTCTCTTTTGCAGATTCTTTTTCATCGAACCTTTATTTTGCTTCATATTATGTTTAGCTCTTTATAACTTAATACAAAAAGTTAAGATTATTATTAATAAAAATTTATAAAATGCCGAAAAACACTACAGGTAAGTGATTGTTTGATTAACTAACGCTTCAGTTGTAAAAATATTTTTACTTGCAGATTATTTTTTGCCCCTGAAGTATCTGTCGTAGATACTTTGAGAAATTTCTGCTACTGGGGGCTTAATTTAACTGATCTTTGAATGGATCAGGCCATGCTGAGACAATGATTTTCATACGGGCTGGGTCAAAACTAGGACTGAAAATTTTGGGCCGTGAAGATTAGGAATGAAACCAGTCCTGGCTCTGTACAGAAAAAATAAATTAGGCCCGGCCCGGCCCAAGAAGATCTCTAGAACACAATCTCCCCCCCCCCCCCCCCATTCTGAAATAAAATTTTTTTTTCGAATTTTAGTTTAAAATAAAAAATCAATTATGTCTATCTTTCACAGGAAAAATCGCCCATTTCGTTAAATGATTGAGGAAACACTGTGAATTTTGTCAAAGAATCGGGGAAAAAAAACGCAAATTTCATAAAAGGATTGCAAAAAAACGCTACTTTAGCCAAAGAATCGCAAGAAAAAAAATCCCGCAAATTTTGTCAAAGAACTGCAGATAAAATACGAATTTAGTCAAAGGATCACGAAAAAACACTAATAAATGATATTTCGCCAAAGGATCGTAGAAAAAAAATTCCACAAATTTTGTCAAAGAATCGTGGAAAAAACGTGAATTTCGTTAAAGGATTGCAGGGGGAAAAAACTGCTAATTTCGTCAAAGAATCTAAAAAATGCAAATTTTGTCAAAAGATCGCGAAAGAAACGTGAATTTTGTCAAAGAATCGTAATAAAAATGTGAACTTCGAGAGAACCCGAGATCCGGAAAGCCTTCGGTCCTGAAGATTCCGGATAATAGGTCCTGTACTGTTTATAGATTTGACAGAGGGGATTACAAAAGTGCTCATTAAATAGGTGTCATTTTTTCAGGAGTGTCTGATATGGAATTTTACTGCATTTTGAAAAATTCTGTGTTATGCCATAGGGGGCTGTACTGTACATATATAACGTTATCACTTTAGGGCAAGTGGCACTTGATATCGTAAGATATCTCGGGGGAGGGAGGGGATTGTCTTTTGACATCATTATCCTTTTTGATACAACCAAAATTTTTCTTTTTTGGGAGGGCAACCTTTCCTTTAAATCAACATAATCTGTTAACTTTTTTCTTAGCCTATTATCTATTTTTATGAAAATACAAAGTAATTATTAAAACTATTAAATAATTATAAAATAATTTTATTCCAAAATTATGGGATATCCCAACATTCAGCATTCCTATTCTTCTGTCATATGAGCATGATATGTCATTAGAGAAACCAGGTTTAAAATAATACTTGTTATGTTTATTAGGAAACAAATGGGGAAGAACGTTACCACTTGACCTGTTTTGTTGATAAGAAGTTTTGCTTAATATTTCCTGGCACAGGGAGCTACTGCAAGAAGACAATATTACTGCTGAATGCATTATGTATATATATATATATATATATATATATATATATATATATAAAAAACAAAACCTCTTATTAAATACTTTTAAAAAGTAAGTACAGTAGAACCTCAATTATCCGAAGTAATTGGGACCGACCCTCTTTCGGAAAACCGAAATTTTCGGATAATCGAAAATGCTTCCATTTTAAGATTAAGGAGAAATATATGCAATATTTCTTTTTATGGCAACAGATGCTTAATGAATATAAAGAAATAGTAAAATAGAAACAAGAATAAATTACCAGAATTTTAATTTTGAAATTAAGTACCTTTCACATATATCACAAGTGTTTGAAAAAAGGGTTTGTTTGTTGCAGTTTTGATTGCCTTTGCTCTGAAGCAGGGGCGTAGCTACCGTGGAGCAGTTGGAGCAAACTGCTCCAGGTGCATGAATCCCAAGGGCGCAAAATTAGAAAGAGTGAAATAAACATTTGTAAAAATATTTGCATTTTTTTTCATTATTTATCAGATATTATAGATTAATCTTTTTATCTATAATCTTGCATTTTCCTATGATATTTTGCCTTGTGTTTAACCTCAACTATTTCGATTTAAAATATGTTTTTATACACAGTTAAAGCAATTAGTACTTCTATTCGCGAAGTTTTAATTTTAATTCATGCCATATTGCAGCTTCAAGTAACCATTTCAGCATGCCTGATTTTTTTTCCCTGTAACTTTTTCGTAGACGACAGTTGAAGATTTTCAAATCGTAAAGTAATCAAAACCTATTTATTGAGCTGTCTCATTAGTCAATTTATTGGCTACCACTATTTACAAACAATAATCTTCCTGGTACATGTCTATTGAAAATGTTTTCGAAATGTATCATGATGATTACTGTACGGAAATAATGGTAGAAAAAGAAGTCACAGCTCAGAAACCTATATTTGCGATGTAATAGCAATGACTTAGCTGTTTAGTTATTTTACGTTTTGAAAAAAAAATACTCGTTTGGGAAGTTGAAGAAAATTATTGGCCATTTTACAAAGAAAAAACCAAGAAACGAAATTTTGACCCTTTTTTTACCGAAATTAAACATACATCAATACAGATTACAAAACCATAATAAGACTCGGATTTAGGTATATTTCATATCAGTCCACGGCGACGAAATTTAGAGGGATATGAGGGGAAAGTGGCAAATGAAATTTCGTACGTATTGTTTTCGAGATTTTGAAAATATGGCAAATCTCAAATGCAGAATCGATAAGTACTTTTCCTTGAAAAAGGGAGAAAACGTTAAGTATCAAATTCATTGCTCCTTAGGACCTGATTATCGCCTTTGCAAATTTACACCACTTTTTTCGAAAAGTATTTTTCGCACATTAAACCTTATTTAATCGCAGAGTTTTAGAATTAAATAAGGCAAAACATATTTTTCAAAAACAGTAATGTGAGTTTGCTTAGACCTTTTGCATTGCCCCTCACCCCAAACTACCATCAGATATCACATATTAATAGTCAATGAATTTTGAATTATATAATGAAAACAAATCTGCATTTACTTCACTCAGCTTTCCGAACAGTTTAAAGAAATGCTTTGTTTTCAAAACTGTATAACAATGAATAAAAAGTTAGATCCTAATTTTATACAAAGGTGAAATATTTCCACGGTGATAAAGACCTTGTGCATTTTCATTCAAAAAGATTAAAAACAAGCTTTCATTCCGCCCATGCTCAAACAAGGCCTATAAAAAAAATAATAATAAGACTTTACCAAATTAAGTTCCATTCTGGCAGACTCCAAACTGGACCGATGGGCAACCTGCTGGTCGGTGCGCCCTAAACCAGGTAAAGTTGTGCCCTCCCTCAGATGGTGCTAATAGTTACAAAATTTGCAAGACGCATTAGCTATGAACAATCTTGAATTATTTAATAATATAAAAAAATCCTTTTTTTGATGCATTTTTTAAAAATATTTTTTTTTCTCTTTGTAAAGCAGAAAACTGAATTTTTTTGTTTCAGAGGCCCTTTGAAATTGTTTAAAACCTAATGTATATTCTGTAATTCTCGCTGTTACGTATGGCGACATGATCTGTCCAAGAATTTTCACCTTGTCTGGCATGAAAGAGCGTCGCCTCTATTTCAAAATATACATAGGTATTTTTTTTTAAAGTTTTTTGTAAAATCAGAGTATTTTCTTAAAAATTACATTTTAATATGAAAGCGAGACTGTTTCAATATTGCCTATAAATGTGATAATCAGAACGATGGTCAGCTATTTTGTATATACGTTAGAACAGGACTGTTCAGGGACTACATAGAGCTTTAGAAAGAGTTTACGGTTTAAAAATCTATTTTAAAGATACTCTGCTTTAAAATCAAATTAATAAGATTTACACGTTTCTTAATAGTACTAGCAGCATTAAGGTTTTCTTTATCCTCCCGCTGCAAAAAATGTTTAAAATTGGTTTAATTAATCATAACATTCTTATTTAGTATTAAAATTTTGTATACTGAGAATCCTACAGAAGTCAATCGCAAGCTAATGTTAAACCAATGGCAACGTTCTTTACAAAATTCGCATTTACATTTCTATTTTTTAAAATGATTTTTTAAATTGCATAGAATATAATGAGGTCGATATCTCAATAGTTATTTTTATACTTTTTTTTTTTTTTGTAAGGATATTTTTAATTTCGGACACAGTTCTGAAATTGAAAGCATCCCCAGAAAAAAAAACTGGAATGGTAATGGATATTATTGATTTCTAATAGCAAGGTGGTAAAATAAGGAGTTTCTAAAATGTTGCGCTCTTCAAAATTCCAAAGTCTGCGTGTTTGAAAGTTACCGAGTTTTGCCCCTGCATGCAGTAGCGACTCTTCAGGGGTACTATAAGAATATAGGTATATAAAATTTCATTTGTTTTAATTCTGGGATTTTCTACGATTAAACAAGGAGAATTTTTTAAAATTAAATTACGGTAGGAAAGTGATTGTGAACCTTTTGCCGCGCCGCCACTGACTGCGTGGTGAAAAGTTGTTGTATAGATGTAAGATGAGCGTGAGCAATAAAAAATAATTTAATTGAGATATAAAAGAAAATGTTCATCAGTTATCGTCGCAGAATTTTTGGTTGAAAAATAGTTTAGATACCAAACCCGTCGACCGATTTCTTCGAAAATTAATACAATTCTTGTAACAGTTTTATAAAATACCTGCCGACATCATCAAAAAAGCACCGAATCGTGCTCTGGGAATCTGAAAACGTGTGGAAATTCTAACAAACACACATACATATTGAATCATTGTAAAAAAGGTGAGAACGTATTCAAAGTATTTGAAAATGTAAAAATATATCTATCTCAATTATTTTAATTAATTTTTATTGTGATTACAATGCTTTCCTATTTCGTTCCTTACATTGTAGGCATATAGAAAATAAAAATTGCAATCTTGAGTAAAATGTAAACATTTCAATCAGGGTTCTCGCTGCCAATCGCCACCGCGCCAAAATGTTTCATTTGGCAAGAAAAGTAAAGATTGAAATCTCCAAATTGCAAGAGATTTTTTTTTTCCCTTCCGGCGGCACTTTAAATGATGCTATTGTACGATTAAATCTTTTCTACGTAACTCATTATTTATGTTTTTAAATTCTTAAGTGTTTCACGACGAATTTGTTGTTACTATTATTTGAATTTGGCTAGTTTTTCTTTACCGATTAGCCAAATTGCTCAAATTAATCAAAAGCCAGTGAGAACTTTGGTGTCAACTATTATCGTTGTCCATTGGCTAATTTTCTAAACCATTAGCTGTAGAAATATAGTTCCTATAGTAAAAAAGTTTCAAAGTTGCTCTTCATCAACTTAAAAACAATTTATGTCAAAATAGCTATTTTTAAAAAGTTACGAGGTTTACATTTTTATTCATTTCCGGGATTCTAGACGTTGTATTTATAAAAATCTTCTCCGTACTTTAACAGGTAAATAAATAAAAATTTCTTTTTTGTTCGACCTAAACTTACCGAATTAAAATGTTTTGAATTTTGTGGAATGTTAGTATTTTTTGGCACTAAAAACAGAAAAAATGTTTCATACATATGCAAAAAATAAAAAACAAAAAAGTATTCTTCAATGCGTCGAAACACTTGAAAAGAAAAAAATTCTGCCGGTCCGGCCTACAGGCAGAGGTAGATATCGAAGTTAAGTATACTAATTTCACCAACAAAAATTAAATCATTATTATATATAAATCCACTTTAACAGTTTTATCTGTCTGCTTTTGACGAGTTTTTATTTCTTTTTTATAAAATAGCTGGTTTTATCACAATCATGTTAAGGCGATATTAAAAAAAATATTTTTCCATACTCAACAGCTCGAAATTTTCTGGCACATTTTCAGATTCATTTTTAATTAAAAAAAAAAATATGAAACATGCTGACGTGATTTTTGAAAAGATTTATAAGCGACCTGTGTTTTTATGTTTCTTTCAATTAATTAAAACTTGATTAATAAACAATTATTTTCTCAGTAGGGCAATATTTTTCGTTTCTAACACAATCGCTTCGGGAAATTCTGTTCAAAATGCCCTATTTGACATCATTTTTTGAAATACATTCTGCCTCTATCAAAAAATCGATCATTACTGTACATTATATAGTTTCTGAATAAGAGAATCTAGCAATTGGATGCGTTTGAGCGCAAAAATGAATTTAAAAATGAGTAAGAAAATAGACAGTTTGGATTTGAATGCACCCTTAATAAGATGATTTTTTTCTTCAACCACTATGTATTTTTAATTTGTTTTTGCTGTAAGAATTGGCTCTATTAAAAACTTGTCTATATAAATGTTGAAGACAATATTAAGAAGATATATGATAAATTCATGGAGATTTTATATCTTGTGAATTGACGGAGTTATGACAATTTTTCTTCTTCAACCCCCCTTTTGTGTTTTCGTTTTTAATTTTTTTTAATTTTTTTTTTTTTAGTACGAATTGGTCCTATCAAAAACTTGTGAATATAAAAGTTGTAGATAATATTAAGGAGATGTATAATAAAATTATTGTATTTCATATCTTGAGAATTGACGAATTAAGGAATTTTTTTCTCCCAAAAACCCTATTTTTTGCACCCCTTGAGCCTATTTTAAATTTTATCAAAAATCTGTGATGCATGAATTTTTGGCGCTATTTTTAGAAATAATAAAAACTTTAAACTGATTTGATATGTACAAAAATTAAGAAGTTATGGGTTTTTTTCGGTTTTCACAAAACCCCTCCCTATTTCCACCCCCTTTGACCGCTTTTGCCCATTAACGAACTTGGCCGAGATTTTATGTCTCTTGATTTTATGTATCAGTTTGGAAGAGATTTGTGCAGAATTGAGGAAGTTATCGTGTCCAGAAGAAAGTAATAACACAATTGCTTCGGGAAATTCCGTTCCAAATGCCCACTTTGACATCATTTTTTGAAATATATTCTGCCTCTATCAAAAAATCGATCATTGCGGTACATTATATAGTTTCTGAATAAGCGAATCTACCAATTAAATGCGTTTGAGAGCAAAAATGAATTTAAAAATGAGTCAGAAAATAAGCAGTTTGGATTTGAGTGCATCCTTAATGCAATGATTTTTCCAATACAATCCGCTTTGGGAAATTCGGTTCAAAATGCCCACTGTTCCGTTCCGGAAATAGAACGAGCTCCCCCTAGCGAGCAGTCTGTAAAAAAGTTAGTTAAGCTGTTGATTGTCAAAGCATCAACACGTCTCTAAAAACACTCCATCCAAACTACACGATGGATATTAATTATGATTTTCAATTTATTCAAGTTTGTGAAATTTATGTTGTGTAAGTGTCTTGTGCAGTTTTAAGTGTGAATAAAATCAATTAAAAAGAAAATTAACGTCTACAGTCCACATCATATCGATCATTGTGGTCCGAGAGAGCCTGAGTGCCACTATGGATAAGCTTAATCGATTAAAAGGCACCGTAAAGGCTGCTATCACAAGATTAGAGCAGTTTATAACAGATACGACCGATATAAAAACAACGAATGTCAGCACATTAGAAGTAAAATTAAAAAAGACAGAAGCTCTTCAAAATAAATTAAAGGAAATTAGAGAACAGTATTTTGACATCCAAGAATTATCTACGCAACAAGTGCAAGATATAGAGGAGGATATTGACACTGCTAATGAAAGGCTCGAACAAGTAGAGGTAAGATTAAAAGTTTTATTAGCATCTATTGAAAATAAATGTAATATCGCAAGTGTAAATATTAATGATCATTCAAATGAAAACAAAACAAAGGTGCGCCTCCCTGAAATCCCACTGCCTTCATTCGGAGGTGATTACTGTGATTTTGCTAATTTTAAAACGCAGTTTACTAACTTGATTGTTAACAATCCTCAATTAGATAATAATCAGAAGCCATTTTATTTAAAAGCTTTTTTAAAAAACGAAGCTAAACATTTAGAATCACCTGATGATGATTTCAATTCATTGTTTCAAGCTCTGATACACAGATACGAAAATAAAAGGTTGTTAATCGATTCACAAATTTCTGCAATTTTAAATTATGAAAAAATGCAATATGAATCCCCTAAAGAATTGCGTAATTTGATTGATTGTATTAACAAAAACATTCGCACACTCAAAATTATGGAATACACACAAAATAATTTATCAGAAAGTGTATTCATAAATATAATTCTGAAAAAATTGCATAACGAAACTCAAAAGCAGTTTGAATTATCTCTTCAAAACTCAGATGTTCCGACTTTTGACTATTTAATTGCTTTTTTGGAAAAAAGATGCTTAGTTTTAGAAGCGATAAAACTTTCGACTGACGCCGGAATGTCTGTAACGAAGCCCTCAAAATCTAAGAACAATTACGCAGTAAATAAATCCAGATCATTTTTTATCAACGATAATAAAAATAAAAATAATGTAAAGCCATGTGTGTTATGCAATTCGCCTCACCCCCTTTTCAAATGTTCTGCTTTTTTAAACATGAGTATTCGTGAAAGGAAAATGATTGTAAGTAAGAATAAATTATGTTCAAATTGTTTACGATTACATCAAGGTCAATGCAATTCTAAATTTACCTGTAGGAGATGCAAATTAGTACATAACACCTTACTATGTGAAGGAAATGAAAATATCATGTCGGAAACGGCAATAATAAATTAAAAATAACGAATTTGTTAAAAATAAACAAATAAGCATTTCTGAACCTGAGAATAAAGAGACGCCATTAATTGGTTCCAATTTGCTACTATAAGATAAAAGAAATTGCGCAATATTAAACACAGCTATAATTTTAGTAACAGATGTGTATGGAAATAAAATTAGATTAAGAACAATTCTAGATAATGGGTCGTCTATCCATGCTTTAAGTAACAACGCATGCAAGAAATTAAAACCAAAACCATTCAAGGGTGTTATTTCCGGTATTAACGAATCACACCAAGAAATAAAACAAATTATCTATGCAAAAATATCAAATGAAAAAGGAACATTTTCTAAAACATTAGAGTTTGTAGTTCTACCAAAAATAACAAACAATATTCCGGTTGAAAGATTAGACATTTCAAATTTATGCATTCCTAACTACATAGAATTAGCGGACAATAATTTTCATATACCTGGTCAGGTTGATGCATTGATTCGTAGCAAGGTATTTTTTGAGATTTTAAAGAGTGAGCAAATTCGTTTGGCAAATGCTAATTGTATGTTACAGAATACAGTAATTGGGTATATAATCGCAGGTTCACTTCCACAAGTTGAAAATAAGTCATATTGTTGCCTCTTAACTGAAAATAGTTTAGACAATACTTTACAGAAATTTTTTGAAATAGAATCTTTACCTGGGGATAATAAAGAAACTGTCAAAGGGGATGAAGAAATATTTTGTGAGGAACATTTTAGAAGAACCTATAAACGCGATCACACCGGTAGATTTACAGTACAGCTACCATTGAAAGAAAATGCAGAATTAGTGTTAGGAAGTTCTAGAGAAATTGTAGCTAGGCGATTAAATAGTTTATGGGCTAAATTAGATAAAAATAAAACAATGGCTAACTTATATACAGCTTTTATGGAAGAATACGAAACTTTGGGGCATATGACACAAATTAAAAGTGAAAACGAAAATAAGCTGTCTTATTACATTTCACATCATGCTGTGTATAAACCAGAAAAATTATCCACTCCCCTGAGAGTTGTCTTCAATGCAAGTTCAAATACATCTAGTGGTTATTCACTTAATTCTATTTTATTAAATGGGGGAACGGTTCAGCAAGATTTATTTTCGATTATAACCAGATTCCGTACCCACAAATATGCATTCTGTGCAGACATTAAGAAAATGTACAGGCAGATACTGATTGACCCACAACAGAGAAATTTGCAAAAAATTCTTTGGAAGTCCAGTACGGACGCCCCGATAAAAATATATGAACTCAACACGATTACATATGGCACTGTTAGTGCTCCCTTTCTTGCCACGTGAACGTTGAAAGCTCTTGCTGATGAAGAAAGAAAAGATTTTCCAAAAGCTGCAGAAGTGATTCATAACGACATGTATGTTGATGATTGTTTATCTGGTGCAGGTTCCTTACAAGACGCACAGGACTTGCAATCTCAACTAATTCTGATCTTAAAAGGGGGAGGGATGGAGCTACACAAGTGGGTTTCTAATCATCCTGAATTATTACAAGACGCAGCCATATCAGAATATTCATTTGACGAACACTCGCAGCAAATTTCTGTAAAAACTTTAGGGATGCTTTGGAAACCTCAATCAGATCATTTTACTTTTAAAATTAGTATCGAACCCAAAGATGTTTATACTAAGAGAGAAGTTTTGGCACAAATTGCTAAAATTTACGATCCCTTAGGCCTAATTGGCCCTATTCTAACCAAAGCAAAAATTTTCATGCAACATTTATGGGAATTAAAGATAAATTGGAATCAACATCTGCCTGCCAGTTCTCTTCGGGAATGGCAAAAGTTTCTGGTTAAATTCACAGAAATGAATCATCTTACAATTCCACGATATGTTTTGTCTGACAACATTGCAGGTCTCGATTTACACGGATTTTCAGACGCTTCTGGAAAGGCCTATGGAGCAGCCATCTACATACGATCTCTCTCCACAACTGGACAGTTCAAGTCTAATCTTTTGTGCAGCAAGTCCCGTGTGGCCCCCCTAAAGCCAATGACCATCCCGCGACTAGAGTTGTGTGCAGCTCTACTTTTGACAAAACTGGTTCAAAAAATAATTCCCATCCTACAGCTATGCTTTGAAAAGGTGTGGCTATGGACAGATTCATCAATTGTTCTATTTTGGCTTAACACACCACACCACAGACTTAAAACTTTCATTTCCAATAGAGTCACCACGATCCAGTCTATTTCTGAGAATTATCACTGGAACCATATATCTTCAAAATCCAATCCAGCAGATATCATCTCCAGAGGTGCAACAGCCAAGGATCTGATCAATAATGATTTGTGGTGGTTTGGTCCGGAATTTCTTCAAAGGGAAATTATAGTTCCCAAACAATTTCCTACTCTCAAAGACATTGACTGTGATCATGAACTAAAAATTGATTTTAATTTATTAACTATTAATAAGGACTCTAACGATTTTTTTAATGTTTTATATAATTCTTCTAATAATTTTCTCAAATTAATTAGAATATGTAGTTTTATTTTTAGGTTCATCAATAACAGCCACCATAGAGATATAAAACGGAATCAGCTTTCGGGCACAGAATTAAAATATAGTACACATTTTTTGGTAAAAAAGGCCCAGGAAGGTAAGTTCGCTCCTGAATTAGCAGCACTCAGAAAGGGACAAACTGTTCCTTCTTCCAGTAAGTTAAAGGGATTAGACCCCTTCATTGACAACTGTGGATTACTTCGTGTAGGGGGCAGATTAATAAATTCTGACTTACCTTTTGATGCTAAGCACCAATTAATTTTGCCCAGTGATCATAAGCTCACTAAATTAATTTTTGAGTACTTTCATAAAAAGTACTTTCACATAGGGGCTCAGGGATTAGTTCATCAAGTACGGATGAAATATTGGCCTATAAAGGCTAAAAGCATTGCCCGAAAAACAGTGCACACTTGTGTCACATGTTTCAGGCATAACCCCAAAACGCTAGATCAGTTAATGGGAGAACTCCCATCACAACGCGTAACACCTAACCACACGTTTCTCAATTCAGGTGTCGATTTTTGTGGCCCTTCCACATTAAGTACAAAAATCAGAGAAAGGGCACTTATTCTAAAACTTATGTGGCCATATTTATATGCATGGCTACCAAGGCTATTCATCTAGAGATAGTAAGCGAGTTATCCGCTGCTGCATTCATCGCTGCGCTTAAAAGATTTTGTGCCAGGAGAGGCAAAGTAAATACGCTAACTTCTGACAATGCCACTAATTTTAAAGGTGCGTCAACAGAATTAAATAACTTTAAGAAATTATTGGCCACTCCCAACGAGGAATTATCAAATTTCTTTGCCGAAGAATTCATAACTTGGAAATTTATCCCACCACGATCTCCTAATTTTGGCGGTCTATGGGAAGCTGGCGTTAAGTCCTTCAAACATCATTTGCTTAGGGCCGTAGGTAATAATAAAATTACTCTAGAGGACTTTGAAACTCTAGTAGTCCAAATTGAGGGGATCCTAAATTCCTGACCTTTATTTCCGCTTTCTGATGACATAAATGAGTTTGAAGTGCTTACGCCAGGGCATTTTTTAATTGGCAGACCCATTAATAGTATTCCAGAGCCTAATGTTATAAATATTTCTGAAAATAGATTAACCCATTGGCAATTAATTACCAAATATGTTCAATGCATTTGAAAGCGTTGGTCTATTGACTACTTAAATCACTTGCAGCAGCGCGGTAAGTGGCAATTTACAAAAGAAAACATAAAGTTAGGATCTCTAGTGTTATTAAAAGAAGAAAATCTACCACCATGTAAGTGGGCTCTTGCCCGAATTCTGGAAATAATTCCAGGCAGGGACAATAGGGTTCGTGCAGTCAAAGTCAAAACTGCATGTGGTATATTTTTAAGAGGCATTTCAAAAGTATGCCTGTTACCCATTCAGGACTCTTAAATAATGTTTATGCATCATTGTATTTCTTATATATATTATTTTTTAAGTAATTATCCTGATTGTTTTGTATATTAGTATTTTGTATTTTAGTATCATTTGTAGTGTTAATTAGTTATCTATTGTATTATGTTTATATTAATTGCTGAAATATGCCATATTTCATCCCCGGGCGGCATGTTCCGTTCCGGAAATAGAACGAGCTCCCCCTAGCGAGCAGTCTGTAAAAAAGTTAGTTAAGCTGTTGATCGTCAAAGCATCAACACGTCTCTAAAAACACTCCATCCAAACTATGCGATGGATATTAATTATGATTTTCAAGTTTGTGAAATTTATGTTGTGTAAGTGTCTTGTGCAGTTTTAAGTGTGAATAAAATCAATTAAAAAGAAAATTAACGTCTACAGTCCACATCATATCGATCACCCACTTAAACAGCATTTTTTGAAATATATTCTGCCTCTATCAAAAAATCGATCATTACTGTACATTATATAATTTCTGAATAATAGCATCTAGCAATTGGATGCGTTTGAGAGCAAAAATGAATTGTAGAATGAGTCAGAAAATACGCAGTTTGGGTTTGAATACATCCTTACTTACATGATTTTTTTCTTCAACTGCTATGTATTTTTAATTTGTTTTTTCTGTAAGAATTGGTCCTATCCCAAACTTGTCTATCTAGATGTTGTAGACAATATTAAGAAGACACATGATAAATTCATGATGATTTTATATCTTTTGAATTGACGGAGTTATGGATTTTTTTCTTCTTCAAACCCCTTTTTTGTTTTCGTTTTTAATTTTTTTTTTTTTTTTTTTTTTTGCTGTACGAAAACTTGTGATCATAACTATCCTATCAAACCTATCCCTAAAACCTATCAAAAACTTGTGAATATAAAAGTTGTAAATAATATTAAGGAGATTTATAATAAAATTAATTGGAATTGATATCTTAAGAATTGACGAAGTTATGAATTTTTTTCTCCCAAAAACCCTATTTTTGCGCCCCTTGAGCCCATTTTTAACGTTATCAAAAATCTGTGATACATAAAATTTTGGCCCTATTTATTTTTATATTATTTAGAAATAATAAAAACTTTAAACTGATTTGATATGTACAAAAATTAAGAAGTTATGGGGGGGGGGGGGGGAGTTGGGTTTTCACAAAACCCCTCCCTATTTCCATCCCCTTGGTCCGATTTTGCCCATTAATGAACTTGACCGAGATTTTATGTATCAGTTTGGAAGAGATTGGTGCAGAATTAGGAAAGTTATCGTGTCCAGAAGAAAGTGATATATAGATTAGGGATTGACCGAATACCGAATAGTCGATTCGGTATTCGGTGATTCGGCATGTAAACCGAATATTCGGCTTCGGCCGAATACTTTTAAGTATTCGACCGAATAATTATGGGTAAGTATTTTCTTAGAAGTAGAAGAATTCACTTTTAATTAGAAGTAGAATAGGCTAAACGATGAGTTTCAATGTTATGTGCATGAGTTCAGAGTTCAGTTGTACTACAAAAAACAAGTCAAAGGACATTTTTAATATAAAAAAAAAACTTTTTCTTTCCTAAAATAGCCTACATAGGGGTGAAATCAAAACAACTATCTACGATGAGAAAAAAAAAGTAAGGAAGGTGGGCATCTTTCTCTTATAATTTAATTTTAATTATTTCTACTTTAGTTTTCTTAATTTAAATTTATTTAATGTGTATTTTCTTTAACATACACCTCAAATAAGTACGTCAGATTTCATGTCTGTATATCTAAGGTGTATATTAAAGAAAATGTATCAAATAAGTATGCCTCTATGCCTATCCTATATCTTTAATAACCATTAAAATTGCTCAAATTTGTTATCTTCATCACCACAATGTTAAACTATTAATCAAAATATAAATATATGTATCAATAATTTGACAGAAAATAGTTAAATGTATAAATTGATATACCTTTTGTAATTGGGAACATTCCTATTAAATACGTTTATAATTAGACAATCAGTAAATCAGCTTAATGACAATATTGTTTCTTTTTATTTGAATGAACTTTAGTTTTTCTAAGAATCCTTACTCTTAATAATAGCCTGTATAGTTTAATACTTTCATAGGTTATTTTGGGTATTGACTAGTGATAAAATAGTAAAATATAAGTGATGGGTTAATGAATTTGTGAGTGGAAAGTAGTCATTAAATTTTTTTGGTGAAATTAGATTTAAGAACAAAAATGTAACTGAATTAAATTACTAAGAATTTAATTTTAATTAAAGTTTATTAAAAAAGTTAATATATGAAAAAATGTATATTAAAAATTTTTAAGTATTCGGTTGCCGAATACCGAATATTCGGTGTACACTTTGACCGAAGCTTCGGTATTCGGTATTCGGCAAAATTGCTGCTTCGGTCAATCCCTAATATAGATAGATAGATAGATAGATAAAGTTTTTTATTGAGGGTGGTTTTGGGTTCTAGAGGTCATGATCGGTGTAGATCTGCAAAATTTTTTCAGAAATTCCAATATAGGAACGATCCCAATAGGTAGTATTTCATACGAAATCTACCTAAAACAGGCGGCAGATTATACTAATGACTAGAGGGCGCAACGTATTAAATAACCCATTATCGCATTTAAAACGAAAATCCTGCACAATTCGCAGAAAATATTGGTAGATACTCTGTACTTAAAGAATTATTTCATTATTCATTATTTACTTTTAATTATTTATATTTAACAAGTTGTTAAAATACTTTGAATTTCAAATAAAAGTAAGGTTTAAAATCGGATTAAGAATTAACTGTATATAAATTTATAACTTCAAACAAAATTGCACAGAACTTTTTCGAGTGAAAAGAGGGCGCACAAACTTTACTTGCTCCAGGGCGCTGAATATGTAGCTACGCCACTGCTCTGAAGCTGTATCACAGAGTTTTTTAATATTATTAGTTCACCCGTATCACAGTCTTTCTGCTGCTCCAGCCATGCCAAACATTCAAAAGCTTCAGAATTGTTAATTTGCTCGTTTTCTTCGTTCCACTCCGCAACTTACGGGAGCTCAAGTTAAATTCAAAGGAACTCGAAAATATTTATATGCATTCGTAGTTCGGAAAGGACCGCTTACATACAAGGCATATGATAGTTTAAAATAAAAAGCTTTCAAAATGGATTTTGCACACAAGGAATGTGATAGTAAAAAAAGAAAAAGCTTTAAAAATGGATTTCGGTTAACCGAGAGTTTCGGTTAAAAGAGTTTCAGATAAAAGAGGTTCTACTGTATTTACTTTTCCTTAACATGTTATTTGGTATAAGCAGGGGTGGGGAAATGCATCCTTTTACTAGCCACTGGCGAGTGAATTGTTTGACAGGGCAAGTGAATTTTTAGGTAGTCTTTGAAAATTGGAAACTATAGAGATAGGCGAAATTTTTATTTTTTTTTTAAAGTAGTTAGCTATACTTTTCTACTTTCCTAATTACTGTGATGTAAACATGGTACTAAGTTCTATTTTATATTAAACTTTCATCTCTTGTTTATATTTCTTAATTTTACAGGGGAAAAAAATGAAAATGCATTATAGTAATAGTAACCAACTATTTTTGAGTTGTGTAAATTTTCTCAAAAATTTTCAACTGTACATTGCATTTTACAATCTGATGAAATAAATCCTTGGCTAGTAAGATTTTCTAGAAATTCCCCACCCCTGGGTATAAGGTTATTTCATAATAATATTTTAGTGACTTCTCTGTACTTAAATCACTAAAATATGAGATTAGTAATAAATGTATATCATTGCAAATATATTATAAAAAGAAAAAAAAATTGTAAAAGATAGCAATATCTGAAACAAAAAGGTAGAAAGCTGAGATAACAATATCATTAGGGGGTGGGAGATGTTTGAGAAATGATAATGTATGATATTGTAAGGGGGAACAGAGCCATCCTTAGGGGGGTGCGACAGATGCGGCCGCACAGGGCCTTGTGCCAGGGAAAATCTCCTTCCCGAAAAAAGAAAATTAATGACATGGAATTTTGTATATTTTCAAAATATGAATGTAAATTTTGAAATAAAGGTCTTATATATTGAAAATTTTTGGGAAGAAAATAATAAATAAAAGTTTTTCACTGAATGAATATTAACATTTTCAAACTTCGACTTTAATTCTACGAAGGTGTAAGACAAAAAATGCAATTGGAACCTTTTTTTCGTTCTACTTTGTTCAAAGGAACAAACTAACATAGTGTGTCAAAAGTGGCTGCTACCATTGAAAAATTCAAAGTCGATACAATTTTTAATATATACTATAACTTCTATTTCAAAATCTGTATTCAAATTTGAAAAGCAGACACTCATGAATTTTATCAAATGATTGCACAAAAATACTGCAAATTTCGACAATAGGATGCATAACAGGGTAGAAGAAGGAATCAATTTCATTATTTGATTGCAAGAGAAAAAGAATAAAAAATTTCAACAAATGATAATGGAAAAACCTTGCAAATTTTGACAATAAGTTGCAAAGAAAAACAAATCAATTTAGTCATTCGGTCTCAAAAAAAAAAAAAAATCGTGACTCTTGTCCATGGATTGCTATAGGTCAAAATTAACATTTTTACTCAACTGGCCACTTAAATCACTGGCTAGTACGCTGATTTTTTTCACTGGCCAATTTTTTTTAACCACTGGCCATTAACAAAGTTAAGTACGCTCCATACAAAATTGTGCTTTTTCTAACTATCAATATTGTAATTTACTAACATCTTTTACTTACCATTAGATATGATTACACTCAACTGAAAAAAAAAAAAAAAAACTGGCATTAACATCTAACAGAAAAATATAATCAAGAAATTACAGCTTTCAAAATAAAAGTCAAACACATATTTGAAGATATTTAGACATACTTAATGCAACGTATTAAAAGATAAGAAAATTGAAATATATTTTTAAAATCATTTTAATAAAATCTTGAATATTTTATTTTTACTATTAATTGCAATGAAATAAATTCACAGCAAATTTTCAGAAAGGTTACAGCAGAGGGGGAAATCCCCCCCCACCCGGCACTAACTATGCATTTTTCTGCAGCCATTTAACGAATTTCGTGTTTTTTTCTGCGCTTTTTTGACGAAATTCACGTTTTTTTCCCGCGACCTTTTGGCAAAATCAGCGTTTTTTTCGCGATCTTTTCATGAAATCTGCATTTTTTCGTAACCTTTTCACGTAATCTGTGTTTTTTCGTTTTCTTTTGATGAAATTTGTGGGCGTTTTTCACCATTCTTTGAAAAAATTTGCTTTTTTCCCCCCAGATTTTTTGACAGACAAAATTTGCTTGTTTTCAGACAGATCTAGATCTTTCTAACAGAAAAATATAATCAAGAAATTACAGCTTTGAAAATAAAGGTCAAACACATATTTGAAGATATTTAGACATACTTAATGCAACGTATAAAAGATAAGAAAATTGAAATATATTTTTAAAATTATTTTAATAAAATCTTGAATATTTTATTTTTACTATTAATTGCAATGAAATAAATTCACAGCAAATTTTCAGAAAGGTTACAGCAGAGGGGGAAATCCCCCCCCACCCGGCACTAACTATGCATTTTTCTGCAGCCATTTAACGAATTTCGTGTTTTTTCGGCGCTTTTTTGACGAAATTCACGTTTTTTCCCCGCGACCTTATGGCAAAATCAGCGTTTTTTTCGCGATCTTTTCGTGAAATCTGTGTTTGGGTTTTTCACCATTCTTTGAAAAAATTTGCTTTTTTCCCCCCCAGATTTTTTGACAGACAAAATTTGCTTGTTTTCAGCGATCTTTTGACGAAATTTGTGTTTTTTGCAAAATTTACGTTTTACCACGATCTTTTGACAAAAGTTGCGTTTTTTCCGCGATCTTTTCACGAAAGTTGTGTTTTTTCCGCGATCTTTTCACGAAATTTATGTTTTATCCACGATTTTTTCATGAAATTCTCAACATAAGAGCAATGCGACTCTTGTTCAATAACATCTGCATTGGTTCAAAATATTTGAATAATACTGTAATAAGTGTTTTTATATTTACACAGTATAACTTTTTAATATGACAATTTATATTCATCATGTATAATGAAAATTTTATTTGAAATTAACTAATACTTTTTTTCCCATTAACTTTCATACCCCGAATGGGTTTTATCTACCCATTTTTATATAAGAGACTAATTTAGGAATCATGTTAAAAATTTTTTATGCTGTATCAGTAAGCGCAAAAAGTATCTGTAATAAGCTAACATAATCTGTTAAATTTAAAATTAATCTATTCAAAATTGTTTTAATACAACTGTACAAGCAAATTCATTTTTTTTTTTTTTTTTTTTTTTCATAATGGGAAGTTTAACATTTATCCCTTGTTATGTAAAAAAATATTTCTTTCAATAATATTATGAATTATACCTATAAAGAACATAAATATATGATTGATTAGATATAGATATATTATATGTATAAAATATTTGAGTTGTATATGTTGCAATACTTAAGGGTTTTTTTAAGTAAAATACGCTTAAAAGTTAAATATAATTTAAGTGATTCTTTTTAGTGTGTTACTATTTCCTGTTAAATAATGAAAGAAATGTAAGTACTAAATTCTTTTAATTAGTATGCATTTACATTTTACATTTTTTTTCTCTCAAGAATAGCATTGTACTGTTTATATTTGCCTTAAAAAACAGTTAAAATGTTTTCAATAAACTAGATAGTGATGCAGAAATAATTATAATTCAGCATTCTCAGGTGATAGTCTATTAATTTTTTTTTTTTTCGTAAATGCTACCTGCTTCTGAAAATAATCTCTCACTATATACGGTACTTCCTAGAGCAGAAAGGTACTTTTTGGCTAATTGTGAAAGAAAATAAAAGAAAATAAGAAGATTGTTTGTTCTTAATTGTGAAAGGTTTGGAAAGTCTTCTGAATTTTTCGCCCACCACTCCAAACGACACTGTTGTTTTTCTAGTAGTGTCTGGGAAAGAAAATTACTAATTTCTTTTACTTCTTCACATTGAAAGGAACTTTCTACAGAGCTTCACTCTGCGATTCGCTTGCAATTTCATTAAAGCATACCCACAAAGAATTTGGAACTTGTGAAGATGGAATGATTATGCTAGAAATATTTTGTTCACATTCTGTTACTGGTTTCATACTAGCCTTTCTTAGTCTTACTAAAGCAGTTAATTTGGACTTTACTCCTACATCCTTTGCTTCATCTTTGTTGAAAAAAGACACTTTAAATCTGGGGTCCAAAACCGTTGCAATGGAATAGTGTTCATTGTCTTGAATCGATACAAAACGCTTCTCCAAATTTTGTAGAAGAGTGTCTTTCATGGTGCCTACACCAAAAAAATCTCCAGATTTAAATAAATAAGATTTTAATGCTGTAATTATTGGGATGACTTCAGAAATTAATGATCTCGATCAAGCAATTTGTTTTGTTATTTATTCAAATGGTTGTAATAGATTGAGCAATTTTTCTAAAACAGTACACTGGTTTGCTGTCAGATTATTTATTTCTCCAAATTTAGTTGCACGTACAGAAAGTGCATTTTTTTGTTGCAGTAATCTCTCCAACATATAATAGGTGCTATTCCAGCGTGTTGCCACACTTTGAACTAATTTCTTCTTAGGAATTTTTAACTCATTAATTTGTATATCAATTAATCTAATGGCGAATGATTAAAATGTGTAAACGATTTTTATCTGCAACAATTAAATAATTTATTGATCTTTGGTATGTTAGAGCAGTTAAATGCAATGAATGTAATTTGCTTTTCCTTACAGATATTTCCTTCCTCTGAATCTGAAAACATTCACTATACACTTCTTAATAGTGCTATCTGCTGACAGCAAAGAAAAAAAAAAAATAATGATAATAATAATAATAATTTTTTTTTTTGTTGTTAAATGTGAGCTTTATAAAGTCTACAATGATCTCTTTCCACCATTTTAGAGGATATTCTTTTCATCCTTTTTATCAGTGGTTTTTCTTAAGATATTACGATTTCCTATTTTTTATTTTATTTCATCTGAAAGCTGAAACTTGTGTTTCCTAGTACTTTTAAAATTTTGTCATTATTTTAAAATGTAACAACACACATAATATCTATTAAAATGTAACTAGAAAGTACCTGATGAGGAACTTTTGCTAAGAATTTCTTTTTTTGGCTGAATTAAATTATTGAGGCTATTTTTAGGCCGAACATAGCCGAATATTTTTTCAGAGTAAAATAATGCTTCCAAAAATTAAAAATTTGTATATAAATAATTTTTTAAAAGAAAACAATACATTTTAACTGTGAAATATACAAGAATTGTGCATATAGTGCATACTATATTTTGTTTTTAGGCAAAAATAAGTTCATTATTCGGCTGTAACTTGGCCGAATATTCGGTATTCGGCCAAACCACTATTCATTGCATCACTAATGTGTGGTGATTTATAGTCAAGTCTCCAAAATAGCTAGCTAAATTTTAAGAAGACATACCACCAATTGTGAACTTCTAGATTCATTCCACATTGCCCTTTAACATTTAAAAAAAAAAAACCTGCTTTCAAGTACTTTTATACTTAATGTGAGAAAACAGTACGTTACTTTTATTTTATTGTAAAACACACAAATTATTTATTTTATTATAAAATATACATGTTTGATTTATTTTAACTAGAGTGTCACCGATTTTAATCAGTTGATTTAAATCAAATGATTTTTTTTTTTAAATCATTAATTAAAATAAAAAAAATTTTAATGTTTAAAATGTCAAAAAAAAAAAAAAAAGTTTTAAAATCTAAGATGAACATTATTTGAAAGTTTCTGTGTTTTAATTTATGAATAAACAAAAAAAAAAAAAAAAAAAAAAAGAGTTCTAAATAATTGTTTCTAATTCCTGAGTATTGTAAAAAATTAAAAGCAGTTAAGTTTGTAAAAAACATTGTTTTTATGCAACATATAAAAGTTTCATTTAAAAAATGATATTTAAATCTAATATAATTTGCAATGTCATAATTTCCTTTAGATAATCAATTTATGCATTATTTTATATAAAATAAATATGGCAAGTGTATTAAATTTCTGCAAATATTCTTTGTTTCTGTGATCTTTTGACAAAATTCGCGATTCTTTTTCATGATCATTTGTTGAAATTCGTGATTATTTTTCTCCACCACTGACTAATAATATTTGTTTTTTGCGCAATAGTTACACGAAATTTTGTATCTTATTTCACGATCGTTTGATGAAATTCCCCTCGATTGTTTGACTAAATTTTTGTGCAATCTTTTGATGAAATTCACGATTTTTTTCGCAATCGTTTAACAAAATTTGAGATTTTAGTCTGCTTTTCTTTCAATCTGCATTTCTTTTCGCGATCTCTGATGAAATTAGTAATGTGCTTTAATCATAACACTTTAAAATATAAGATGATTATGCACGTTAAAATGTAATTAAATGGAGCAGATAACGCATGTGGAAACTTTTACCTGGGAAAGGATTATCCTGGAAGTGAGTATGTAGAGATGCAGAAAAGTAGTATGATCTTTATGAGTGTAAAGTAAAACGTATGCAGATTAAATTAAATAAAGACAGTTTCATTCCAAAAACACATACTTGACATCAGTGATACATAGCAGCATTCATTTTAAACAGACATATGGTAGAACGTGATGACGATGTTTCACAAATCAGAACAGACATTTTTGTTTGAAGGTGTTATAGCATTAGACTTTAAGATAAAACATAATTACACTGATAAAACTAAAACACAACATTCAGAACGTGGTCCAGCCATCGTTCAGTAACTTGAAATACTTCTTCCATTAAAAGAAGATAAAAGTGCGTTTTATTAAGATTGGAATCGTATATTTATATAAAAACGATCGGATTGAAAACGTCGTTTCAGACGAATGAACCAATCAGAGAACGGCATCGAATTGATGCAAAGCAAGATTCGATTTGAAAACGATATTCTAAGTCGCCATCTGGCGGGAGAAATATCGTCACGGAAGTTGAAACGTAGTTGAAAGAAAGTTTTTGCCGGTGAAGTACGGTAATGAAATGAAATTAGAAACGGCAAAATGGTATGGATTACTATGGATGTTAAAAAGGTCAGGAAACTTTTATTACAGCTGGATATTGTCTAGAATCAATAGAGAGGGTAAGTAAAAGTTTAAGAAATATTTATTACTGCCTTTATTTAAGAAATAAATAAAAGTAAATAAAGTAAATGAATGACAATGAACTTAAAAATAAAATGAAGTTTGTGAAATGAGGTTTTATGACAGGAGATGATAAGAGGCAATGAGAAATACAGTGTTTGTATCTCTATCAATTAGCAATATTTTCCATGGTCGTTTGGAGAAACTAGCGATTTTTTCCGTGACGATTTGGGAATTTTTTTCTGAAATTTGCAAAATTCGCGATTTTTTTCGGTGACCCATTGACAAACTGATTTTGCGGAATTCCAAAGAAAAAAAAATTGCGGACTTTCACAAAAATTTAAAAAATTCGTAGAATAATCACATGTCCGTGAAAGAAGTTATGGAGACAAAATCACACAGAGCTCTTTTTATTGTGCTGGATTTTCACATTTTCTTGAGATTTGTTCAGTTTTGCACGTTCCCTTGCAAGAAAATTTTTCCTTGTCCTTCGCCAGAAAACTCTTGAAATGGCGCCCCTCGTCTTAGCAAGTATAATTGTATGATGTATTTTCATCAAAATTTGATTTTTTTTTTCCCCATTTGCAGTGATGGAACAGCATGGACCTCATTTTGGAGCCGCAAAAAGTCATTTTGGAGCAGCAAAAACGCTCATTTTGGAGCAGCAAAAAGGCCACTTTGGAGCAGAAAATAACTATTTTGGAGTATCAAAATGTCATTTTGGTATTCTTTGACGAAATTCGCGTTTTTTCCGCGACTCTTTCACAAAAGTCACGTTTTTTCGCAATTCTTTGACGAAATTTGCATGTTTTTCGTGATTTTTTGACCAAATTTGCGTATTGTTCGCAATCTTTTGACAAAATTTGCATGTTATTCGGACCCATTGTTGAAATCAGCGTGTTTTTCGCTATGTTTTAATGAAATCTGCGTTTCTTTCCGCGATCTTTTAACGAAATTCATGTTTTTTCACAATCGTTTCACCCTGTTTTGTTCGTTTTTTGACGAAATTAGCGATCCTGTTGATATCTTGATGAAATTTTGATAAGAGTAAATACCTTATTTCCTGTCTTGACACTGTTCAGATATATCCAGATATATATCTCCTCTGCATTCCTCTATATTTATTTAACACTGTATATTTCCTTTATATTTATTTAACACTTAAAGTATTTCCTTTATTAAAATATATTTCCTTTATTAAAATATATTTCTTTTATTAAAATATTTCTTTTATTAACAATATATAAAGTCATTTCACTTACCTTTTTATTCATTCCTGTTATTCTATCTTTAATTCCTTTTTACGATGTTTATCTTTCTTTGCCGTTCGTATTCACGTTTTTCAGCTGTCTGCTTCCATGCAAACATGAGCACGCATTTCGTTTGAATGACAATCATAGATTATAGTTTTACGATCGCCGCCAGATGGCGTCGCTCATTTGAGCCTATGACACATCGGCTCTGTGTTCTTTCGTCATGATGATCTCATTCTGGAACTGTCTGCAGTTGCTCCTTGCATTGCGTAATGAGGCATTATTTGAACGCCCGGCTGATATAAATTGAAATACGTTTCCATCCTACTTCGCCTGCACTCGTTGCCTTCTTTCTCTGTGTTTGTCTACGTGTTTCGTGTCGTCCTTTTTACTAACAGTGTTGGTTTTCCACGACGTTTCAATAGTGCTATATTATGGCTGAAGATGTCTTCTTAAAGTGCTGTGTGCTTTTAATTAGTTGATGTTTCTACTTAACTTCTGCTTCATCGTTTGTCGGCCATTTTATAAGTTGATTGTTATGAGCTCGATAGTTTATGACTTCGTCTCGACTCTTTAAAGGTGGACTCTGCGTACATCGTGTTTAAATGGATACACTGATGTGTGAGTCAAGATGGCTATAGTTATGATGAAGTTCAGAGATGTTTTACTCGCTACTTATTATCGGCATTTATCTTTTGACGTTTCCTAATGATTATCTACAACGTAACTTCATCTATAGAGAAGTATTTTTCCTGGAGTTGTTTCGGCCCAGATATGTGATTCACTGTTTTTCAATTTAATATTCATCGTCATGTTAGATGTTTGTGAACAACATGGAACTTTGAGGAGGACCAGTCATTCTGTGATCATTTTCATTTCTTTATTGCTATGAGTTCAGTTTTCTTTTATTGTCACATGGTTTTCTGGATATGTATTTATATTTAATTTGACAGCTTAAATGTGTTTATCGAATTTAAAGATTTGGTTTATTGTTTGAACTATATTTAAACTTATTTTATATTTTAGCTAATAAACATTAGTTTGTTTTTAAACTTACTTTGTTTTTATTTTGCCACCATACGTTTCTTTTCTTTTCATAACTATTTAATACTTTATCGGGACTATTAGCGTTAGCTTTCATCGTGCTTTTAATTAAACTCTGCTAATTTAATCCTTGTCATTAATTTAATGACATCAAATTTGTGGTTTTTCGCGATCTTTTGAAAAAATTTGCAGTTTTTCCGCAATCTTTTAACAAAATTCACGTTTTTTCACAATCTCTTGACCCCGTTTTGTTCGTTTTTTGGCGAAATTAGCGATCCTTTGACAAAATTTGCGTGTTTTTCATGATCTTTTGAAGAAATTTGCGGTTCTTTCGCTATATTTTAACAAAAGTAGCATTTTTTCACGATCTTTTGACTGCGTTTTGTTCGTTTTTTGATGAAGTAAGCTATCCTTAGGCAAAATTCACGTTTTTTTTTTTCGTGATCCTTTGACGAAATTCGCGTTTTATTCGCAATCTCTTAACAAAATTGCGTCTTTCACGATCTTTTGGCTGCATTTTGACGAAGTTAGCGCTCCTTTGACAAAATTCACGTTTTTTCCCGGGTTCCTTTGACGAAAATCTCATGTTTTTCGCGATCTTTTGACGAAAATCTCGTGTTTTTCGCGATCTTTTGATGAAAATCTCGTGCTTTTCGCGATCTTTTGACGAAATTGGAGACCTTTTGATGAAATTTGCGGATTTTTCTCTCTATCTTTTAAATAAATTAGCATTTTTTTTTTACGATCTTTTGACTAAATCAGCGATCCTTTGACAAAATTCACGTTTTTCTCGCGATCCTTTGAAGAAATTCGCATTTTTTTCGCACTCTTTTGACGAAATTCGCGTTTTTTTGGCAAATTTACGTGTTTTTCGCGATCTTCAGACGAAATTTGCATTTTATTCGCAGTGTTGTAGTCGTAAAAAAAACAGAGGGTATACGCTCAAGACAGAGAGTATACCCTGCAATGTACAGTGGACTCTCTCTATTCTGAACACGCATGGAACTGACCAAAGATGTTCAGATTATGGGGGTGTTCATTATACAGGGAGACTGCGAAATGCATTACTACTACTACTACGATTGAGTTTATAGACTGTATAGAATAGATAGCCATGCCAGCTACAGAGATGGACGTGCTGAATTTAGATTTTGCGACTAGTGCAATGTCAAACTAAATTCAGTCGAACCTGTAATCTACCGTCTCTTTTTTTATTAAAAAAATTTTACATAACATACATATATACAATATATTACTTAAACAAAATCGGTACACATTATTTAACAAAGTGAGTAATTTTAGTTTGTTTTTGCATTGTGTATTCTTTTGCAGTGTACATGTTAGCCAGTTGTTTAAAAAGTGGAAAGACTTCTGGATGATGTTCAGCTGCATAGTTCAATAGGTCTTGAATCCCTTGGCCATATTGCTTGAAGGTAATCGTACTTCTTGTTTTATCTGTCTCTTCTGCTTTTGCTTCTTCTTCACTATTGTCTTCCTCTTCAACGATGTTGTTGTCGCTAACTGGAAAGCTTCTGTCAACTTCGAGATAAACTCCAGGTTCAATTTCAGTATGGACCATTTGGAGAATTGACCCTAAGTCACTCACAGCTGTTGCTTCTTATTCCTCTCTTCTTAATTGTTCATTCTCACATTGGAAACCAGCTTTGTAGAAGCAGCTTTGGAAGGCGTAGGAGATTATTTTATTCCAAGCTGTTTATATCCAATGGACATCATCCATGACATCGGCCTTCTTCATTAGTTTGGTTGCCTTCAGAAAATGGATTTGGTAGTGAGCTTTAAAGGTCTTGATTACTCCTTTTTCCGGTGGTTGGATTATAGAAGTACAGTTCGGTGGTCCGGAACTTCAGGCTCGTGTTGCTCAGCTGCATGTTTGTGTGTGATCTGCCATTATCCATAAAAAGAATAATTTTTCTTCTTTCTCTCTTCATCATCTCGTTAATGACCTCCAACCATTGTGAGAAAATTGTGAACGTCATCATGGCTTTTCCACTTGATTTATAGTGTACAGGTAATGATGCAATTTTCACATTTTAGAAACATTGTGGTTTCTGACTATAGGTGAAAATTAGCAGTCGCCACTCGCCATGTGGCACTTAAAGTTGTAAAAGTGGCAATTAAAAAATCTGCCATTGATCACCACTTTAGTCGCCACTTGCCAAGTGGCAATTAAAAAATCTATTAACGATCGCCAACTACTGAAATACAGCTTTTTTCATGGAAATATGCATCTCTACTTTGATTACACCTAAGTAGCAAACTGGTTAATTCTTTTTGCTGCTGGATGCAAGCAGATTTTAACGATTTAGCTGTATTTTCAATATTTCGACTTTTCGCCATGTGCTAGCTACTCACTTTCAGTTGGACTATTTTTTCAAGAAACACCATCTTATTCTGCAAAATATATTCATCAGCTTTGATTCCACATGGATTTCAAATAATTTATTCTTTTTTTTTTCACTGGATGGAAGCGGATTTTAAGGACATTGCAGTATCTTCAATATTTCGACTCCTGCCACATTCTCACCAGTTAGATTATTTTTCTTCAAGAGATACTGTTTAATCCTGCGAAATACACTCACCAACTTAGATTTCAACTGTATGTAATGTGTGTAGTATGTTAATAGCATATTTACTTATTAAATAAAATCCAAATAACATTTTATTGTGTTTTATTTGGGTTTTTTTTTTTTATTGCATACACTTAGCTGTTGGAATTTTGATTTAGTTATTTTTTTATATACAGAAAAGAATGGTAATTTGATTGATAATTGTGTTTATAAACATATACAAATAATCCAAAAATATAATCTAAAATATTAATATAACAGATTTTGTGGTTTTAAAGTAATTTTCTTGAATTTTGACTGCTTCCCTATTCTTATTATGAATAGTTGGCTGGTATAAAACTCTTATTTATAGAAAAATATATATATATACAACGATTATAGTTTATCTAGATGTCAAAAAAGTTTGAAACATTAGAGTGGCCACTAACGAAACTGAGTCTACCGGCCACTGGCTACTAACTCAATTTCCCAGTTTTCACCTATATTTCTCATTTTTTCCAGATTATAAGTGGTTTGAATTTCTCACAAGTAAAACTGGCACAGAGCATGACGGTATGTCTTTCTTTTGACTTTCCATTTTCCGCCCACGCCTTTCTCGCTTGTTTCTGTTAGGGTTTTATTTTTTACTCTAAAAAACAGGCCGGTTTCTTCGGCATTGAAAATGTCAGCAGCTTCGAAATCCTTTGTTATATCTTGATTTGAAGATTTGTTTCCTTTCCTTCACAGTGTCGATATTTACGTCTGCAGCTTCACCAGTGATTATTTTGAATTCTATGTTATAACGACTTTTGAAGTGAGTCAACCACCCTTTTTATGCCTTGAATTTCATGATTTTCTCCTTTTCTAAAAGTCAGAGCAATCTGCTTCAGCAAGGGTCTTGCACAAGAAGATTCTTCCTTCTCATTTGGCAAAAAACTTAGAGATGCGATTGTTTATGTTCTTGTTTCTCATTTTCTTTTTGAAAATTCTACAATTTGAGGAAAGTTCATTTGATTTGTTCAAAAGTGATTAAAATTTCTTTCTCTTTCTTGCTCATGGCATTGCTTGCCCTACTGAAATTACAAACACACATGCAATTTTCCTTTGACTTGCGTTTGATTTTAATTTTTGAACAACTTTGTATTTTTCCTGAAGCTTCAGTTCTTTCCATTTTTCTACTTATTTCTAAGACTATAGCTGCATAAGTGCAATGGTTCTTTCCCTGCATCTGTAGAGAAACGGCGAACAAAAATTTACCATTGCCGAGCAAAAGGAAAAAAAACAGAAGCGATAATCCTGCCCAAACAGGTGTGCAGAAAAGAAACCATAATCCTTTTTAGCCACTACCTCTAATATCTGTTGACTCTTATCTGTCACTGGTGTGGGGCCTTTCTGTTGCATAATCTTTCCATTTTTATCTCAACTCGAGAGAGGGGGACTCGCGTGACATGGTTTTTACATTATTTTTTCTTGTATCCCTTTGCATAAAAATTGATTGTTTTGTTCATTTCATTTATCTGATTAACATGATTTACTTTTTGTGAAATGGCAACAGTTTTATATCTGGACTTTTTTGTTTATTAAAAATATAAGAATGTTCTAATTAGTAATTAGTTTAGATGTAGAACACTTAAAGACGTACCTGTTTGAAAAAAAATTCTTTCAATTTATTTATTTTTTATAACATACGTTTTGTTAACTGAAGACTTATCTCAATTATTCAAACAAATTGCAGCATCGAGCAGATGCATAAAATCTAGCAATGATTTTGTCTGTTTATTTTTAAATCGAATTTATTGAAATTTGTTATTCTTCTGCAACAATTTCTCGGAATTTCCATGATGGATGAATTCCTCGAATTCTGATTGCAAACACACGTTCAGTTTACAGAGAGGCAGAATAGAATGAGGATCAAAAGTAGCGTTCATAATAGTGGGGTGTTCACATTAGAGAGTGTTCAGAATACAGAGAGTTCATGTTATGTTAAGTCTATGGAGTTCTGCCGGGACCGTCGGAATGTGTTCATAATATTGGGGTGTTCACATTA
The DNA here is from genome assembly GCA_963932465.1 of Maratus speciosus. Classification (NCBI taxonomy): domain Eukaryota; kingdom Metazoa; phylum Arthropoda; class Arachnida; order Araneae; family Salticidae; genus Maratus; species Maratus speciosus. Next base: position 346,716,753 of record OZ010790.1, read on the forward strand.
GAGAGTGTTCAGATAGAGAGAGCTCACTGTATATACTATAGTTTTTTTGAGAAACAGAGGGTATACGGTGCTCCTTAAAAAAATCCAGAAGGTATACGGCGTATACCCTCCACTACATCCCTGTTTATTCGCGACCTTTTAACGAAATCATGATATTTTGATCGCGTTAGCGATCCTTTGTTAAAATTCAGGTTTTTTATTTTCGTGATCATTTGGCAAAATTCGCATGTTTCTTGCGATCTTTTGACGAAATTTGCGTTTTTTTTGCAATATTTTAATGAAAGTAGCGTTTTTCACGATCTTTTGACCGTGTTTTGATGAAGTTGGCTATCCTTTGGCAAAATTCACGTTTTTTTTTCGGGATCCTTTGATGAAATTCGCGTTTTATTCGCAATCGTTTAACAAAATCGCGTTTTTTCATGATCTTTTGACCGCGTCTTATGAAGTTACCGCTCCTTTGACAAAATTCACGTTTTTTTTGCAATCCTTTGACGAAATTCGGGTGTTTTTCGCGATCTTTTGATGAAAATCTCATGGTTTTCGTGATCTTTTGATGAAATCTGCGGGTTTTTTCTCTATCTTTTAAATAAATTAGCGCTTTTTCACGATCTTTTGACCGCATTTTGTTCGTTTTTTGATAAAATTAGCGATCCTTTGACAAAAATTCACGTTTTTCTCACGATCATTAGACGAAATTCGCGTTTTTTCGTTATCTTTTGACGAAATTTGCATGTTTTTCGCGATTTTTTTTAAAAGAGATACGATTTTTCGCGATCTTTTGTTCTTTTTTTTCCTTTTTGACGAAATAAGCGATCTTTTGTTAAAACTCACGTTTTTTCCCCTCGATAATTTGACAAACATCTCGTGTTTTTTGCAATCTTCTGACCAAATTTGCATGTTTTTCACGAAATTCGGGTGGAAAATTATCAATTTGGCTCAAGAATTATTATCGAATTGGGTGTAATTTTGTTGAAAAATGATTGTTTTGGCGCAGAAATGCACAGCATTATCGATTTGGTGCAGCTGTTCCATCACTGCATTTGATAAAGAATTCTGTTATAGACAGGCTTCGTTTTCACAAGTTTTACTATAATACATTACATCGCTTTTCAGAGCTATAACTATAGAGTGGATGGTTTAACAGTTTTTGAGGATACCTGTAAAAATGGAACCTATAATAGAATCCTGTCTAAAAGGAAAATTTTTCATATTCAATATATTGAAATTTTACCTGCTAAGATGGAAACCTGTTTAAACCGAAATATTTCATTGGTTCTTGAGTTTCCGTATTCAAAGTTTTTACTGTTTTTGTAAGCATAATTCAGTTTACGTTCCCGTTCGGGGGGGGAGGGGGGGGGGGATGTGTTGACGCCCGAATCCTACGCTTAGCTATATAACTTCCCTCAAAAAAATCTTTGCCCCCCCCCCCCCCCCCCCCAAGAAATTTCTGAAATGGCGCCCCTGAATAAAAGTCACATTTCACTATTTTAAAGAAAAGTAAGGCACATTTTGCTGATTTTAAAAAGGGACAGGTAATGGAAATGTTTAGAAAAAACAACATAAATTTTGGGAAGAAAAATTTCTTTTTTTGAAGGGCTATTTTTCAATTTTTCCAAATTGGAAAAATTGAAATTTTATTTATAAAATAACATATTCAAAATTTTTATAATAGTTACATTCTGATACCTTTCTTGGTTAAATCGCAGTTTACTCTCTTCCGCCAAGGCACGGGCGATAACTGCACCAATCTGACAACCTTGGTATTTTGTACTCCTTCTTATGGCAAGCCTAAGATTTCTCTTGAGAGAGCGGTTGATGGTTTAAACTCCCTGCTTTGTAAACTGCTTTCTAACTGGACGCTTATTTTTTGTAAAAGGCTATCTTATTGGATAAAAGAGGAGAATCGGAGAACTGTTTGAATTTTTTTGGAAATAAAATATGTTATCACACTGGATTTCTCTTTGAACTGGCCTATCTGTTCTGTTGCAGTCAAGTGATTTTTATTATTTGTTTTCTCATCCCGTACATTTTGAAACAAGTACCTATCTGGACGAATGCTTGAAAGATGAGAATAAATATTCGATCAGTTATTTCTCTTATTTTTACATGTATTTTTGAGCTTTGATTGAATTATGTATGAAAGAGAGGCCAATTGTTTCAAGATATGAATGACTAAAAATAATAGATTGAGCTTTTGAATGACATCCTAGAGTACAAGGTAAAATTATGAATTTAAAAAAATGGGAGGTCCAGGGAGGAGGAGCCCCTTTGATAAAGAAAAAGGCTCCTCTGATTAAAAAAACAACAACATTGTTTTGCTCCCCTTATTGATAACAAACGTCCTTTTTTAATAATTTGTGTAAGTGAAAGTTTTGATTTTTGGTATTTTTGATAAAATGTATTCCTTTAAAAAATGTATTTCAAAACAATTTGAAATTTTATGTATATTTTGTTTTTTTCACTGAAAAATACAGGTAAAAATAAGAGAAAAATAACTGATCGAATATTTATTCTCACATTTCAAGCATTCGTCCAGATAGCTACTTGTTTCAAAATATACCAGAAGAGAAAACAAATAATTTTGCTTACTGTTTCCCGGATGTTGCAGCTCCGGGAGATAATATACAAAATGCACCAATTTGGCGATTTTTGAAAATTGCGCCAAGGAGATCAAACTGCAGTCACACCCATTTCTTTATATATTTTTTCATGTTTTGTATCCCACATGAAAACACATGGGCATGCTGATTTGTAAGCAGTGATATTTTTGGAAGAACTTGAGCTTTTTAAAGGACTCTTCATAATTTTTGCACCTTATACCGGGTGTCCCAAAAAGGACTGGCTGATTTTAAAATTCAATAACTTGCAAACGGTGACAGATATTAAAAAAATTCTTGCAGGAGGGTTATACATAAGGTCAAAAGTTTTATTACAGTGATTTTCAATTTTAGTTCGATTTACAAACAATAGATGGCACTGTAAGCAATAGTCGCTAAATACAGGCTCGATTTTTGGTCCTTTATCTTGTTCCATGCAGAAAAAGGAGATGGAAATGTATTATCCGGGCCACGAAGTACTAAAAATCGAGCCTGAATTTAGCGACTATTGCTTACAGCGCCATCTATTGTTTGTAAATCGAACTAAAATTGAAAATCACTGTAATAAAACTTTTGACCTTATGTATAACCCTCCTGCAAGAATTTTTTTAATATCTGTCACCGTTTGCAAGTTATTGAATTTTAAAATCAGTCAGTCCTTTTTGGGACACCCGGTATGATTCTTCCCAAAGTTATTTCTCTTAAAAATAAACACATTTCAGAAAGTTTTGCAATCTACAAGCTGAATCCTTCACAAATGTAATAATGATTTAAACAACAACAAAAAAAAAATGTAGCATATTTAATAGCTGAAATCACCAATGAATTTATTATCTAGTTGTTACATATGCATGAAGTACGAAGGAAATTTTCAAAAAATGTCTAAATAAGAACTTATAATGATAATTTCTGATTCCCATAATGGCTTAGATGCGGTATATTCCTTAGATGTGGATGTTTTGATATTTTTTGGCGATTTTATGTTGCCAATCATTATCGATATGTGGAATCCTGTGTGACGTATGTGTTCTGGCAACCCCTGAGAAGCTCATTTTCGCTTAGGATTTTCTGGATGTGTTTTGGTATCCTGTTGTATCATTCTGTCTTTTTATTTTTATGTTAAATTTATTGGATGTATTTGATTGACTATGATTTCTGTAGTCCGTTTAAACGCTCTTGCTGAAGTAATTAAGAAATATGAGGAAATTTTGACGAAAAAAGGAGGTTTGTTTACAGTGCGTATTCATAAGCCTATTTTGGAAAATTACGGTGATGTTATGACAGGTATTTTGTGCTGGAGCTTTCAAGAAAGCAGATGTCTGTTAAGGTATGTTGATAATTTTATGTATATTTCGCTGTCTTACGAGTTTTTTACATTTTGAGATTGCTACAATGCGAGAACTGCTGAATTTTGAGATTGCTACAGAGCGAGATCTGCAGAATCCAGCGTTTTTTTTTTTTTTTTCAGTTAGTGAGCGCAGAGTGCTCATATAACGATTACTGATTGCCACTTTAGCGAATTTTGTTTATTATTTACATTTTATTTTCGTTAAGCCAAACATGCGTATAAACCGGTGCTTGGCGACATTTACAACTTGGCGGAAAAGAGGTTTTCAAGCCAAGAAAAATTCCAAGATGGCAGCCCAGGGAATTTATGACATCTGTTCCCACAACATTTTTCACAATTATGTACAAAAGCTCACAATTTCGCAAAAACAGGATCGTGTGAAACAAAATTTAAGTAGACCCCTGGTAAGATAATTGGTTGCAACTTCCCTTGTTAAAAAGGAAAATGCACATGTAAAATTATCAAAATTCATACAAATCGAAGTCACAACTATTGACTACAGTTTTATAGTAATGTATTCAATACGTCATTAAATAAATATTCTTGGGAAAACCAAATGATAAAGAAAAAAATGTCTCGTCCAACATGTCAACTTGACATTGACCATTTGGTTAAAAAAAATTCAGCTTTTATACAAATATATCTATAGTGTAAAATTTAAATCAAACAAGTTCATTAGCATTTGTATGACTCCATAGAGTAAATGGTTTGAAAATCGAAGTAATAAAGAAAAAAAGCTACATTACATAATAATTGTTGATTTGATGATATGGTTGATATTACCTTTTACAGAATGACTAGATGAAATTGTACACTTTTTTAATAACACATCCATGTGCAATAACAGCATTTGTTTCCAAGGAGACAGGAGCAAACAACAATAAATAATATTTGCAAATCTTTGCTTACTGATGCCAACAATCAATCCGAAATATCCACATAACATTCATGTTTATAGTCAAGGAGTGTGTTCAAGATGCTCGCGCGTAAGCTCAGGAGACAGGAACATGGAGTGGATCTATGTCGTGGATGAAATAAATGTTCAGCACGTTCAGGAACAGATCATGGATTTTATTAATTATACTGCTAATTATAAAGATAATGGCCGGGATTCAGGTAGATTTTGCGCTGTTAGCGAAATGAAATTGACCAATTAGATGCCTGCATTTTTGCGAACTTTTCGCTGTTTGCAAAAATGCAGACCGAAAACGGAATTGGACTGAAACGGATTGGTATTACCGAAACGGATTAGTAAATCTCGTTTCGCTAACAGCGAAAATGGATCCCGGCCAATCTGTTGCAAATGAAGGGTGAGCTAGACGGTTCGATGGATAGAGCATTGAACTCGAGACTAGGGGTTATGGGTTCTAGGGCCGTGCAAAGCGGGGGGGCGAAGTGAGCGGCCACCCCGAGCGCAGAAATTGAGCGGGTGCCAAACAAATCATAACCAATGAAACATAAGCAGAGAACGCACAATCACATGATCAAATCGCCTACATAATTTTCTGGGTCGCTCACGCGGAGTTTGTGTGCGGTTGATTGAATGCTGATCGGGCTGAAGTGGATAAAGTAGGTTACGTGACGCTTTTCCCGAATATTTTGAATTTTATCTGAGTGAGCATAGGCATGTACTTCTGTTACGAAAACCATGTTTTAGGCTGGGATTACGGTGCCTCACTTAAGATCAACTTAGAGACTTACGATATAAACAAAACGTAAACGGCATTACAGTGCCTCGCGATCTTACGACAGCTTGGAAGCAGCCGTAAGTTAAGACGCAAGTAGATGCGCGCGCAACCACAATAAATGTAACTGCAGTCTCTGATTGGCTGACTGCAGGAGGACTTACGCCGAGGCACCGTAATACGAAGTTACGATTGATCGCAGGAACGCCTATCCTACGATCGAGCGTAAGATACGGTAGAGCGAGGCACCGTTTAATCTCAGCCTATGAAGGATAAAGAAATAGGGTGCGTTCAAGATGCACGCGCGCGCGAGTTCAGGAGACGGGAACATGGAGTGGGCCTTTATCGTAGATGGAATAAACGTACCGTTGCAGTGCTAGAATACCTAGTGTGGAAATATGCTATCAAACAGTGCTAAAAATTTCTATCCCTTAAAGGTGCGACGATACTGCTAAAATTTCAAGTGTCGATCGCAGCGACATCTGCGGGATTTTCGTATTACTAGTATTACATTGTATAGACTAGCAATTTCTTGCAGTTGTAGAAAATATCCTGCAGATGTCGCTGCGATTTGCATATTGCAGCAGTATCATTGCACATTTAAGGGATACAATATTTTCAGTGGCGTAGCTACACATTCAGCGCCCTGGAGCAAGTAAAGTTTGTGCGCCCTTTTGTCACCCGAAAAAGTTCTGCGCAATTTTGTTTTGAAGTTTAAAATTTATATACTATTCTGAATTCAATTTAAAATCTTACTTTTATTTGAAAGTCAAAGTATTTGAACAACCTATTAAATAGAAATAATTAAAAATAAATAATGAATGGTGAAATGAATTATATTTCTTAAAGTACGGAGTACCTAACAATATTTTCTACGAATTGGGCGAGATTTTCGTTTTAAATGCGGCAATGGGCCTGAACAATCTGCCGCCTTTAATATCTGTTTTTCTTTTCAAGGGTTTCGAAGCATTGTAGACTAATAATAATAATAAAAAAAACAGTATTGTCAAGATTTCTTTTTTTTTTCTTTCCCATATGGATAAAACATATTTTTAGTGCCAGAAAATACTAGAATTCCATAAAATTCAAAGTATCATAACTCGGTAAGGTTTAGTTGTACAAAAAAGAAAATTTTATTATTTTTCCTGTTAAAATACGGAGAAGATTTTTCTAAATATAACATATGGAGCCCAAAAACAGAATAAAAATGTGAACGTCGTAACTTTTAAAAAATAACTACTTTGATGTAAAGTACTTTTAAGATTATGAAGAACAACTTTGAAACTTTTTTACTATTGGAACTATATTTCTACAGCTAATGGTTTAGAAAATTAGCCAATAGGCAACGATAAAAGTTGACACCGGGATTATCACTGGTTTTTGACTAATCTGAGCAATTTGGCTAACCGCTAAGGAAAAAGTAGCCAAGTTCAAATAATTCGTCATAAAGCACTAAGAATATCAAGACACAAATAAATGAGTTACACAGAAAGGTTTAATTATACAGTAACATCATTGAGAGTGTTGCCGAAAGTAAAAAAAAAAAAAAACATCTCTTGCAATTTGGCGATTTCAATCTTTAGTTTTCCCCCCCAAATGAAACATTTTGGCGCAGTGGCGATCGGCAGCGAGAACCCTGATTGATACCGTTCTATTACAGATTTTACTTTCCATACATACAATATAAGGGACGAAACAGGAAAGCATTGTAACCACAATAAAAATAAATGAAAATAATGGTATATTTTTCAATTTTCAAATAAATCCATTCTCACAATGTTTGAATGATTCCATATGTACGTGTGCATGTACTCTCCCCCGGGATTGCACTTACACTCTAACGCGAAAGCTGAGTTCCTGGGGCTGTCATCCCTGTATGTGTGCATGTATGAGTGTATGTTCTAATTTCCTCACGTTTTTAGATTAGCAGAGAACGATTTGGTGTATTTTTGATGATGTCGGCAGGTATTTTATTAATCTGTTACAGGAATTGTATTAATTTTAAAAGAACTCAGCCGACGAGTTTGGTATCTGAACCATTTTTCAAACATTCTGTAACGATAACTGATGAACATTTTCTCTTATATCTCAATTAAATTATTTTTATTGCTCACGTTAATCTTATATATCTATACAACAACGTTTCCCCACGCATACAGTGGAGGCTGGAAAATAATTTCACAATCTACTACCATAGATTTCATGAAAAAAAAATTCTCCTTGTTTAACCGTAGAAAATCACACGATTTAAAACAGATCAAATTTTATGTACCAATATTCTGGTAGAAAGGTGATTGTGAACACCTGAAAAGCCGCTACTGCACGCAGGGTTGGACTTGGTCACTGTCAAATACTGAGACCTTGGATTTTTGGAGGGCGCAACATTTTAGAAACTCATTATACCATCTTGCTAATAGAAACCAATAACATCCACTATCATTTCATTTTTTTCTTTATGGGGATGCTTTCAATTTCGGAACTGGATTCGAAATTGAAAGTGTCCTTAGAAAAAAAAATCGAAACAGTATAAAGTTTAGACATCGACCTCATATATCCTATTCCGAAAGTAAAATATATATATATATATAAATATTGAAATATAAATGAGACATTTGTAAAGATTAAATAAGGTGGCGTAAATTTGCATAAGCGATAATCAGGTCCTACGGAACACTGAATTTGATGCTTAACTTTTTCTCTCGTATTCAAGGAAACTGTTTATCAATTCTGCGTTTGAGATTTGATATATATTCAAAATATCAAAAACAATATGCACAAAATTTAGTTTACCGCCCCCCCCCCCTTTCTAAATTTTGTCGCCGTGGACTGATGTGGAGTATGTCTAAATCTGGCTCTCATTGCTGATTGGTAATCTGTATTGATACATGTTTAGTTTTCACAAAACAACAACAACAACAAAAATAACTTCAAAAGTTTCGTTTTTTTTTTTTTTTTTTTTTGTTTTTGTTTTTCGTTTGTACAATTGTCAATCATTCTCTTCAACTTGTCAAACTGTTATTCTTTTTATATACAAATCGTAAAATAAATAAATAGCTAAAGCATCGCTGTTGCATCGTAAATATAGATTTCTCAGTAGTGACTTTTTGGTTACCATTATTTCCGTATAATGGTCCCCATGATCAAGGCTTAGTTTCTAACAAAAAAGTACCGGATTTCTAATATTCTGCAGTACTAAAACCGTAGCGTGTCCCCCTCCCCCTCTACCCCCCATCACTCCAATCTACATATTTATATTTCATACATTACTTGCAAAATTTAAAGCATCTTTTTTTTCTTTAGTAAAATAAAAAAATTAAACTATATCTACCTGCATATCTTAACCCTTTCCCGCGCGGAGTAATTCTGTAGGAGTAATTCTGGCGGAGTAATTCTGTTTATAAACTGGCGAAATAATGGACTGACACCAGAATTTATAAACGAATTTATTAGAAAATATGAACCGGCCTATTTTCACGTACGTTATAAAAGAAAAATTTTAATTAAATATTCTTGGTCGCGTTTGTCAGTTTTGGAATTAAAATTAGGTGTCTTTTTTTGTGGACACCGCACTCGAAAGAGTTAACCGTCAATTGTTCCACTTTTTAGTTTATCTCTCCTTCCGAATAGCAATCTTTGCCTAATTTTAATGTTAATTCATTGCAGAATTCTGCAATTAAATAAGGTAAGGATTACGATTCGGAAAAAGTGTTAGCACAAAAAAGGAATTGTTCGCAGCTATGCATATATATATATATAATTAATGAATAACTAGCAAAAACATTTATAAGAAAAATTTTCAGACAATTTTACGCGCCGTTTTCTCTCCATTTCCTGCGTGTGAGACACACTAATGTCACATATAAGTGTTTTGATAGAATGCAGGAACTTGAAAATGGGAGGGAAAGGAAGGGTAATTTAGGCTTCAGTTTTTTTGGATGGGCTCCGGAATCCTGTATTTATGAGCTCCGGTGAATTCCGACCAATATTTAAATATTTACTAAAAACAGAGAAGTACCAGAGCTGAGCTTCAGTGGGCAATAAAATGTACCAAGAAGTTTATCGTTTCAAAAAAGTGGTATCCAATAAACTGGTCTATGAGAGAGCCCTGTAAATAAGTTTTGATTACTTTTAAATTCAAAAATCTTCAACTGTTATCTACGGAAAAGTTACAGAAAAAAAAATCAGGCATGCTGAAACGGTGTTGGAGAAGTTGCTTGAGGCTGCAATATGGTATGAATTAAAATCGAAACTTCGCGAATAGAAGTAATTTCTTTTAAGAGGGGAGATCACCTTAAAACTTTTTAAAATCTAGAAAAAAAAAAAAATGGTCTATTATTTAATAATAACAGGTTACCAAACTTAAAAAAAAAAAAAAATGACGATACTCAAATTAGAACCGGTTTTATGATAAAATATATGGAGCGATACCTATCCAACTCAATGTAAATTTGAACTTTAAAGTCGTTTTTCTCAAACCAGATATTTTTGCAGTGCGCGCATCATATTTCCAAAACTAAAAAACTTAATATTTTGTATTATATTGTATTTTACATAGTTTTATAACTCTAACAATTTTTAAGTACGTACCTGTAATATATTTTTTTATTTATTAAATATTTATGGAAAATTTACCATGAATTTTGTATTTTATAATTTATCTGCCTGAAAAATAGTTTCATCTGGAAACTCGATTAATATTTTAGATTGGAGTTAAAGGACAACATTTTAAGAATTAATTATCGGATAATAGAATGAAGATAGAATTAAGCGGGTATATGGAATATAATTTTTTATAATCCTGCGCAAAACACATGTATGTTAAATCATTTTTTGAAAATCCTTAATTTGTATGTCTTAATTAAACTAAATTCTAATTATTTTTCATTAGAAGTATTTAAAGGAATACATAAACAAAAATCTGCACAATTTACTTTTAAAAAATTGCTTAATTTGAAAAAATATTGACAGTTCCAAATTTTTTTAATATTGTGTTAAAATCAAGCAATATCGAGCTGCTGAAGGTGATCTGTCCCCTTTTCTATCTTAACTGTGTATAAAAACATGTTTTAAATCGATATAGTTGAGGTTAAACACAAAGTAAAATATCGTAAGAATATGCGGATTGTAACAAAATTCATCTATAATATCTGATAATGTAAAAAATATTCAAGCATTTTTGTAAATCTTTATTTCGCTCTTCCTAATTTTGCGCCCTTAGGATTCGTGCGCCTGGAGCAGTTTGCTCCAACTGCTCCTCGGTAGCTACGCCCCTGAATATTTTAGCGCTTTTTTAAGTATTACAGGGATAGCCGATTTCCACACTATATGTTCTAGGCGCTATATAGTACCGTACTTTCAGGAACAGATCTTAATGGAAGGTGAGCTAGATCGTCAGCCATATTCAGATGCGTCTTCTAGTTGAGACTGCTGATTGAGCTGCTGTCGCTCAAAGTCAAATATGACAGACGCAGGAGAAAAGAAAAGAACTTCTTTTTCAGATTCAACGCTTTCCAGAGTGGAAGATTGAGAGGAGTAGCCATTTCAATTGAAATCTCAGTTAAATATTGTTTCAGTTAACTTCTATGTTGAAAAATATTTAAGCATAACTGAAAAAACAATGATAGTTTTTAACCCCTTGAGCACCGGTGGGACATATTATATCCCACCTAATTTTAATTCAGACTAGAAAGGTAGCCCGTCAAAAATGACGGAAAATTAGATGTAAAGATATATACAACTCATGTGCAAGAATATGAGTTTTTCTCGCTTGTTCCGCAGTGATAGATGAAAATAACACATTTTAAGAACGATACACATTTATGAAAATCTGTGTACAGTAGAAGACCACTAATCTGCAGAGTTTAGTTTCAAATGTTGTCCGGATTTGAGGCTTTTTGCGGTCATGTCTATTCAATCTTTGTTTACATTTTTTAAAATTCATATATTGGAAAATTTAGACTGTTAATTCTTAAAAATAAATAAATTACACACTTGAAGTAAGGTAAAAACTATTAAACTATCGTATACGATTTAATGAAATGATATTATACGTGTGTGCTTCACGATCTTGGCTAAGACGTTGGCGAAATTGGCTACAACTTGTCATAATCATAATTGTGGGGGCCGCTATAACAAATACGTGACCAGTTTTTAATAACATTTCTGATATAAAGTAGTTTTCAAAAACTTGTGTAAAATTGCCGGCAGTTCTGATGTTATGTCAGTCCTAGGAATAATATTTTAACATTGAAGAGATTCCATTTATATGTGGAATTTAGAAAAGCTTCTCCAAAAGAAAGGTCCTGTAATGACATTGTAATTCCTCTAACTTCAAAGTTTAATCGGGCCCTGATGTTGCTTACTGAAATCTAATAAATACAGTTATTTTGAATATTACATCAGAATTAAACGGTTACACTTATTTAACTTAAACGCGCTGTTATGCCAATGTTACTTTTAGTATTAACAAAGAAAATTATTTAAATTTTTCAAATCATACATTTATATTTTTTTATTATTTAATAACTAAATAATGAAAAAATATGCTTTTGTTCGAGCTCATAAATATGACAATAAAGTAATGTAACTGAGACACTGCAAAATAAAATCTTTCTGAATTCAAACCATAATCAAACAATACCGCCACCATTTTACCTACTATGACGTCATAAGAATATTGTCCATTGATTGTTGGAGAATTTACTTTATGAATGATTACCTCAATGGTTTAATATTTTTCACGGTTCACGAAGAATGAATCACTTGTGTTTGTTTAGGTTTATGGAATGAGATATTAAGCTGTAAACCTAATTTCAACTGAAATTATCCTAGGATACGTACTTTTTAATCGAAATTAAAACAATGCTTTGATCTCGAAATAAAATGTTTTAGTTTATATGATTTGTTATTTCTATTAATTATTTATTTAGGTACTTTTCCATTATAGCTCATTTTTTAAAAAAAGCTTGACGCAATTCGGGCTTCAGAAAGTGGTACAGATGTCATATTCGCCCCATATTGGCGCGATTTTTTTCTGTCGCCAATATCATATAGGCAACGGGTACTTAACTTGCGCCAAAGGGCTTGATGTGGTAACCCGGATTATGTTGTTTATGCTGTTGATGTTTACGCCAAATTGGCAACCGAAAAAAATCGCGCCAATATGGGGCGAATATGACATCTGTTCCCAGAAAGTGAGATATGTTGCCAAAATATATAAACAGCTATGAAAACAAACTTGATGAATTTTTATTTTTGTTTATACATGTATTTGGCGCAGATGTCATATTAGCCCCATATTGGCGCGATTTGTTTTCGGTTGCCAATTTGGCGGAAACATCAACATCATAAACAACATAATCCGGGTTACCACATCAAGCAAAATAACGACACTTTGGTGCCAGTTAAGTACCCGCTGCGTATATGACATTGGCGTCAGAAAAAAATCGCGCCAATATGGGGCGAATATGACATCTGGGCCATGTATTTATTATTATTAATTATTTATGTAGGTATTTTTCTACTATAGGGCACTTTGCATTTAAAAAAAAAGCTTGGCGCAGTTCGGGCATCTGAAAGTGAGATATGTTGCCAAAATATGTAAACAGCTATGAAAACAAATCTAATGATCTTTTATTTTTGTTTATATGTGTATTTATATACATAAAAAATAATTTCGAAATATATATAATATATTTTATATATATGCAAATTACGGCATAGATGTCATATATGCACCAGGGTACCTAACTGGCGCCAAAATGGTATTATATTGCCTGATATGAACCCGGCTATTGTTTTCTATTTATTGATAAATTGTTTATTAACTTTTTATTTTCTTTTTTTTTTGGAAGAGATGTCATATAAATATTGACCCATACTGACGCGAATTTTTTCCGACGCTAATTTGGCGAAAACCTCGTTATCATATCATCTATACCCGGGTTACCCTATCAAGCAAAATAACGACACTTTGGTGCGAATTAAGTACCCGGTGCGTATATGGCATTGGCGAAAAAAAAATCGGGCCAATATGCGGCGTATATGACATATGTGCCGAAATTAATATTCGAAAAAAATATGAACTGCATCGTACGATTTTTTTGATAGATTTATATTTATTATGTCCTGCTTTATGCAAATTATCAATTTCAAATTTTTCTTCCACGTAGATTTCGCATTATACGTAAGAAACGTCAAAATGGGGGCCGCCATTTAAGGGGCCGCCTATGATGTCCAGACGGCACATCATAGTACAAAACAGTTTATATATTTAAAAAGAAAAGGCTATAGTTATTAATAAAACTTTGGTACAGATGTCATATACGCCTAATAATGCCGCGATATTTTTCCGACGCCGATTTGGCAAAAACATCAACAGCATAACCAACAACATCCGGGTTATCATATCAAGCAAAATAACGACACTTTGGCACCAGTTAATTATCCGCTGCGCATAAGAAAATTGGCGTCAGAAAAAAATCGCGCCAATATGGGGCGTATACCATATCTGTGCCTAAACTTTTATTTATTTATTGTTATTTGCTTTTCAAAATAATAGCAAATAATTTAAAAATATATATGTAACTGGTATTCGAAAGCGAGATTTTTGCAAAATTGGCGACAGAAAAAAAATCACGCCAAACCCGATGCCTATATGACATCTCTGCAAATATTACTTCTGTTTCTTTATAAAAATGGATAAATAGCTTTTTTTATATTAAATAAATGGTAATTAGTTATCCCGTCGACCAATTTCGCCAAATTATATAAATCGCCAAACCACTCGCCAAATTATACAAATTGACCTAATTTTTATTTTAAATGACGAAAGAACAAATAAAATAGTATAACATTAATAAAGATACAAATAAAACGTCGAAATAAAAATCCCTTGATGACGTAAACACTTGTAACTTGCTTAAACTCAAGTGAATGTGACATTTCCGATCAACCATTATTGACATTTAATCCTATAGTTTGGCGATAGATTTTTGGTCGACGGGATAGCTAAGTTGTAACAAATAAATTGTATACACATGGATAAAATTGCTTGCGAGCATAAATTAATAAATAGGAGAAAATACGTTGCCAAACTTCTTTCTCGCCAAGAAACATTTCTCCGAAGTACTGTAAATATGCGATGATTGCTGGAAATGCATTTTTAATTATGATATGCGATTTTATGTTTCACTATACTTATGCATACTATACGGTGTGTATAAATGCTATAGTTCATATACAGGGCTACACAAAAGAATTCGCTTAAAGGTGGTTTTTAAAGGAGTGTTATGCATCTTTATGCTGAACTGCGTTTAGTTTACTAAGAAATGTTTGTATAATATAGATAACATGATATACAGGGCCACGCAAAGAATTGGATACATAACCACCTACGGATGTTAATATCTGGAAATGTGATTTCAGTAGTTTTAAGAGTGTTTTAGATTAAATTAAATTTTAGCTAAATAGTGGAGAGTAATAACAGTATTATTGGCTATGGACGGTAACTGCTGAGATCAATTTTTAAAATATTTTATGCGTTTTCTAAAATATTTACTTAGTTATCATATTTATCTAATTTCCCCAAATAACGAAGTTTTATTAAAGCATTCAGGAAGTGTTGGAAAGTGTTTCACATTCTATGCTTAACGCACGATTTTTCTTTCTTGTTTAGTCTTATTTTGCATTTATTTTATTCTTATTTTTTTAGTCTTATACTTCTTTACAAAAACTTCAATATTTAGTTGTTTCAACTTTTCGCCCCCCCCCCCTTTCATATAGTACAAACTATAGCGCAGATGGCGCAAAATAATAAGCAGTTTGATACTTTTCCACTATTGGGGCTTTGGCTTTTTTTTTTTTAAAGCTTTGTGTAATTCGGGCATCAAAAAGAGAGATTTGTTGTCAAATCCTATAAACAGCTATGAAAACAAACTTGATGAGCTTTTTTGTTTGCTTATAAATTCATTTGGCACTACTTAGTTATCCCGTCGACCAATTTCGCCAAATTATATAAATTGTCGGTACTTCTTAGTTATCCCGTCGACCAAATTATTGTCGCCAAATTGTAAGATTAAATGCCAATAATGGTTGCCATTAATTAACTAATTGCAAGATTAAATGCCAATAATGGCCAATAAAACATTAATTCGACCTTTTATTTGTATTTTTATTAATGTTTTACTAATTTATCTCTTCTTTTGTTATTTAAAATAAAAATTATGTCAATGTGTATAATTTGGCGAGTGGTTTGGCGATTTATATAATTTAGCGAAATTAGTCGACGGGATTACTAAGAAGTACCAAATTGCCAAACCACTCGCCAAATTATACAAATTGACGTAATTTTTATTTTAAATAACGAAAGAATAAAGGAATTAGTATAACATTAATAAAAATACAAATAAACGTTGAAATAAAAATCACTTTATGATGTAAACGCGTGTAACTTGCTTAAAGTCAAATGAATGTGGCATTTACGATCAACCATTATTGGCATTTAATCTTATAGTTTGGTGATAGATTTTGGTCGACGGGATAACTAAGTAGTACCATGTATTTTATATGCATATTATTGATGTTTTTTATGTCCAAATTACTTCTGTTTCTGTATAAAATTAGATAAATGACTTTTATATGTTAAATAAATCGTATAAATTATCGAAAAAAAAAAAAATACGTGTTAGTGGATAGTTTCCCGGAAAATACGTTGCCAAATTTCCTTCTTCGCCAATGCACCTATACTGGAAAAGCATATAAAGCACATTAAAATCGCGTAGTTAGGAGCTCAGCGTCGTCTATTGGCGATTATTTTATTAGTAGCACCGGGAGGAAGATGTAAAGATGTGCATTTTCGTATATTAAACTTTAAATTCTCCCCCGTGGATTAAAAAAAAAAAAAAAAAACCTTAAAAGAGCGACGTTTAAATTAAATTGCGGTGACCTCCTTTATGAAAGATTAATGATTTTAAATGGGAATTTCGCCAAATTAGTCAGCTATCGCCAAGTTAGCTTCATGTATTACAACTTATTTTTGTCGCCAACATTTGCTACTGTGGTAACCCTACATTAGTATTTTTCAACAATTACTCATTTCAATGAGGCGGTCCTACCGGAATCGTGAGGGACACACAGAGACTTGGATTTTATATAAATAGATTTCCACCAGAAACTTTTAATTAAGTTTTACTTTTATAATTTTGGTTAAAAAAAAGCTCAAAAATTGCATTTCCTTATTTTACAATAAAATTTTTCCATTTTTCCGGTGGGAATTCAACATTACTGAAACACGATTGCTTGCCTCTCAAAGGGTTAAAAGTGAATAATCTTATTCATTTCTATTATAAAAATATTTAAAGATGAAAATTGATAATTGGTGGTTAAAACCATCGATATTATTATATATTTTGTAGCATTCATGGAGGCGTAAACTTAAAAAAAGTAAACGCATTTCAAGTACGCTTAAGCTACGTTCTTTCTCCTTATAACGAATAGTGGATCAGCCGCCATTTGCCATCCTAGCAAAGTAGTTTCGCTCGCACGCTCATAATCAACTTTTCTCCCCGCGTGCGTAATCTAGCTATTTCTATATATATGACGTGGTCTCTCTTATATTTCTAGTCTCCCTACCTCCGCCATATTTGATTTTATCCTCTAGTAGTATAGTTATAGCGACTAGAATATACAGTGTGGAAATCGGCTATCCTGTAATACTTAAAAAAAACGCTAAAATATTTTATCCCTTAAATGTGCAATGAAGCAGCTGCAATATGCAGATCGCAGCGACATCTGCAGGATATTTTCTACAACTGCAAGATATTGCTAGTCTAGACAATGTAATACTAATAATACGAAAATCCCGCAGATGTCGCTGCGATCGATACTTGGGAATTTAGCAGTATCGTCGCACATTTAAGGGTTACAAATTTTTAGCACTGTTTGGATAGCATATTTCCACACTAGGTATTCTAGGCGCTGTGGTATAGTGGAGTTGCCTGAAGGATTTGGGAAGAGGATTCTAGATATCACTATTTTCGTATAAAATGCGTAGCGTAATTGAGATGCAACCATTACAGCCGTTACATTAAAAAAAAAAAAAAAAAAAAAAAAAAAAAAAAAAAAAAAAACATTCTGAAATAAATTTTGAAATTTCGAGAGTCATTAATATAGGCTCGGATCCTTACGAATAATTGGGGAACCCCAGGAAAAGTATATCTGAAATACAAACACAAAGTCAGATTTTAATATAATAATTAAAAATTTTTAGTGAAGCTCGGATATTTTGAGCTTATAATGCGTATATTTAAAACAAGTCGGAAAATGTACGTCAAACGTGGCAAATGAGATACGTTCGTACTATAATTACTTTTATAAATATTCAGATCTTGGTACAATTACTTGGTACTCTTATGCAAAAATGCATGAATCCAAAATTTTTTACGATTGTATATATTAAATTCATTAATACGGAAATAGTATGACTCCATCTTAAATATGACGTAATCATCATGGCTATCTAGAATCATTGCCTATCATGGGATATCATTGAATTAATTATGTATGATAGGATTTAATAGGAAGAAAAAACTTTTATTGATATCTTTTTAAGTTTTGATTCAATTTTTATAAAATTTGAAATGACTCGATAAAATTCTGCACCGGTTACATGTATTAAATTTCAAACCATTCGGTTGGGTAGTTTTTGCACTGTTATATGAGGACAGACGGACGGACCAGATGACAACTATAGGTGCTACGTATTTTTATAATTACGAACACACCTAAATATGACTTAGTCTATTAAAACTAAAATATTAAAAGGACACAACTTATATTATTCTACATACAATTACTTTATATTACTTAATTACTTTACACACATTCTTAATTCCCAATTAGTTTAAATTTCGGTTAAATTACTATTAGCAGGCATGGCCGAGCTAAGCTCGGTCAAATTAGCTTTATGTTCAATTCGATATTTCATTCTCACTGTATAATTCTTGTTGTTTAGATAAAATTGGTATGATCATAAGCCATAGGTGCCCACTAACCGAAATTTTTTTTAACACACGACCTAACCAATGCTCTTCTGGAACCCGAAAACGATAGAATACAAAATTTAGTCAAAATCACTAAAGTCATTTTATAGATAAAATTAGCTTGACCCACGGTAACCCAAAAAGGACCTATTTTGTGAATGTATTATGTAAATTTATCAAACACCTGACATATCTCAATGGTTTTCTAGTGCTAGGAAGCGAAAAGAAATTTTGTCAAAATCGTTTGAGCCACTTTTTAGATAAAATTAGCTAAACCTTGACCCATAGTAACCGAAAATGACTGGTTAATCGAATTTTCTTGAGCATGCAACCTAGACCAATGGTCTTCTCGAACCCGAAAACGATAGAAACAAAATTTAATCAAAATCATTAAATCTGTTTTCTAGATAAAATTAACTTGACCCACAGTGACCCAAAAGTGACCCATTAATCGAATTTTCACAAACATGTGACCCAACACAATGATCTTCTCGTGCCCGGAAACAGTATAATACAAAATATTGTCAAAATCGCTTGAGCCTTTTTTTAAAGATACAGTTAGTTTGACCCACAGTGAACCAAAAATGACCTACTAATCGAATTTCCCAGAACATGTGACTTAGCTCAATGGTATTCATGCTCAGAAACGATATAATACAAAATTTTACCATAATGTATTAAGCCGTTATTTTAGATACACTTAGCTTGACCCACAGTGACCCAAAAATGACCCACTAATTGAATTTTCTCTAACATGTGACTGAGCCCAGTGGTCTTCTCATGTCCAGAAACCGTATAATACAAAACTTTGACAAAATCGTTTGAGTCGTTTTTTAGATACAAATAGCCCACAGTGACCCCAAAATGACCCACTAATAGATTTTCACCAACTTATAACTTAGCCCAATGGTCGTCTCATGCCCGAAAACGGTATATTACAGTATTTAGTCAAAATCGACTGAGCCGTTTTTTAGATATAATTAGCTTGACCTTGACCCATTATGACCCAAAATGACCCACTAATCTAATTTTCTCGAACATATAACCCAACCCAATGGTGTTCTCGTGCCCGAAAATGGTAAAATACAAAATTTCGTCAAAATCGTTAGAACTATTTTCTAGATAAACTTTGCTTGACCCACAGTGACCCCAAAATGACCCAGTAATCGATTTTCTCTAATATGTGACTTAGCCCATTGGTCTTCCATAATCCAAAACGATAGGATACAAAATTTAGTCAAAATCGTTAAAGCCGTTTTTTAGATAAAATTGGCTTGACCCAAAAGGACCCCAAAATGACCCACTAATCAAAATTTCTCGAACATGTGATCTAGCGCAATGGTTTTCCCGAGCCGAAAAACGGTCGGATATAAAATTTAGTCAAAATCGAATGAGCCGTTTATTAGATATAATTAGCTGGACCTTGACCCATTTGACCCAAAATGACCAACTAATCGATTTTTCTCGTACATGTGACTTAGTCCAATGGTCATCTCATGCCCGGAAACGGTATATTACAAAATTTTGTCGAAATGTTTTAAGCCTTTTTTGGATTCAATTATCTTGACCTTGACCCATTGTGACCCAAAAATGATCCACTAATTGAAATTTCTCGAACATGTGACCTAGCCCAATAGTTTTCTCATGCCGAAAAAAGATTGGATGTAAAATTTAGTCAAAATCGATTGAGCCGTTTTTTAGATATAATTAGCTTGAACTTGACCCATTATGACCCAAAATGACCCACTAATCGAATTTTCTCGAACACGTGACCTAGCCCAATGGTATTCTCCTGCCCGAAAATGGTAAAATACTAAATTTCGTCAAAATCGTTAAAGCCATTTTCTAGATAAACTTTGCTTGACCCACAGTGACCCAAAAATGACCCACTAACCGAATTTTCTCTAATATGTGACTTAGCTCATTGGTCTTCTCGTAATCGAAAACGACAAAATACAAAATTTAGTCAAAATCGTTAGAGTCGTTTTTTAGACAAAATTGGCTTGGCCCATAGTGACCCAAAAATGACCCACTAATCGAAGTTTCTGGAACATGTGACCTAGCCCAATAGTTTTCTCGTGCCGAAAAACGGTTGGATATAAAATTTGGTCAAAATCGATTGAGCCGTTTTTTAGATATAATTAGCTTGACCCTGACCCATTATGACCTAAAATGACCCACTAATCGAATTTTCTCGAACACGTGATCTAGCTCAATGGTCTTATCATGCCCGAAATTGGTAAAATACAAAATTTCGTCAAAATCGTTTGAGCCGTTTTTAAGATAAAATTTACACACACACACACACACACACATACATACACACACAATTTTTGCTCGCATTATAGTATAATATTAATATTTATCTCAACAACTTCATTAATTACTTTATATGCATGCCGCCATACAGCACTCCTTATTTTGGTATAGAGGATAAATGCTGTGGTTTCGAAGGCGACGACCTTTGTCCACTTCTCACGTGGAAAATTAAGATTTAATTTGAAAATAAAACGTTATTAAGTGTAAACGCGCACAATCTTGTGCAGAACATTTTGCTGATTTTAATAGTTTAGGAGTTTAACATTACAGTTGCTGCAGAATTATTTCGATGTAATGCGAAATAATATGCCAAAACCTTAAGTGCATTTATGAATATTACTAATGAATAATTTATTGCGTATACAAATATTGAAAACAGCTACAGGTATGATACATAACATTTCTATTTACGCAACTGTGGATTAAAATTGTAAGTGCAATGAACCATGACTTCTTTTGCAAGGCATTGTACCTAGAGTTGCAAAGGCTGGAAAAAACCGGGTTTATTCCCGGGAATAAACCGGGTTTTTGGGAAGGAAATTTTTAAAATTTCCGGGAGTTTTCAGAAAGTTTTACGCATGAAAATTTTTTAATTTATTATTTTTTATTATTTCAATTTTTGAGAATGTAAACAAAACTAATAACATAAAATATTAAAAAAATAACACTGTTTACATGAAAACTAACGAAATACAGGCTTACGCTGCAGAAATATTAAGTAAAGAGAAATTAAAAAAATTGTTATTTTAATCATCGATAAGTAAAATGTGAAAGAGGCAAATGAGAGATTCATCTTCCCTGACATGAATATAAACTTCACCTCTGTTCGTCGAATCAACGAATGTAAACAAAAAAGAAAACGAACAAAATTAAAAGAAATCAATGCAAAAATACTACAAAACAACTCGTTAGAGAATTAATATAAAGTATGCCTGAAAACGAGATGCGCGAACCAACAAAAACTGAAAAAAAAAATCATTTTTTAAAGAAACATTCAAATCCTCACCTATTTACAGCTGCCATTGTTGTAAAGCTATTAAATTATTAAG
This sequence comes from Maratus speciosus, assembly GCA_963932465.1. Classification (NCBI taxonomy): domain Eukaryota; kingdom Metazoa; phylum Arthropoda; class Arachnida; order Araneae; family Salticidae; genus Maratus; species Maratus speciosus. The sequence goes on from OZ010790.1 coordinate 346,738,791, forward strand.
ACTTAGACTGTAAAATCATAAGTTCTGTGAATCCATAAAGTAAAATCTATCTTTTTGGAACATTCATCCCTAAATTATCTTTAAAATAAAAATTTCAAATTGGAAAATAACTGGTTTTGTTCATCTTCAAAACTCCTTCAAAATTTCCAATACTCCCAAAAATTTCAAATTGGAAAATAACTGGTTTTGTTCATCTTCAAAACTCCTTCAAAATTTCCAATATTCCCCAAAATTCTGGGTTTATTCCCCAAAATTCCCGGGTTTATTCCCGCCCTTCAAAAACTGCGGGTTTTTTGCAACTCTAATTGTACCAGTCGAATGCTTCCAGCGTCTTCTGCTAATGGTGTATACGCGATAACCGACAAAACTACTCATGCAATAGGTTTACTATTCAAATTAGTCAAATAATGTGTAAAATTTAATTTTCAAAAAATGAATTAAGTTCAACAAGATTGTGAAAATTTTGCACATTCGGGCGGTGGAGCGTTGTAGCGGCGAAGGTGTCTGGACTCGCAAAAGACGATCATGTATTGCCATTTTTAACGTGTCCGTTAAAAATTAAAACTATGTACGACAAATGACTATATTTAAAACATAAAGTAATGCTATGTAAATTAAAAACAAATTAAAATTTGGTATTATGCGAATTAATTTTTATGGTTTTAATTTTTACAAAGGTTGGAATCTTTAAACAAGAAAAGGAAAGACTACAGAACTGGCATCCATACACGTATACGGAACCACCATCCAAACGACTTTTTTCCAATAAATAAAAAAAATGTTAGGGAAAATTTTTTGTTTTCTGAATCTCCACCAAATGGCAGCACCAAACAATTCACTTTACTTTTTTGCTACATAATTTCACCGTTGACTGTTGATAATTTGGCATTGATTGGGGTAACATTGTAAAATAGTGTGGGATTAAAAAACTATAAAATCTTCCAAGAAAATACTCCAAAGGAACTATCTTGAAAGCTACTGAACATTATCTAATGCTAAAAATATTTTATCTTATTTTATAAATACTACTTCCTTTTAAGTTTTATTTTAATGGTTTGTTATTCCAGCAAGTATCCAGTGTTTTGCACATTTCTTCTACATAATAAATTTGTGTTTTTCATCTCACGAAGAAATCAGTTTTAAATTGGATAAATCACAGAACATAAAGGTAAAACTTTTAACTTATTTTTATTTACTATTGAGGGAATCACCTACCCATGCCTCCATATGGAACAACATTCCTACAAAAAATAAATAAAAGTTATAATCTCCTTTTAAAGCAACGGTTCCCAAGTGGAGCGTATGCCCCACCAGGGGGCAATTTGACATTTTAAGGGGCAATTCCAAATTTGTTACTTACCCATTCGCTGTATTTTATTCATTTATTTACTTACATATAAAAATACAAGCAATGTATGCAAATTTAAAGAATAAAATAAAAATATGTTTTCTTTCTGAATTTTAAAATAACTTAAATAGTTCCCAATTAAAAGTTTTATCAACACCAGAATAATTATATGAAAAATCTAATAATCTTTATAAACAATTTAGCACACACAATACACACACACTTTTCTAAAAATTCTAAAATTTTTCTGGTAACTAATATTTTATAATTTTTCGCAATCCTTTTGATATTTATTGATTGACGCTTGCACCTTTATTTGCTCTGCTATATTTCAGATGAGGACAAGGGCGGATCTGGAGAGTCCTCAAGGGGGGTGGGCTGACGATTTTGGAAATTTGGAGACTCCAATCTGATGCGCGGGTCGAGGCTAATTTTTTTCACTGCGGGTCGTGTTACTTCTACTTTTTGCTGCGGGTCGGGTTTGGGTCCGGTTGGCTTCTATTTTTTGCTGCTGGTCGGGTTAACTTATACATTTTTGCTGTGGGTCGCGTTTGGGTCCGGTTGACTTCTATTTTTTGCTGCTGATCGGGATTAACTTATACTTTTTTGCTGTGGGTCGCGTTTGAGTCCGGTTGACTGCTACTTTTTGCTGCGGGTCGGGTTAGCATCTACTTTTGTGCTGCGGGTCGGGTTTAGGTCCGGATGACTTCTACTCTTCTGCTGCCGGTTGGGTTGACTTCTACTTTTCAGCTGGGCCTAGCGCGCTGGGTTTGGGTCAGATTAACATACATTATTTCGGGTTTGGATCAGTTTCGAATTGGGTTTTCACTCTTGCGAGAAGGATTCAGGTTGACCATAATTTTGAATAGAAAGTCTACATATTTTTTAAGATAAAAACTACATACAGTAAAAGCTCCATAACGGGCACGCCCAAACAATTATTTAATGATGTTTTTTAATCTTCAGGATTATGTAAAAAATACTAATTTGTATAAGACTGCTTGTCTGTTTATATCTAAGATCAGTTGTAATTCACTAAAGAATGCTTTGAAACTTAAAAAACATTAAAACACATACCGGGTGTCCTAAAATGGACTGACTGATTTTAAAATTCAGTAACTTGCAAATGGTGACAGCAATTTTAAAAAATCTTGCAGAAGGATTATGTAAGATGTTAAGAGATTCTTCTCTGCGATTCTTGATTTTACTTTACAATAGCAGCGATATATGGCGCTGCAAACAATAGTCGTTAAATAGGGCACCGATTTAGCGCCTATTGCTTGCAGCGCCATCTGTCGTTGCTATTTTAAACTAAAATTAAGAATCGCAGTTAAAAAAAAAAAAAAATCTGAAATGTTATAGCAGAGAGAGGGCGGGGGGAATTCCCTCCTTGCACTAATTATTTTTGTTGCAGGTCGGGTTAGCTGTTTTCGATTCGGGTCGATTTCAGGCTGAGTGTAGATTCCTGCAAATTGGGTCTCGGTTAACCCGTTTTCTTCAAAAGTTAGATGGGTATATTATTTCAGATTAAAAACTATACCTATAATAATAAACATAGGCATGTGTGCTGTTTTCTAAAGAGACCACTGTATTTTTCCACGAATCTTTGATAAAATTCGCATTTCTTCCGCGACTCTTTGACGAAATTTGCATGTTTTCGCAGCCCTTTGATAAAATTCACGTTTTTCCGTAGCCGTTTGATGAAATTTGCATTTCTTCCATTGCCCTTTGACGAAATTTACGTTTTTACGCAACCCTTTGACGAAATTAGTGTAATTTTGTAGCCCTTTGATAAAATTCGCGTTTTTTTCCCGTGACACTTTGACAAAATTCTCGTTTTTTCCGCGATCATTTGACGAAAATCGCGTTTTTCAGCGATCCTTTGACAAAAATCGCGTTTTTTAAGCGATTCTTTGACGAAATTCGCTTTTTCCCGCGGTTCTTTGAAGAAAATCACGTTTTCTCCGCGATCTTTTGACGAAATGTGAGTTTTTTTCGAGACCCTTTGACGAAATTCTCGTTTCTTTTGCAGCTCTTTGATGTAATTCGCGATTCTTTGACAAAATTGGAATTTTTTCGCGATCCTTTGACGAAATTCGCGTTTTTTTTTTTTTTTACAAAATTCGCGTTTTCTCCGCGATTCTTTGAAGAAATTCGCTTTTTCCGTGATCATTTGAAGAATTGCGCGTTTTTTCAGTAGCTCTTTGACCAAATTCACGTTTATTCGGCAATTCTTTGGTGAAATTGAAGTTATTTCTTATGAACGATTGGCGAAATAGATTTTTTATGGCGACCATTTGTCAAAATTCAGGATTATTTTTATGTCCGAATTTTCGGATTGAGGAATTTTTTTAATTTTTGGAACAGAATACCTTAACTTTCTTGCTGCGTATATATATTATGAATATAGGTTCAAAAATTGCGCATTTAGTTTATTACATATTTGAAATCTGCATATATTTTAAAGTTCAAATGTGTCCAAAATCTTTGTGAAAGAGTTTCTTTTGTAAATAGAATTAGATAATAATAATAAAAAAGATTTGCTCCGGAAATTGCAGGTTGCGCAAATTTTGCCACTTTTACGTTGGCCGTAGAAATTGCGGGATGCGCAGCGAGAGGGTTAAGTTTTCGGAAAATTCGGAACAGAATCACCCCTGCTCCTGACATCCTACATAACCCTCCTTCATTTTTTTTTTTTTTTTTTTTTTTAAATAGCTGTCGCCATTTGCAAATTATTGAATTGTATTTAAAATCAATCAGTCCATTTTAGGACACCCGGTTTATTCAGTAGCTATGGGATGATGGTTGAAAGAAGCATTTATTTAAAAAAATGAAAGCTGGCTTCGATATGTCAGTTAGAGATTTACCCGGGCTGAGACTTCCAGGTCCAACCCAAATAATAATAAAAAAAAATTATTGGCCCGTACAAAAGCTAAAATGTCGACTCCAGCCAAGCCTGCATTTTCCAATTAAAATTATTCATAAAGCACACTTACTTATGCTCATATTTTATTTTAGATTATGTTCGAAATTCATGAATACAGTAAAACATTAATATTAATGACTATTTAGGTAATTATGTACATAAACACTACATAAAAATCATTACTTAGACAAATACATTCAAATGAAAATCCAGTAAGAAAATCAGTTTAGAATGAAAGAAACGGATGATAAAAGAAAATCACAATTTTAAAGCTCTACAAAAAAAAAAAAAAAAATGTAGATTTTTAAAAACGCATTTCTGTAACTTATCAAATCAAATTAAATTTTTAAAGATTTTGCTAAACAAACGTACAGCATAAATATAATTTTTACGAATAACAAATTAGTAAAATGCCAGACCAATTTTGGCTCGGAGAGAAGAATTTAGAGAAGCGTACGGGTCGCGGTCTGATAAATACTGCTTATCATACGGTCTGAAACGGACCGAACGTTTAGCTTTTATTCCGGGCCTAGCCTCGATCTGGAAATTTTTGCCAGAGCAGGCCTCTAGGAAGAATGAAGTCCAGGCCATGCTCGAGCTGGTAAAAAAAGAAGTCTGGCCTGACTCGAATTTGCAGAAAAATTTAAGATGAGGGCACAGCCCGGCTCTAAAAGAGAGAAGACCTAACCCAAGCCAAGTCTCGTGGTTTTAAAATGGCGCGACTCGGGTCAGGTCGCGCCGGGCTCGAGCTTCGCCCCAAGTCATTTCCCGTGAGATGCATAATGCCGTTTTGCAAACGCTTTATTTTCCCAAGGGGGGGGGGGGGCGATCGCCCCCCCCCCTTAGATCCGCTATTGGATGTGGAAACTTTTACATGTCAAATTACTTAAAGGTATGCCTAAACCTGACTGTCCTGAGTTTATTAACCTAAAATATTTGAAATACGAGGCATCTGAACAAGGTATTACCAACGTAATGAGATTTATAAAACTTAAACAGCATTCAAAAAGACACAGATAAATAGTAAATATCCATGGCACTAGTCCAGGTCTCCTACACAGCAAATAATTAGACATCATGGCATATACATTTTGAATTTAAATAAGACATGGCAGCCAATTAACATTAATGGGAATCGGAAAACCGAGAAATGTGTTTTTATGGGGAATAATCCCTACTTAAAACTGATAAAGGTGAGAATCTTAAAATTGTTATCCATAGTAAAAGAAAATTAGTGCCCAAAGATTTTGCACCAACTTTTAATAAGTTACTAAAAGGAATTATAAAATGTGTAAATATTATCAATTTAAATGTTGAATGTGAGAGTCTCTTCAAGACATTTTCTGAAGACCATATAACACTCTTGTTTAACATTGGGGTAAATTGGAAAGAAGCAACAAAGCTCATCAGAAGTTTTAGAATAAAGCCAAAGATGCCTCATCGCATTTATAGAGTCATGTTTAAAACACATTTGTGTAAAAAAAAAAAAAAAAAAAAAAAAGCTCTTGATAACTTAATAAATGTAAAAGGAATATTTTTAAGGTTTTGTTGGGCTTCTTAGATCTCTTTTGTTAGGCTAGTTCTGTGATTAGAGTTCATATTTAATTTTTAATTAATAAGAGAGATATAAGTACCGAATGGAGGAGAGAAGGGGGGGGGGGGTCGTGGTTTTAAAGCTGCTTCGGTGAGACGTGGTCAATAAAAGGTTGGGAACCACTAGTTTAAATGCTCTGAGTGGACATACACAAATAAAAATAAATCTATACTAATATTACAACAAGAACTTATAATTATGCGTCAAGTATAGACTATAAAACACTTTCCAACATATTCAGAATACTATAATAAAACTTCATAGTTTAATAAGGTGATAGATGATCTGTAAATAAATAATTTGTAAAACGTAATGTAACACATTTGAAAACGCAATTTCAGCAATTACAACTAATAGTTGGAAAAATATCCGAATTATTTTGTGCAGCCTTATATACGATCTATAGATTTTTGATATACTGCACGTACACAGTATGCTAAAATTTAGTTCAGTTAGGAAACGCATAGCACAAATGAAAATTCCCATTCAGTAATTTCCATCAATAAACAGAAATGTACCTCCAGATGTTTTGTGCAACCCTGTAAGATATTATATATAACACTTATACACACCAAATAATATGCAAAAAAAAAAAAAAAAATGTTAAATTTAAAAATGTATATCACAAAAGAAATCGCATTTTTAGCGACAATAGTTCATCGACAATAATGTAATCGAATTATTTTGTATGTCCCTGTATATGAACGATGAATGAATCATATGCACACCGTAGTATTCTATACTAAGAATCTTGTAGTGCACCTCAGAGAAATATATAAACTTCAATATGCTTGAAATACTGTAACATCATTAAAATACACCGCAAATGTTTTTTCCCTGCTGACCGTTATATAACGGAATTCTTTTGAGTGTCTCTGTCAATGAACGATGAATGCTATGCGCACCCTATTCTATAGTAAGTATCTTGTAGTGAACGTCAGAGATCTGAATCAATTCCAAGGTGTTAGAAATTGTGTAACATCATTAAAATACGCCGCAAACGATTTCCCTTCATAGATCGTAATGTAACGGAATTCTTTTGAATGTCCCTGCAAAGAATCTATAAATGCTACATACTTCATTTTCAATACCAAACATGCCATAGCAAAACCATTAACATATATTGATGGGATACTGTAATACAATTCCCACCTTTCGACATACCTGCAACTTTTACAAAAATTAGACTACAAAATAATTAGAACTTTATAGTGACATTGTGATAAAAAAGAAGGATTTCGAGAAAGTATTATCAGATTGCATTAAAGTGGTACATTTAAAATTACCTCTGTCACCTAAAAAGGAATAAACTGTTGAACCCCAATAAGGAGATGACAAGAGGAAGTAATAAATATTCGGGAAAAAAGAGACACAGGTCACAGATCATGTTAGTCTAAGAGCTAGCAACGTTTTCGTCACCTGATTTTATCATGGCTCATTTTTTTATATGTTCTTCCCTTTTATGGTGTAGTACGTTTGCAACCGGTCTGGCAGTCCGAAGACGTTGCGTTTACCTGTGGCAGAAGGGGTTATGCAGGTCAAAAAACTTCAAAAATACGTCATTTTATCAAGTTTTATTTTTTTATATGTTCTTCCCTTTTATGGTATAGTATGTTTACAACCGGTGGCTAGCAGGCAACCTATAATTAATTTGCCGGACACAAATTCGGTTGCAAAGTTAATGCCAGACGGCTTTAAATATGGCAACCGAAGTGCCTGTTTCAAGAGTGGTTTATAGTTTAAAAAATGTAAGTTATCTTTACGTCATTTTATCAAGCATAATAATTAAAAGATATTACTCTTTGGCTAGCACACAACCTATAATTAATTTGCCAGACACGAATTCGGTCAAAGTTAATGCCAGACGGCTTTAAATATAGCAACGAAAGTGCCTGTTTCAAGAGTGGTTTATAGTTTAAAAATTACAAGTCATCTTTACGTCATTTTATCAAGCATAATAATTAAAAGATATTACTCTTTGGCTAGCAGACAACCTATAATTAATTTACCGGACACAAATGCGGTTGCAAAGTTATTGCCAGACGGATTTAAATATGGCAACGAAAGTGACTGTTTCAAGAATGTTTTATAGTTTAAAAATTATAAGTCATCTTTACGTCATTTTATCAAGCATAATAATTACAAAATATTACTCTTTGGCTAGCAGACAACCTATAATTAATTTGCCAGACACAAATTCGGTTGCAAAGTTAATGCCAGACGGCTTTAAATATGGCAACCGAAGTGCCTGTTTCAAGAGTGGTTTATAGTTTGAAAATTATAAGTCATCTTTACGTCATTTTATCAAGCATAATAATTACAAGATATTACTCTTTGGCTAGCAGACAAACTATAATTAATTTGCCGGACATAAATGCGGTTGCAAAGTTAATGCCAGACGGCTTTAAATATGGCAACGAAAGTTCGTGTTTTAAAAGTGTTTTATAGTTTAAAAATTAAAGTTTAAAAATTACAATTACATAAATTTACATTAATTACACAAAATTAAACATTTTTTTCGACAAACACTATATATGTATATATATATATTTACAAAGAAATGATCGTTACTATGGTAACAATTAAGGGTTGACTGTCATTAAATGAAACCAAATCCCTACAAAAGGTGCCATTTCTTGAAACAGGCACTTTCGTTGCCATATTTAAAGCCGTCTGGCATTAACATTGCAACCGAATTTGTGTCTGGCAAATTAATTATAGGTTGTCTGCTAGCCAAAGAGTAATATATCTTGTAATTTTTAAGCTTGATAAAATGACGTAAAGATGACTTATAATTTTTAAACTATAAACCACTCTTGAAACAGTCACTTTCGTTGTCATATTTAAAGCCGTCTGGCATTATCTTTGCAACCGAATTTGTGTCTGGCAAATTAATTATAGGTTGTGTGCTACCCAAAGAGTAATATCTTGTAATTTTTAAGATTGATAAAATGACATAAAGATAACTTATAATTTTTAAACTATAAACCACTCTTGAAACAGGCACTTCGGTTGCCATATTTAAAGCCGTCCGGCATTAACTTTGCAACCGCATTTGTGTCTGGCAAATTTATTATAGATCGTCTGATAGCCAAAGAGTAATATATTATCTATAAATGTGGATCTGGCAGGGTCTTAGCGACATTGGTAACGTCTGGCAATAATGGATTAATATCACAATTAGTATAAACAAATGTTACAAACAAAAATCCTGCTAAAATGACGTAATTTTGAAGTTATTTGACCTGCATAACCCCTCTTGCCACAGGTAAACGCAACGTTTCCGGGCTGCCAGACCGGTTGTAAACGCACTATACCAAAAAAGGGAAGAACATATAAAAAAAATAAAACTTGATAAAATGACGCATTTTTGAAATTTTTTGACCTGCATAACCCCTTCTGCCACAGGTAAACGCAACGTCTCCCGACTGCCAGACCGGTTTCAAACGTACTACGCCATAAAAGGGAAGAACATATTAAAAAACTGAGCCTTGATAAAATGACGTAATTTTGAAGTTTTTTGACCTGCATAACCCCTTCTCCCACAGGTAAACGCAACGTCTCCCGACTGCCAGACCAGTTGTAAACGTACTACACCATAAAACGGAAGAACATATAGAAAAATGAGCCTTGATAAAATGACGTGTTTTTTGACGTTGCTAGCTCTTAGACTATGTGGACGGAGTAGATATGCAAATTTTAAGGAATTATGCATGCATTGTAATTCTGTGGATGAATATACACACCTATACTTATCACACCATCCAATGAAAAAAAAATGTATTTTTCTATTGGATGAAGGGTACAGAGTTTACTTCACTCTGTCTTTTCAGAGAAAATAATTTTTTCAGTCCAGTTAAGAAAAAATTTTCGAGAGATCAATATGCTTTTGACTAGGGGTACACAGCCTTTTTAAGAGATGGGCCACTTACAAATATGTCTGGGTTGTCGAGGGCCACATCGGTAACACAGAGAAATTTCTATTTTGGGGAGGTGATCTGTGGCCTATAATCAGATAAAAAATATGGTTTCAGAGGATTGGGGTGGGGTTACCCCTCTAGGATCACTTACCCAGTCAACATATCCAATTCAGTTGGCAAGGATATATTAACAGTTTACATTTGTATATAAAACAGAGATATAGCAAGGATTATTTTGAGGCAGTGATTATATTCCTTGACTTTACACCAGGGAGTAAATTTTGTTTTATTAAAAGCGATGAAAAGCAAACATAGACATGAAAGTGGCTAGTGCCGAAAAAAAAGTGAACTTTATAAACGAGGGACAGGGGGGGGGGGGTGCAGCCGATCAACGAAATGTCAGATTTTTCTCCGCCTGATCAACGAAATTCGTGATTTTTCCGCACCCAATAAACGAAATTCGCTATTTTTCAGCGCCCGATCGACGATATTTGTGATTTTTCCGCGCCTGATCGACAAAACTCGCAATTTTTTCTTGCCCGACCAACAAAATTGGCTATTTTTCAATGCCAGGTCAACGAAATTCGCGATTCTCAGCTGACTCTGACGAAATTTTCAAATTTTCCCGTGGAAAATTGACGAATTTCGCGATTTTTTCTCGCTATAAACTGACGAATTTCGCGAATTTCAGCAGCAAATCAACGAAATTCTCAATTTTTTCCGCGCGTCATCGAGAAAATTTGCGATGTTTCCATACCTGATCAACGAAATTCGCGATATTTCGAAGCCCGATCGATGAAAGTTTCGATTTTTCCGCGCTCTATCATTGAAATTCGCAATTCTTAACTAACCCTGACGAAATTTGCAATTTTTCTGCGGCAGTTTGACGAAATTTGCGATAAACCACCGAAACACATGATTTTTGCGCAGCCGATCACCGAAATTTGAGGTTTTTCCGCTCCTAATCGACGAAATTTGCAATTTTTTCTCCACGGTGAATTGATGAAATTCGTATTTTTTCTCGCGACTGACGAAATTTTCAATTTTCCCGCAGCCGATGAGCAAAATTTGCTATTTTTCCGTGCATCATCAACAAAATTGATGACTTTTTCGTGCCCGATTAACGAAATTCTCGATTTTTCGCGCCCGATCTACAAAATTCGCGATTTTTTCTCTCGATAAACTGATGAATATCGTGATTTTTCAGCAACCGATCAACTAAATTCTCAATTTTTCCGCATATCATCGAGAAAATTTGCAATGTTTCCGTACCTGATCAACGAAATTCGTGATTTTTCGGAGCCTGATCGACGAAAGTTGCGATTTTTCTGTGCCCGATCATTGAAATTCGCGATTCTTAACTAACCCTGTCGTAATTTGCAATTTTTCCAGCGGCAAATTGACGACATTCGCGAAAAACCGACGAAACACACGATTTTTCCGCAGCCGATTATCGACAAAACTTGTCATTTTCCGCACCCGATCGACGAAATTCATAATTTTTAACTGTCTGACGAAATTTGCAATTTTTTCCCGCACAAATTGACGAAATTTGCGATTTTGTTCTCGCGACTGACGAAACTTACAAATTTCCCGCAGCCGATGAGCAAAATTTGCAATTTTTCCGCGCATCATGAACAAAATTGATGTTTTTTTCGTGCCCGATCAACGAAATTCGTAATTTTTTCGCGCCTGATTGCCAAAACTCGTAATTTTTCCGTGTCCTTTCAACGAAATTCGCTATTTTTCCTGCGGCAAATTGACGACATTCGCGATAAACGACGAAACACACGATTTTTCGCTCCTAATTGATAAAATTTGCGATTTTTCCGCACCCGATAGACAAAATTCGTAATTTTTAAATGACAGACGAAATTTGCAATTTTTTCCCGTACAAATTGATGAAATTCGCGATTTTTTTCTCGTGACTGACGAAAGTCACAATTTTCCAGCAGCCGATGAGCAAAATTGGCAAATTTTCCGTGCATTATCAACAAAATTGACGACTTTTTTCGAGCCCGATCAAAGAAATTCATGATTTTGCCGCCCCTGATCGCGAAAATTTGCGATTTTTCCGTGTCCGTTCAACAAAATTTGCTGTTTTTTCGAGCCTCATCGACATAATTATCTTTTTTTCCGCATCCGATAAACAAAATTCGCGGTTTTTCTGTACCGGATCAATGAAATTCGCGGTTTTTCTGCACCCGATCAACGAAATTCGCGGTTTTCCTGTACCCGATCAACGAAATTCGCGATTCTTAACTGACGAAATTTTCAATTTTGCCCGCGGCAAATTGATAAATGCACGATTTTTTCTTTCGACCTATGGACAGAAATCGCAATTTTTTCCAGTTATAAATTGACAAAGTTCGCGGGCCACACGTTAACCCATCGCGGGCCACAGGTTGTGCATCCCTACTTTTGACAATACAACATTGCTTAAACAATTATGTTTTTTTGAAGGAAGAATAACTTCCGAGATGTTGACTCTTTGAGTTCTTTTAGCCATATTAACTGGCCTATTATCCGTTGAGGTAACTTCTAAATCATGGGAATGTTGCTTGATTAAAAAATACTTATCACCATAGATGGACATTTCTACATGTACTATCAAGGAGAGGGCTTGGAAACTCAGTATCATCAAGGTATAGAACATTATTTTTAACAGTTCTTTGAACATTAACAATGTTGCACATTTGCGCAACATAATTATGGAGTGAAAATAGTGCCCTTCTTACTATCATTTATTCAATTACCTTATGTAAGAATATAATTATTCTTAATTTTAAATTGTAAATTATCTTAAAGAAGTCATTTCAGCCTGATGTTTTTAGGATATTTCAATTTTAAAAATTCTTCTGTAGCCCAGTGGTTAGGGGGTTGAATTCGGAAATAATTAGGGGGAAGCTGTAAATTGTTTTAATCCCTTCAGTTTAGGCCTAGAATGAATATGCTGCGTTTTCCCCCTCGTACTAGGTGAGCGTTAGGAAATGTGTATAGATTTATAGTTAACTCTGTCAAAAACATTGTCAATACAAATGTTGTAGAGCTTAAAATTCTGAGTAAAATGAGTACCTACACTTAATATTTTTGTTGAACATTAAGGTCACAATTCTACTTTAAAGTTTTAGACACGTGCTCGGGGGGGGGGGGGGGGGGGGTGGGGGAGGGGTTGAATTCAGAATTAATTTGGAGAAAACTGAAAATTGTTTTAATCCCTTCAGTTTAGGTCTAAAATACTATGTTTTCTTCCTCATACTTGAGTGAATGTTAGTAAATATGTACATATTTATTTTCGAAAAACACGCTTTTTTTTTAAATTACCTTAACAATATCTCAAAACAGCTAACTCTATAAAAAACATTGTCAATACAAATGTTGTAGAGTTTAAAATTCTGAATAAAATGAGTACCATCATTAATATTTTTGTTCAACATTAAGGTCGCAATTCTATTTCAAAATTTTGCCTTAATCGCTAATCAAGAGCTTGAAGCCAGGGGAGACAAAGTTAACATAACAATATCTCAAAACTGCGGCCTTAATATTGAACAAAAATATTAAGTGTAGGTACTCATTTTACAAACGTCTAAAGACAGCACTCTCACAAAATGCACCATGCACCAAGTTTTGGTTTCTCGGAGACAAAAACCGGTTTCCCCGCGGTAGGGAAGTGGAGTTACAGTATGAGCGCTCGCTGACAACGAGATGATCTCTTCGTTGGCTATGAATACTTTAAGACCTTCGTTTAAAAGCAGTTCATATGTATTGAAAATGTACTACATATTAACAAATAATGAATAAAGTGTTATCAGAATAAAAATTTATGGATTTTGAAAACATTTCGGAATTTCTTTTAGTAGTTTCTGCAACTCCCCCTCCCTTATTAATACTTCAAAATTAAAATTTTATTGCTTTACTTTTTTATTTGTTCAGTTTGCACTGCGATGTGGTTACGGACTTTTTTAAATGAGTTTAAAAAATGAAAATCAAAAACTATTAGTACTATCATGAGTTAGTATTAGTACAAAATACGTAAATTACCAAAATAAGAGTTAACAAAAATTTAGATAATTTTTCCTTTTAAAATATTGACTTATGAATTAAAAATTAAAAATTAGGGTAATTCTCAAAACATGGAAACAGACAAGCATTATACGGATTGCCTGATATTTACGGAACTAATATGATAATGCAAATCATTCGAAAATAATGAGAACATAATATCAGTGGCACATTATAAGTGTCAAAACTTTAATATATGTGAAAAAATATTGTAAATAAAATAAATAATTACTGTCATTATTATCATGCTTCTTGAATTATAATTCTATTTTCTTTATCGCTCTCATGTTGAAAATTAGATTACATGTTAAAATTTGGAACCTTTTTTTTTTTTTTTTTTTTTTGAAAAAGACATATTTATCTTTATGGTGAAATGGGAAAAGCTGTTTGATTTCTTAGTACATAAATAAAAATACCAGCTATTTTCATACATTTACTACTGAAAATGATTTTAGGAACAGGTCAGGAATTAGTGATTATGGATTCAATAAATAATGATCTTTTCTGTAAACATTTTCGTAAGGGAGGGGGGGGGGGGGGGCATATAATTTATTTTTTCTTTTCTCCATTTTAATTTTAACTATTTATTTATTTGTATATGTATATTATCTAATGTTTTCAATTTATCGAACTAGCTGTATATTTTGAAATTAAAGAAAGCTGTAAAATAAATTTTCATCAGAACACTTGTATGCAGGATCCACTTAAAGAACGGGATATGCATGGAAAGCAGTTCCCCAAAAAACATTATTAATAATAATTAACATAAATGTTTGATATTCACATATCTGTGATGGTATTATGAAATATTGCAAACTCAATTTCGATGCATTGTGAAAGTTCTTATTAATCTACAACAATTTATTGGAATTTAATGAAATTTTCTTCACATAAAACTTAATTAGATTGAATAAAGTTAAGGTACTGAATATCTGAATAAAAATATTTTTCTTCACATAAAACTTAATTAGATTGAATAAAGTTAAGGTACTGCAGATCTGAATAAAAATATTTCGTACAATTTATAATAAATGATAAGCTATTATACGTGTAAATATAAGAATAAAAAATAATACACTTACATAGTGAATGAATTTAATTTTTATTAAAGTAGCCAATGAGTGCAATAAAAAAAGTTGAAGTCAGCCTATTGTGATAGCAGAGGCTCATTTCAATGTACCCCCCACCTACCTTCATTGTGTCCTTGTACAACTTAAAACAGCCTGATGGAATAAATACAGATTACTTTTAAATGTTGGAGCCTCAAATATTTGAAAATTGAAAAGGCTGCTCATATTACCATATGATAAAGTAGGGCGTGTGGAGCAGTACTACATCACATTAAGAATGCAAATGAATATTGTACCAAAAGAAGGCGATTTTAGTATCACATTGGTTATGGAAAACTCTTGAATAGAATTACCGAAACAGCTTTTCCGCATGCTCCTAAAATAAATTCACATTATATATTAAATTGTTATGAATAAGCACATAATTTCATCATATTCATAACATAATTTTCTTTCACTTATCGACAATTAAAAGAAGGTAAATAAAAGAAAGGTATTTCTAAAATTAAAATATACATCTAAGCTTAGTTATTAATTTCCACAAGGTTCTAAAACGACTTAATTTTTACCCTATACTATAGGTAATAAACATAAACAAATCTATCACTTTTCAAAAGAAAAGAAAGAAAGAAAAATCAATCTTTTAAAGAGAGGGTGGTTTTTTTTAATCATCATTTAAGAAATTTATTCATTGAGATTTTCTTTATTTAACTCATAAACTCATGTTAAGAGAGTGGAAATGCTTCATGCTCGAAACACAAGCCTGCCGGCAAGATGACAGTTTTCGAAACTTTCATAACATAAAAATTAAAGCTTCACAATATGAACATAAGATTTCTCAACACATTAATACTTGAGTGACGAAAACATTAACATTACATATGCGGGAGAAAATATGCATTTAAAATATTTGCATGAAATACGCACAGTAACGAAACGACTAAGTCCAAAAGCATGCGTAATAAAAAGCCAATGGTCGAAAAACGGAGGAATCCGGTCGGAGGAGCAATAGAAACAGAAACTTGTGCAATGTGCATTTTGTGAGGGTGCTGTCCCTAGACGTTAGTCTCATTTTACTCAGAATTTTAGGCTCTACAACTTTTGTACTGACAATGTTTTTGATAGAGTTAGCTGTTTTGAGATATTGTAAGTTAATTTGGTCTCTCCTGGCTTTAAGTTCTTGATCAGCGAATAAGGCAAAATTTTGAAATAGAATTGCGACCTTAATGTTGAACAAAAATATTAATGAGGGTACTCATTTTATTCAGAATTTTAAGCTCTACAACATTTGTATTGACAATGTTTTTTATAGAGTTAGCTATTTTGAGGTAATTTTAGGTTAAGTAATTAAAAAACATGTTTTTCGAAAATAAATATGTACATATTTTCTAACATTCACCCAAGTACGAGGAAGAAAAAATAGTACGTTCATTTTAGACCTAAACTGAAGGGATTAAAACAATTTCCAGTTTTCTCCTAATCATTTCTAAGTTCAACCTCCTGACCACGGGTCTAAAACTTTAAAGTGGAATTGTGACCTTAATGTTCAACAAAAATATTAAATGTAGGTACTCATTTTACACAGAATTTTAAGCTCTACAACATTTGTTTTGACATCGTTTTTGACAGAGTTAGCTGTTTGGAGATACTGTTATGGTATGTAAAAAAACGTATTTTTTGACTATAAATCTATACATATTTCCTAACGCTTACCTAGTACGAGGGGGGAAACATAGCATATTCATTCTAGACCTAAACTGAAGGGATTAAAACAATTTCCAGATTTCCCCTAATTAATTACGAATTCGGCCTTTTTTTGCTCCCCTACCACTGGGCTATGCTTTAAGTCTAATTTACTATTTTATTATTTTAGGAATTGTGTCGTTTAGTTGCAAAACCCGCCAACTCCTCAAATATGCAAAATGTGTTTTTTTCAGTTCTAAGTAAAGGTTTCTACCATCTGAAACGATAAATCATGCCAAAACCGGTCAATCCCTGTGTCATATGTGTTTGAAAATCACGATGTGCTGCAAAACCGGCCAAATCCCTCAGCCGGTGAGTTTCAAAACCGGCCATCTCCATATCCGCTAGATGACGCTTCTGCTCGGCCCCATAATAACCTCTCACTTGTTGATTAGATTAACGTTATCCTGTTTTCTCTCGCCTGTGACTGCTCTCCCTTGGTGCATACAAATTTTCTAATAATTTAGCTTCGTGTTTTCTCCGACTATGGAAAAGTTTATGGAAGAAGTGTCTACTATTCAACCAAGGAAGCGGCAAACTGGACCTACGATGTGGTAAAGGAGAAAAGCCAAAATTCAAAACCTTTTGATAACAAGCGGCGGTTTATCATTTTTTTGACGCTCTAGACCAAAATACTTTTCTGTGCCCCCCCCCCCCCCTTTCATAAAACTGTACGTGAATTTTCTCTGATAAATTTAAAAAGTTTTTTAATCTATTTAATTAATTAATAATCCATTAAAATTTTGCTTTATAAATTTTAGTATTTTGAGGATTGTAGATTGTGAATGAACGGGCTTTTGTTACACATAAAGTCTGAGAGAATTTTGTGTTGGCGTATCGAAAAGTAGAAAAATTGTTTTAAATGCAATTGTTAGAAATTCGTTTTTTATTTAACACTTTTCGTTAAAATTTTAAATTGTCCTTATTTCATTAAATTTATACATTAAAGTTCTTAATTTTGCAAACCCTACCCAACGTACGTCCTTAGGCCATGGCCTAAGTTGACTTTATGGGTAATCCCCCCTGGTGATAATATAATACATAATTAATTGATAGCATAATAGCATCATAGTTAGCGTATTTTGATTAATTAATCATCATGATGCCATAATATGTATTAATAGGGTGGTCACAAGCAACATGGGGAAAAAAAAATTACATTTTCTTGTGGGGGACCCCCCTAAAAGTTGCCAATTAGATAGAAAATGAGATTGGTAAAGTTTCAGCTCAATTGAACAACATTAACCCGTGCCTCATCGAGGTTGAATTCTTGAAAATTTGTAATTTTTGGCGAAAAATTGTAGTTTTTCTTTCTTTAAGTGCAAACTATTTGTCGTCGAAACCTGATTCTTGTTTTATTTCATAGAAACTGTTGTTGCCTTGAACTTTTACTCTCATCAAAACTTATATTTAATAAACAATTAGTATTTTTCAGGCCAGCTCGTGAACCATACCCTCAAACTAGGCATTTTTGAAAAATAAGTGAAAAATGACAAATTAATAATTTTATTACTTTTGATATTTTTTTGTATTATTTGCATTAATAGGCAAAAATAATTGAACAATTTTTGTAATTTAAAAAGTATTTCACAAATTATAATTAATTATTAGTTATCTAATTGTGTGTCTAGAAAGAAAGAGCTTCTCGATTGTATTACAGTTAAAGCGCATTTCAAACGAACCTCTGGATTTCTCTTTTTATTACAAGGCTGTTTTTGTTACTTGCTATCGTCATCTATTTCCAGAATTGAGGAATCATTCCGGAAAACTCCCTCCTCCTTTCGGTATGATGGCAAAAATGTAAGATTTTTTTAAATTGACCACATGTCTTATCAAATCTTCGACAGTAAGTTACCAAGCAATTGTCAAGTTTTACGTATTTTATTTTATAATATTCGCTAAGTGAAACTGAATGCCAGAGAAGCTGCTAGACATAGAGCACATCCACCAATTAACCACACAGTTTAAGTAGAAGTGCAATACGACTCCGCAAATAACTATTTTGTAAGCAATGAACTGAGTTCATAAAAATCAGATTTAAAAATTCCGATTTAGAGAGAGCTGTTGTTCACTGGGATGGAAAACTGCTTCCTCATTTTTTGAATAAAGAAAATTTAGAGTGGATAGCAGTTTTAATTAGTTGTGAAGATGAAGAACAGTTACTCCGAGTTCCTCAATTTGAAAATAGTATCAGAATAATTCAGGCGAAAGCTGGTATTTCCAGCAGTTGAAGAGTGTGAAGAGCTTGGTAAAATCCAGGAAACGTGTTTTGATACCACTGCAATAAATACCGGTCGCCTCATAGGAAATGTATAGGGACCTGCATGTTTTCATAGCAATTGTTAAAGGTAAAAACTTCTGAATTTACCATGTCGCCACCATAATTTAGATAATTTAGAAATGATCCTAAAAGCTGTTTTTGATTGTAAAATGGGCACAATCACTGCCCCTCAGCCAGATATTTAAAAAGAAATTCTGACTGGGTAGCCTAAATTAAACCAGACTAAGTATAAAAATTCTATTCAAGATTAAATACAAGATATAAATAGTTAATTCAGAAGAAATTTCAAGTTTTCTTACAGAATCTTTAAAAAAATAATAACTCAGGGATGATTATAAAGAATTTATTCAACTTTGTTTAATTTTTATTGGATGTCCTCCTCCAAAAGACTTTTTTTCAGAGCACCTGGTGATTTTAATCATTTCAGATGGATGGCACAGGGGATGGATGGCTATTTATTCTCTCAAAATATATCGTTACAGGGATCATCTCTCAATAACAAATTTAAAAAAAGAAGGCATTAGAGACTTTTGCTTATTTTTAATCAATATTTATGTAAAAGCCTGCTTCAATACTCCCACTCCCACTTTGGCCCACAATCCAAGACTTTCAATTAATAAAATCACTTGTGACACCAGAAAAATTTATAAAAAGATTACAGATAAACCATTCGCTAAAATGATAAACCGTGATTGGTATCTTAACTCGGATCAGGTTACATTTTCCCTTTTAGATGATACTTTGGGGGGGGGGGGATGTCAATGTAAGCATGGCTGTAAAATTAAATGTCATTTGAAGAAGAAAATGATGATTATGACAGGAATGTGAGAGCAACAAAAGATTTCAACGAAGTGGATTATTTATTGAACAATGAAGACGATGTTTTTGTTTCATCTCAAACTATAAATTTTTTTAAAGACTTTATATTAATAAACAATTTTTAAATACTCATCCCAATGTATGGTGTGAAAATAAACCTTATTTGAAAGCAAAAAAATAGTGAATGGCTTTAAAGTTGTCAATGATATATCTGAAAGGGGAATGAAATTAACCCGAGATTTTAATTTTTGTTTAACATAGACGAAAAACAAGACGAAAAATAAAAACACTATATGCTAAAAGTTGTATCTAAATGCAGAAAAACTTTTTAAGCAAAAGCAAAACTTCAAAAGCCACCTTATCTAAGTCATTACCCCTTAATCCTTTCCAACGCAGTGGTCTCACGTCAAGATCACCTAATTTTAATTCAAAACTTACAAACTGCACCAAGAATATTTTAATAAATTTTCCTTTTACAATGAAAGTTTAACGTAATGTGTTTCATAATTTCTAAAAAAGTCATTTGTAAATTCCGGTGTAAATCGATCATTTCATCATGTTACGAAACTAATTTTTCTGTGCCGGACAGGGTTAACGTGACAATTGTAAAGGATAATAATTTGATAAATGACAATTTTTTCTTCATTATGCTTTCTTTCTTGTAACACAACTTTAATAATAAAATGTATTTGAACGTTATTTGTTCTAATTTTTATACTGTTTTTGCCCACCCCCTTTTTTTTAATTTTTTCAGTTTAAAAATTGATTTTTTTTCATTTTCTTTGGATTTTTTTTAACGAAATCCTTTATCATGTACATGATGAAAAACAAAAGAAAAAAAAACGTGAAAAGCAGATGAAATGGAATGTTACAATATTTTTTCGCATTTTCATAAAAAGTCATTTTTTAGGATTCGGGTGAAGTCTAGTCCTAAAAAATGCATATATATTTAAATTTATACATTTTTAGATAAAAAATGGTGTGTGGTTCTTCAAAGCAAAACTTGTTTTATAAAATGAGACCTGAATTATGTTTCTATGTTCAATTGTATTCATTTCATAAAGGAAAAACAGAATTTTTTTGCGAAAAATCACGTTTTTTTCAAACTTTAACCTCAGTGAGGCACGGGTTAACATTATCCAAATGAGCTGAAACTTTGGCAATCTCATTTTCTAGTCAATTGGCAACTTTTTGAGGGGTCCCCCAGAAAAAATTCGAAAATTGATTTCTTGTGACCACCCTAATGTATTAATTTAATAACTTGCCTACGTTGATTCAGTATTCTTTTATCCCCCAAACCGTGTTTTAGCTCAAATGAAAAGGAGATTGAAGAAGATCGAGTCCCTCGTTCAGTCTGCAAAGTATAAAGAAATTTTATCTGAACATGGAACAGTTTTCAAGCCGGGAAGAGATTGCTCCGACCATGATTGGAAGAAGACCAGCAATGTCTTCCTCAAACCACCTGTACAGGAACATTTCAAATTTGCTCCTATGAAAAAAAATTTCATAACAAAATATAAAAATAAGGTGTTGGTGCAAGGGGAGGTCTTCTACGAATCTGAGGTAAAAGTCAGAAAGTTTGTTGTCAAAAGTAAGAGAAGTATTATGAACAGCAAGCTTGAGGACGTGGTTCCGGATACCGTGGCGAAGCCTCTAAAACTTCGGAATTTTCAAAACCTACTGACAAAACATTTCAGACCAAATTGGGATGCTGACAAGCGATTATTTTTTTTTACAAAAATATAATAGCATCAGCTTCTCAAGAAGCAGAAAGCAGAGTTTATGAAGAAGAAAACGCATGGATGGACCATCATAACGAAATTTGTGAGACTGTCGAAAACGATGAGACCACTAAAGTTTGACATTGTATATACATGTACTTAATAGGATTTTTGTTTAAGTTTTTTAAATTTAATAATTTTATTTAAAATAATATCATGTCATTTAAATCATTTGTTTAGTGACATTTAAATCCGTTTTAAAAGCTAGTCAGTTAGTTTTAACTGTTAGTCAGTTTTAACACTCAGTAACTGTGTAAATGTCGTTTTACGTTAATAACTTTCCTAAAGTTATTTTTGTTAAATAACATTTAGTTAAACAAAACGTTTTTGTGTATTTGCTACCCTTAAAAAAACAATGTCAGATTAAATTTAGCAAAAATTAATTTCTGGTTTGTTGCAAAACCGGCCAACTTCAAAGTAAGTTGCAAAAGCAGCCAAATCCAAAACAAAGACTTAAATAACCCTCCCTTCATGTATCCCTGCCACCTTATTTCGTGTTTTCAAATATACTGGTTACTATATTGGTTCCAAACTTTATTTGGCTAAGTGTGGCAAAAAATCAGCTTTACTCAAAAATTTATTTTTTGGAGATGTCCGGTTTTGCAACTAGACGACACAATTGGTAATTTATTATCACAGGGTAGGTTGTTGGCCGAATTATTTAAACTGAAACTCTTCATGGTTACCTCTGATCCCTGTGTGATTCATAAGACTTCTCGTGCCACGAAATCAGACACCGCGTTTAATTTTAACTGAAGCAATTTAATTAATTCAATAGTAATTTAATTTTAAATTGCACCCCGAGAGTTCAGAATCATGGTGCTTACGAGCTCTTACGGCATATATGCTTACTGAATTCCAATTTCCTAATTTTTTCTTTATGCTGGAATTAAATATTTTTTAAATTAATAAATTTTATTCTAATTTAATCAATTTAATTTAATTTAATCTAATTTAATTTAATCGCGGTGGATCTTCTCTGCAAGCCGTCAAGAAGCACATCGCATCCAAACACAAGGTTGACATGGATCGCCTGACTCCTTTCATCAAGAAATACTTGAAAAGTGCCGTCGCCAGCGGTGCTCTTGTCCAGACAAAGGGCAAAGGAGCCAGCGGCTCTTTCAAGCTCAGTGCATCCGGCCAGAAGAAAGAACCCAGCAAGGCAAAAAAAGCTAAGAAGGAGGGAGCTTCCCCAGCTAAAAAACCTAAGGCAGCGAAAAAGGCTTCCAAGCCTAAGGCAAAAAGTGCCGAAAAGAAGAAGCCCGCTGCAAAAAAACCCGCCGCTGCTAAAAAAGCTGCCAAGCCCAAAAGTCCAAAAAAGGCATCTAAATCCTCCAAACCGAAGGCTCCAAAAGTTAAAAAGATGAAGACTCCCCAAAAAGCAACCTCCAAAAAGGCAAAAAAAAAAAATAAACTGTGACGGACACCTTGGGTGAGCACAAAATTCACAAAGATAGGGTCGATACAGTGGGTTGCTTCCTAAAAATAGCTTTATTATAAGGGATTTTCGACAACTTTTCAATCAGCTCACTATATCTTTCTAAGTTTTCACAACATTTGACTGGACTTTTTTATAGAAGTTGCCCCAAAATACTGACTACCAAATTATGAAATAAAAATTTTGAAATCTTCCGCGCATGCGCAGTTAAAAAATATATCTCATAAAAATGCCCATATCTCATCAAATATTCAATATGTTAATGTTTTAATTGCAGTATACTATTGCTACTATTCTTTGGTAAGTTTTCGGAAAGTTGTGTTAAATTTGGTTGAAAACTCTGTATGCTGTAAGCAAAAAACTTTTGAATTTTCACAGACACAATAACATCTTCACGAATATGAGTGCTATGCTTACACAAATGCACACAAACGTTGAACAAGAGCCAAATAGTCATTTAACACAGTGACAAACCATTTCCAGCATTTTCTGTTACATAGGTGATCGCAAATATTATTTTATTATTAAATTTATTATTAGACCCCTAATTGTCCTCCCGACTAAATCTTCACCAAAAAATATGAAATCAAACATGTTCTTTTCATCCCAAAAGTTCAAGAACAATTCGCCAATAATTTTTGTAGATATTTGAAATCGTGTGCAATCGAAAGTATCCAGTCACTGTACCTTAACTTTTGGAGGCCAGTATATGTTGGGAAGTGTTAAAAAAAGAAACGTTTGTTTGTTTACAGGGGTAATCCTTGAAACTTTTGAACCGCTTTCAAAAATACCTGTGGCAAAATAATGGTAGCAGTCTTTGCTCCAACATAGTCTATATTTTATATCAGTAATGCAATCACCAAAGGAGCGCAGGGGTAAAAAATATTCTAAACTTGCAATTTACATATGTTCTAATTTTGTAAGACAATGGGGTTAGATACTTGAAATTTGGCATGGTGGCGTTTTAGTGTTAAAATTGTGATTTCTGTAGTAGGGGAAAGTGCTGTACCTTGAACATACATGTACGTTGGACCTACACATTTTTTTACTTTATCTATTGGTTTTGTATAAAACTAATCAATGTAGTTTTGAGATATACTGCTAGATGTCACTTTGCAGTTGGTCACTTTAATATAGTCAGCGCAGACAATAGTTAGTTAGACAATTGCTGCAGGCAATTGTTAAATAAAAGATTTGATCGTCAAAAAGTAAATTTTTTGAAGTTACAACTTTTCATTATATCTCGTTACCAACAGTGATTTGTTTTAAATTCAAAGTTATACATAAAAGAGTATTTATAATGCATTATGAACATGAGTTTCAAATCACGTTAAGCCAAACTAGAAAATGGTAAGAAGTCATTATTTTTCAAGTCGCCAAGTGTTGTACCTTGAACCTAGCAATAGGGTTGTACCTTGAACCTAGCAATAGCGTTGTACCTTGAACCTAGCAATAGTGTTGTACCTTGAACCGGTCCAAAGTACAACACAACTGCATATTACTCTACTAAAAAGACAACGAATGAAAATATTATTTCACGAAAGTTTTGTTCCTGTATCATTTGTGGAAGGAATCCAAAACTCAATTCTATATGTACAACACCACTTGTGTACAGAAAATATGCATAAATGATGACAATGGTGTAGAAGAGATTATTGTTGTGCCCACGAAACGTTTTAATAGCATTAGAATAGAATTCATGCTTGAGTAGAATAGAATTCATGCTTGAGTAGAATAGAATTCATACTTGAGGAAAACATGTTTTTTAATCAATTGCAAACAAATCATTAGCATTTTGCCAGAATCTAGTCTTATTGTAAGAGACAGAATAATTCTTTATATATTTCCTAATATATTATCAGGTTTTGAAAAAAATCTTAGCTTTTTAAGCAACTATTTTTTGTTAATTTTGCATCGTGATAAAACAAACATGTATAAAAGAAAATACAAAAATGCAATAAAGCAGTTAAAATGCAATTGATATTTATTGTGGTTGGAATTATATTTCCTCCCCTTTTCCTTCTAATTACACATTCTCTTTTATATTAATAAAAAAAAACCTTTAAATAAATATCTATGACAAAACTGTTATTAAATCTACTTTAAAATTTATTTCAAATACATAATGAAAATATTTCATCATTTTTATTTTTATTTTTTATAGAAAAAAGGATGCATGGTCCATCGTACAACATGACTAGGACCAAAGTACAACATAGGTGCTATACCTTGGTTCTAAAATTACCATTTTTTTAATTAAAAGAAAAACTATGATAGGCAGGAATTTAGAGTTCAAGAAATTAAGAGGAAAGCAGAACATTATAAATAATTAGCAAATAGCTTTATATTTCAATATTTCAATATTTTAATTAAATTAAAAATTAAAATGTCAAAGGACCGAGGTACATGGCCTTCCCCTATTGTTCAGGCTAGAAACTAGAAATTGGGCATTACAATTATACTTTTAACACGCACATGTTTGCTCAGAACAACTTTTAGAATTTCGAAATTTAAAAAGGCGAAAAAGAGCGGAAAGCATTCCATAACCGTACAAAATTACGATTTAGTATTTGAAATTGTTCGCACTAGAAACTTGAAATTTGACTTGGCTGTTACTCTTAGGGTGCAAATGCTCGCAGAAAAAAAAAAAAAAAAATCAGAATTTTAAAGAATAAGGGCGAAACATGTTCCAAAGTCATGATTACTTTGAAACTACCCAATCGTTTTTAAATTTTCTTTCACGATAAGAGTGATAACAGTCTCTGCTTAAACCTGGGCTACTTTTTAGCTAAGTGCAATTGCCCGCAAAGAAGGAAAGAGCGACAAACATTTTAAAATTAAGATTTCTTTCAATATGCTGAACCTAGAAACATGAAATTTCACATGAATCTCAACTTCAAAATGTAAATGGTCGCCAAGAGCGATTATAAAAAGAAATTGAAATTTAAAAGTTTGAAATGTTCAGAAAACGTTCTGAATTACAATTATCTTTGGAATTGTTAGTGCTACAAACGTGAAATTAGACATTGTAGTTACTTTAAAACGTACATGTTCGCCCAGAACAGTTCCTAAAATGGCGAAATTTAAAGGAGTGAAATAAGCGGAAAGCTTTCTAAAATCATGATTACTTTGGAACCACTGAACCGGTTTCAAATCTTCTCTCAGAATAATAATGAGGACAATCTCTACTAAAAAACAGGCTTTATTTTATTTCTGTACAAATTGCTCTCAAGGGCGTGCAGAAGCGAAAAATGTTCTAAAATTCCAATTTCTTTGAATCTGTCGAGGCTAAAAACTTGAAACTCGATATGATGGTTATTTTTAATGCATAAATGCTCGCTAAGAACATTTCGCATCCTTGCTTCAGAAGTACCACAACTCAAAAATTGGGTTTTTTCAGTTATGGCTACCATTCTACAGGTGTTTACACAACTACTAATCGCCCAAAATACCAAATAGTGCGTTGAAAATCCAGCCATCAAGTAGCAGTTGTGTTTGCAAGATGTGCCACCGATCCTTCCACGGCCCAGAAACAGTTTTTCGAAATTTAAAAAGATGAAATGATTGAAAAACGCCTTATAAACATGACTATTTTGAAATTATCTTGTTAATTTTTTTTTTATTTAACACGTTTCCCTTGGGACGTGGTGCTTACGAAGAAAAAAAAAAGATTGAATTTTACATGGGGAAAACAGCCTACAGTTATATTTTTACTATAATTTCTCTAAAACTGTCAACTGAGAAACTTTAAATTTGTCATGGAGATAACTTCTAACAATATATTTTAAAACATTTAATTTAAAAAACCGAAAAGAGATGAAAAGTGAATTATTTGTCATGCCGTGTTAGATATAACTTTTCTTATCATTAGGAATGAAGGCAAATACCAGTCACTGCTATAATTATTTAAAATGATGGTAATAACGAAACATTATTGCCAACTAAGGAAGTGCTTCATATTTAGCCTTTCGTCATACAAAAATAACGGTTAACTCTCTGCCTACCAGACGGGTCCAATGAACCCTACAGGTACATTCAAAATGATTTTTCTCATGAAAAAAAAAGACTGAAAATTTTATAAATATGTAAATATGTGACTGTTTTTGTAAGTATGTACGAATTTTGATACTAATGATGAACCAAAGTATACTGTATATATATATATATACATATACACTATATGGCCAAAGGTGACCGGTCACTTACGATCTTAGACGTTTTGTTAAATATCTAGAAAAATACATGAGGAATTAACCTGAAACAGCAAGTGTGTAAATAAAATAGTATAAGTCATATATTTCCGCGAAAATTTTGTACCGAAACCTCATAGGGGACCGTCAACAAATTGAAAAAGAACGAATATCTTTTGGATAACCCTGTAAAAACTAATGTAGCAAAAGTGTTCAAACACAAGATTATTAATAAGTGGCTTATTGTAATATATTGTGTTCATTTTTAAGAGGATAGCATGTATACTAGTAGAGAAATTAACGTTTTTATAAAAACAGTCCCAAATTTCGTCAATGTTTTTGCTTATAGTTTGCAGAGTTCTTAATATAACAAAAAGTTCTTCTTAGAAAATATGACAAACAACATTGACACAATACTCTGCAATCAGAATTAAAAAAAATAATAAAAATTGGATGAAAAATTAGCAGGTTTACTAAAAAATGTTTCACTGCGCATGCGCGAATGCAATCAAAGTATAATATGCATAATGTATTAGCTAAGTATATAGAACAACTTTTGTGAAAGTCTCAAAATCATAGCTTGAAAATTCTGAAAATGGTTGTCGATAGAATAAGCTCGAAATCTGTTGTTCCCAAAAAGAAACAAAAATATGAGGGGTTGTATCAAATATCTGTTGAATAGTGCCAAGATAGCGTACACAATATTGCACGTACTACTATATTTGGATACAACCCCTCATCTTTTTGTTTCCATTTGGGAACAACGGATTTCGAGCTTATTCTATCGACGATAATTTTCAGAATTTTCAAGCTATGATTTTGAGACTTTCACAAAAGTTGCTTTGTATACTTAGCTAATATATTATGCACGTTTTAGTTTGATTGCACTCGCGCATGCGCAGTGAAACATTTTTTTAGTAAACCTGCTCATTTTTCATCCAATTTTTATTATTTTTTAATTCTGATTGTACAGTATTGTGTACAATGTTGTTTGTCACATCTTCTGAAAAAAAAAAAAAAAACTTTTTTTTTATATTAAGAACTCTGCAAATTGGAAGCAAAAAACTTGGCGAAATTTGGGACTGTTTTTATAAAAACTTTAATTTCTCTACGAGTATACATGCTATCCTCATAAAAATGAACACAGTATATTACAATACAATAATCCACTTATTAATAATCTCGAGTTTGAACGCTTTTGCTACATTAGTTTTTACAGGGTTATCCAAAAGATATTCGTTCTTTTTCAATTTGTTAACGGTCCCCTATAAAGTTTCGGAAAAAAAAATCTGCCCTATACTATACTGTTTACACATCTGAAGTTTCAGGTTAATTCCTCATGTATTTTTCTAGATATTTAACAAAACGTCTAAAATTGCAAGTGACCGGTCAATTTTACTATCTCAAAATATTCCTCACTGTTTTTTAAATGTTATTTATATTCTCATTTTTTATATTATAATATTTTGTCTTTAAATTAGTTAATTTAATCAATTGCCCTTCTATTTATTTATTTTTATATAATTCTTTATTTTATTTTTTATTAATTTATTCCTATTCTTTATATTATTTTTGTATTTACTCAGTAATTATCAAGTTTATTGCTATTTTTTCATTCTACTTCAACTAAATGTTAATGTAAGTCATTTCTTTATTTTTTCAATAAATTTTATTCTTTTTTTTGGGGTAAAGATGGCGGCACCAAACATTATTGTTAATCATCTAGTTATGGGTTTCAGTCAGATAATCAACTGTAGGCCCACATGTTAAAATAGTCCTAACTTTGTTTTACCATCCAGTCATGCTGCAGTTATGCTTCCTAGTATGTAATTTAGTTATTTTGCTCTATTAATTTTTAATATCCTGTGTGAGGTGTATCTTTTTTAGATCTCTTGGATTTTTATTATCTATTTTCTGTTATTTTTGCGTTATAAGGAGCTAAATTTTGTCATTTTAGGCTTAATGCCGACAAAATTGGATGAAATAACGCATCTTCTATGAATGAACTCACAAGCTCCTCTGAAGATTCTGTGAGTTATTCATAGTTTCTTATTTTACATACTGGTTTCCCATGTTCATTTCTAATTAATCTTTAGAAATTTATTCATATATTTGTGATTTCAATTTTATTATTTCAGCATTCTAATGGCATTGCTGCATATGCGCATGTTATTAAGTATGTTATTTTTAGTTTAGTCTCACAACCTTATTATTCTAGCATTTTTAATGGTACTCTCTTTATCAAGTAAAAGATAATTTTAGCTTGGTAATTATTATAGCTTAGTTTTAGCTGTTTAATTTCACTTTGTTCATTTTAATTCTCTTAATACATATATTCATAGCTGCAATAGCGCATTTTTCATGTATTATCTCCATTAGTCTTCAATTTGTTTTCATCTTGTTGATTATGTACCATTACTGCTATCTCATTCACTTGAAATCCAAATGTATATACTTTAGCATTAACCATTCAGTTAACTATATACAAATGTTTGTTTGTTGTCCCTCCTCCCTAAAACTATTCTTACTCTCTCTTACTTTTTTTTTCTTTTAAACCTATAGCTCATTGTAAATTTAGCCTTTTTATATACGTTTTTTCTTTCTTAAATTAACTTGTTATTTCATGATTTTTCACCATAGTCTTGCCATATACTTTATAATAAACATATATTATCTTATATTATTTCATCTCTTAATTTTTCATTATATATGGGAAGGTTAGTGATTTTTTCTGCGTTTTTTATGGGTCAATTATTATTCTGTTTATAGCATTTGTCTTTGTTATGATATTTTTTAATATCATTTTCCTATTTTGTAGATTTTGGTGAGGTAATTTTGTATATTAATTTACATTTAATCTAGATTTCATGCTAGCAACATTATTATTTATAATTTTGTTCTGGGACATGATTTTTATGTTATTCCAGTTAAATCTTTTTTATATTAATTACTTTCTTCATTAAATTTTTAATTCTTTATTTTAATGATATTTACAACATATCATATTATTTAAAATAAATATAAATCTATTTTAATAAAAAAAAATTACAAAAACTAATAAAAATATTAAAATAAAAACAAAATAAAAAGTTCAGATACATTATTACTTCTTCTTCTTCTTATATATATATATATATATAATCTAGATTGTATCTTTCTCAATTATTTATCTTACTTTTTCATCTTATTCATTACATGTTTAATGTAATGACTCCTTATTCTTCATGGCAATTCTTAGTGAATTTTTAGCGACTGACAAATTGGGCTTTGATAACTCTCAGCGTAATGCCCAGTACATGGTTAATTATAGGCTTGACCATGGATCGTCATCCAGCTACCTATTCTCTTCTCCCTCACCACATTTACAATTTAGCAAATGTTCATCTCCTCGCTGCTTGACCTGCCCTAATGCAGATCCATCACAAATTGTTCATAACACTTCCCATATTAATTTTTGTAAATCTTTTAATGTTATTTATCGTATTAAATGCAATTCATGTAACATGCAATATATTGGTCAAACTAGTGGCCCAATTCATAAACGTATCAATGGACATCGATCTGACATCAGTAATTATAAATGCTCTCGCAATCCTTTAAACTGCAATGTTGAGTATAGGCACTTTAAAAAGCACAATTTTAATAATATTACTATTCATATCCTTAATATACAAAATAAATTCCATGAACGCCTTTTTCTGGAATCAGCATATATCAAACATTATAACACACTTTATCCATATGGACTAAATCAAACTCTCATACAATAAACCTCATGCCGTATATTCCACATCATCTAATACAACTAACTATCAATCTCTCTATCTATCTCTTAATCATAAATTATATAAACAAACCACACGTAAAAAAAGAGGGAAATCATCTACTACTAAACATTCATCATCTAAATTAACTAATACTCATATAAAAAAATTATTAATATACCTTCAATCTTCTTTCAGTAGTAATTACAACTGGATGTTTCTTCGTAAATTTATATTTGCAATTCCTAAATTTCATATTAGTCAATATCATAAAGTTTTCACTTCAAACACATTCAATACTCACTTTAGTGATACATTTTTTGATTTACTCCATTATAGGCTAACTGCTCTTAATGTCAATATTAACAAAAAACCACAAAAATTAGACAAAAGTAATTCACATTTAATCGTTACCTTTACCAATCCTGTTTTTAATAAAATTAAACTTAATCAATTATTTCACAACGAGCAATGTAAATTCCCACTTCACAGGGTTAATCTAAAAAGCTCTTTTAAATATCCTATTAGTTTAGGTCGTAAAGTTTTCAATTATAATAAGTTTTCTAAAAATTTCAAACACACTGATTCTTTTACATGTAAATGCAATGATCCCCATATAAATACATATATTAATGCCCATCATGGACATGTTATAACTGGTAATTTTAACATTGTCACTAATAATCATTTAAGATCTTTGATGCGTCATGGCACTAAATATCGTATTCCTTCACGGTGTAATATACAGTCCATCATTAAACAATTCACATATGATTTAGATTTCTTCATTTATAAAATTGCTATTAACTATAATAAACCTACTGAATATTTTGTAGATTGGAAGCATCATGTCATCTTTCTTTTGAAACAACAATTATTAAAACTGATTATTGACAAAAATTCAGTTTCTTTCTCCACCCTTAAACCACATATTGCAGCACTTCAAAATAATTTCATCATTACATATGTAGATAAGGCTGCTAACAACTATGCTATCATCTGCAAATATTACTATCATCACCTTCTAACTAAAGCAGTTACTTCTAATAATATTTTCAAACTTCATCATGTTACTTTAAAGTAGGGTGTAAAAAAATCATGATTTTTTAAAAAAAATAAAAAAAATCGGATTTTTTTGATTTAAATCAGATTTTTTTGATTTAAATCGGATTTTTTTTTATTTTTTTCCCTGTGTTAAAATATTAAACATCTACCAAGAATTAAGCATTTCAAAAATGAATAACCCTCCAATTACTAACATAATCTATGTTTTTTTGCTTTAATTAATAAAATTTTAATTATGTAATTATAGAAATTACAAAAAACTGCAAATTAAAAATTTCTTTAGTAACATACAACATTATGTTCATTAATATTTTGTAATAATTATGTAAGCCAATATTAAATACAGTATGGGACCCGTTATCTGGAAACCCCGTATCCAGAATGCTCCGAAATCCGGAATGCAAAATGATAACTGAAAAATAATTTTTCCTTTCAAAAACTTAAAAACTTGCAATATTTTTTAATGGCGTGAATGAGCATGGAGTTGAAGACTTTAAAATTTAAAAAGAGAAAGAAATTATTACAGACCTGCTGGACTAAGCTATAGAACTTTCATGTTCAGAAACTCAATTGTTGGATCAAAAACCAATAGAAGATTGTCTAATTGTTGATGATGATATACTCCTGTAAGTAATCAGATGGCTGGCAGTGAGATTTGTGACATAATGCCAAGGAATATTTCTAATGGAAGTGAAGATGATGGCAAGCAAAATGAGGTGGAAAAAAGATTTCAATGAGTTATTAATGTTTTTCAATTAAACAACTGATTTGTGGAATGCAACAAACAAGCTACTCCCACAAACAGCAAATCACGACAGTATACAGAATCAGTTAGTGCAAAAGATACACTATAAGCAACTAATCTTAATAAAAATGTTCTAAAAAACCAAATCAAAGGATTCAGCTGTCTTCTTCTATGCTAATTTGAATTGTAATTTAGAAGGTTTTTTTATTTTGTGTAAATAAGTTATTAAATTAACTAATTTATAATTATGTATTTTCATACATTATTCATATTTTATACATTTCATACCGTTATTTTATACTATTCTTAACATTTATAGTAAAGTGTTCCAAATTACGGAAAAACCCCTTATCCAGAATACCTCAGGTCCCAAGCATTCTGGATAACGATCCTATACTGTACTGCTTATATTTTAAAGTTATTGATAAATTGCATTTAATTTTAAATTGATGATACAGATTAAATTAATTATTAAACAATTAACTGTTTAATTAAGAACACAATCTACATTTTCGAAAAAGTGGTTAAAAAAAGGTGATAAATAATAGTTTGATAAATTCATAAAGCAGCCAGTAATTTTACACAGGTTCTAAAGCGTATGTATATGTATATCAAATTGATCAAAAATTGTAGCAATGTATACAGCAAACTCGCACATAATTTATAAATAGATTACAAAAATTGTATTAGGTAGCTTTCTTTACAAAAAAGCTACCTATTGCAGCCGTTCGGAGGAAAGAGATTTCAAAAAATTTTGGTATATTTTCATCGATCATGACCCCCAGACCCCGAAACCACCCTCCGTTCAAAATTGATATATATATATATATATATATGACCTGTGTCACACTGTAACTCCCGTAATTATGAACCGATTTCGATGTAATTCGGTGTGTACATAGTACATACCAATGTCTCGACCGAGTTCGTTGGCCAGCTTCATCCGCCGTTTTGTTTCAAAATGGCGGCCATTTAAAATTTAAAAAAAAAAATTAAAACTTGAAATGTGGTACCAAAAAATTAAAAATGCTAAAATATTTTTTTCTTATGTATTTGGCCTTTATACAAAGATTCCGGAGCAGTTTTTGTTTCGTCTATATCTTAAAAAATGGCTGAGTTATAGCATTTTGAATTTCTAGCGTGGCTGACATTTTGAAACGTCCTGAATTTTGTCACCCGATAAAAGGCGTATTTATAAACGGATTTGGATGTAATTCGGTGTGTATATAGTCCATACCAATCTCTCGACCGAGTTCGTTGGCCAGCTTCATCCGCCATTTTGTTTCAAAATGGCGGCCATTTAAAATTTTTAAAAAAATTTAAAATTTGAAATGTGGTACCAAAAAATTGAAAATGGAAAAATATTTTTTTCTTATGTATTTGACCTTTATACAAAGATTTCGGAGCAGTTTTTGTTTCGTCTATATCTTAAAAAATGGCTGAGTTATAGCATTTTGAATTTCTAGCGAGGCTGACATTTTGAAACGTCCTGAATTTTGTCACGCGATAAAAGGCGTATTTATGAACCGATTTGGATGTAACTTCGTTTATACATAGTACATACCAATGTCTCGACCGGGTTCGTTGGCCAGCTTCACCCGCCATCTTGTTTAAAAATGGCGGCCATTTAAATTTTTAAGAAAAATTTAAATTTGAAATGTGGTACCAAAAATTGAAAATTGAAAAAATATTTTCTTCTTATGTGTTTAACCTTGATAAAAAGATTCGGGAGCAGTTTTTGTTTCGTCTATATCTTAAGAAATGGCTGAGTTATAGCATTTTGAATTTCTAGCGTGGCTGACATTTTGAAACGTCCTGATTTTTCTCACGTAATAAGAGGCGTATTTATGAACCGACATGGATGTACCTTGGTGTGTACATAGTACATACAAATATCTCGACCGAGTTCGTTGGCCAGCTTCATCCGCCATCTTGTTTCAAAATGGCGGCCATTTAAAAAAATAAAAATATATAAATGAGATACCAAAAAATTGGAAAATGAAAAAGATTTTTTTGTATGTGTTTGACCTTAATACAAAGATTCCGGCACAGTTTTTCTTTCGTCTATATCTAAAAAAAATGGCTGAGTAATAGCATTTTGAATTTCTCTTGTGGCTGACATTTTAAAACGACCTGATTTTTGTCACGCGATAACAGGCGTATTTATGAACCTATTTGGATGTAACTTGGTCTGTACATAGTACATACCAATGTCTCGACCGAGTTCGTTGGCCAGCTTCATTCGCCATCTTGTTTCAAAAGGGTTGCCATTTAAAAAAAATTAAATTTAAAATTCAAAATGAGGTATTAAAAAATTGGAAAATGAAAAAGATTTTTTTTATGTGTTTGGCCTTGATACAAAGATTCCGGAGCAGTTTTTGTTTCTGAAAATTTGTTCTTTTGTTGATATCTTAAAAAATGGTTGATTTATAGTACTTTGAATTTATAGCATGGCTAACATTTTGAAACGATCTTGTATTTGTCACGCGATAACGCACGTATTCGCCTATTTCGATGTAAGAAGGCATGTGGATAGTATACATCAACACCACGACCAAGTTCGCTGGCCAGATTCATCAGCCATCTTGTTTCAAAATGGCGGCCATTAAATTAAAAAAAATATATATATTTAAAGTGAGGTGCAAAAAAATTAGAAATTGAAAAAGGTTTCTTTCTTAGGTATTTGATCTTGATATAAGGATTCAGGAGCATTTTTTGTTTGTCTTTACCTTAAAAAATGGCTCAGATTTCAATTTCTATTGTGGGTGACATTTTGAAAAATCTGATTTTTTGCATGCAACAGCACTCCTATATATTAACCGATTCCGATGTGAGTGAGTATGTGCACAGCAATTACTAAGGTCTCGACCAAGTTCACTGCTTAGTCTCATCCACCATGTTGTCTTAAAATGACAGGCACTTTAATAAATTGCCGAATTTGGCAGCCAAATATAAGTTACTTTAAAGAAAAGCAGCTTGGATAAAGCTGACTAATTTCACGAAATTCTCATTCATTATATTGATAAAAATTAGTATTGAATCTCCTATATTCGGTTTCCACTAAATTGAGCTTCGTGTGTTTGCATGATATAAGTTGGCTTTTTTTAAATAAGGATTATGAAAGCTACCTCTTCCTCCCGGCACTGGCCGGAAGGACTTTTTTTGAAATTTAAATCAGATTTTTTTTTCCCCACAACATTAAAATATTTGAATAGCTACTAAATATTATAATGTTTTGAAGTTATTTAACATTTAGTTAGATGTTTTTTAAATGTATAATACTTCTTTTTACACAGTTTAATATGGTTATAATTAACAATAACAAATATTACATTTTTTACAAGTGATTTATTGATCATTTTCATTACTGATTATAATGCTTTTTCACACTATTTTAAAAAATCAGAAAATATGTGATTATCATCTGATTTAAATCAATTGATTAAAATCATTGACACTTTACTGCTACGTTTATTATATATAAAAGAATGAATAACTTGATTATTAAAAGGAAATTATGGTATTGTAAGTTGTATTAGATTTAAATATCATTTTTAAATTAAATGCGTTTTATGTTTGTTAAATAAAAACCATGCTTTTTACAAACTTACTGCACTTAAATTTTTCACAATACTCAGGAATTACGCTTAGAAACAATTATTTAAAGCTTGGTTTTGTGTATTCATAAGTGACAGTACCTGTAGAAACTTTCCAAATTAATGTTCATCTTAGATTTGAATACTTTTTTATGTCATTTTAAACATTTAGAAAATTTTTGATTTTAATCAATGATTAAAAAAAAATCACTTGATTAAAATCATGATTTAAATCGCTGATTTAAATCAACTGATTTAAATCGTTGACACCCTACTTTAAAGGAAAATAATAATCATATATTAACCCTCCGACTGTCTTGGAAAAGAGCAAAATTGTAATGTTGTTTTCTCTGCATTTTGCTTTAAATGCTAAAAAAAAAAATGATTCTTTGAACATTTTATAAAAAAAAAAACTTAATAACGAATATGAATGCAATCCTTGGAAGTATTAATCATTGTTCAATGTATTAAAGATACATTAAATCAATGTGAGGGGGTTAAGCTATCATAAATTACTAGGCATAAAAAATAACAACCTAAATTATCCTTATGTAGTCATGATTCCAAAATTTCACAAAAATCCTCTTAAATTCCGCACTGTCACTGTAGGTTGTGATACATATAATACTCGTGCTAATACATTATTTTTAAATATTCTTACACAAATTTATGAGTTATCAGTCAACAAAGACAACACTCACTGCATTAAAAACAGTTTTGAATTGGTGGATAAAATAAAGCCATTAACAAATGTCAATGATATTATTACTTTAGATTTCAAAGACCTATTTAATAATATCATTCTCAAAGACTTACATTCTATTATCAATACATTATTTATAGAATATTTTCCTTTATTAAATTTACCTGATAACATTGATACTGACTACTTCACATCTTTGACTAACTTTCTACTATTTCATAATTTTATTTTCCAAGACAATATCTTTTTTATTCAAATACAGGGCATAACTCAAGGAGCTGCTTCATCAAGTATGTTATCTGACTTATATCTTTACTTTTATGAACGTAAATTTATTAACAATAATATATTGCTATACAGATACATAGATGATATCATTATTCTTTCTGTTAAAGATAATAATTCTACATATCTTCCTGTAAAGTACCCTTCTAATCTAGAACTTAGTACTACTTTTCCACATAATTCTAGTATCAATTTTATGGATGTCAAAATTAATATTCTCCCTAATAACACCCTAACATTCAATATTTATGATAAACGCAATGAATTTTCATTTAATGTAATTAATTTTAAGAATTTCAATTCCTGCTTACACATTTCAGTATATAGAAATATTCTACTTAATCATTGTCTTCGTATGTAACGTTTATGTTCCTCCCAATTCTTACAGCCTAACATTTTTAAATTAAAGCAATTAACATTGTCTTATAATTATCCCATCTCTTTTATATCTGCATGGCTCAAATCTTAATATTCATTCTTTTCTATTTTTTTCTACTTTTTACCAGTATAGGCATATAATATGTATTTTTAAAAAAGCTAAAAAATTGAAAGCACTATATGGAGAGTGGGTTATGGATTGCTGAAAAAATTATAAAAACATACACAACAAAAAATTATATGTATGTATATGCTACCGTGAAAGACCGAAATCTGGAGAATGTCGACTTTCACCGGTGAATGTCAACATTCACATAGTCGCTTGGTGTATGTCCGAAATATTTGTTAAATATCCTTATTTCTGACTTACACCGGCAAATGTCGACATTCCCCATGCACTAATGGTGAATGTTGAATATGTCGGAAATTTGCATGTACTTCTCCGTGTTTCAGGATCGATCATTAATTTTTAAATCATAAAAACGTTTTAATTGTCTGTAATCCAAAGGTGTGCTGCACGCATATTCACAGTACCTACTCTGATCGGATTCGACAGAGTAGTAGACTCTGTATATTTTTCTGGTATGAAATTTTGAATATTCTGAAACATATATATAGGCGATTGCTATCTCACACAAGCTTTGAATTATTATTTAACCGTTTGAGTGTTCTCTTATTATGTGCCAAATTTTCAGGAAGCGAGATAGCGCTACTCTCGTTATGTGCCACAATTGTGGGAAGCGCGATAGCGCTCATTTTGTTTCATGCTAAAATTACGCAGAGGGTGATAGCGCTCCTATTTGTGGTCTCAGTGTGGTGTGCATTTCAGTTGGTTGCACTAGCGAAGCGCACGATTTCTGTATATATCGTCGGCTTAATTTTTTTTTTTTTATTGTTGTATATAAACCCAAACACATCCGCATTCTTGGCATATATCCACAAGATTTGTTCCGCACTCAAATAGTTAATTCATTCGGGGCCTAACGTCCTATTAAGGTAGGGGTGCACAACCTGTGGCCCGCGGGCCACCATGTGTACCAGTATTTTTATCCAAAAAAAATTTCCTAATTAATTGACAGAAATTTTGCTATTAAATAATTCAAATGTTACTTTTAATTTTTTCGTGGTGGCAATAAATTTTCGGGAAAAAAGGTTGTGCAACAGTATATTAAGGGGTCTCAAGAGTCGTAAAGCTTTAAAATTTTCGAAATTTTAATTTTTTTCTATGTTAAACTCTTATCTTTTCTGAACATTTTGATCCTTGTTTTCTGAACATTTTGTTTCCTTGAAATTTCGTTTAGAACAGAAGTTATAAGTTTCCAAAACTTTGAAGTCATTTTTCTTCAAATGACGTTTTTGGGCATAATGGGCACAATACCCCAAAAATTTCGGATTTTTTTCATGACATTTTCAAAACAAATGTTTCATATTAGACTGTATAAACTGAACATAAAATTTTCTTTTATTGTTAAAAAAATATTTTGTACCCAACTGAAAAGAAGGGTTGTGTTTCACACGTATCTGTGTATGTGGATTTCTTTATACTCTCGAAACTCCCAACGGCTGGAAGGATTTTAATGAATGAGGTCTATATCACTTCGTTTTAACGGCCTGATGGTTATAGGCTAGGTTTTGTTTTTATAAATTCCAAATGGCGGCCGTAAAATACAAAATGGCGGTAGAGACGAAAAAAATTACGTACCCTATTTAGTGGCATATTATTGGATAGGTCTTTCAAAATGCAGACGATGTTTCTTTGACTATTTTACAGTCAGAAGCTCCGTTAAAATGTTATACAACCTAGAAGTTATGTAGGTAGGATCTCTAGCTTTACTGCAACTCTAACCATCATAGACATCTACAGACCTCATCAAAACAGTGTTTATAGATAGGAACTAACAATTAAACACAACTTAAAAGTCATCAATACAAGTAAATAAAAAAAAAATAGGTAAGTTATATACACAAGTAATATAAAAAAAAATAAAGTCAATCCCTGCTTAGGTCAATAAGAGAATTTTTTTTCTCCCATTCTTCTTTCTTCTTCAGTGGCGCTTAAAATGCCTTGATCAAGAAGAGGGCTCTCTCAGCCTTAAAATACCTTGATCAAGAAGAGGGCTCTCTCGGTCTTAAATTACCTTGATCAAGAAGAGGGCTCTCTCGATTATTGAAAATTAATTAATTTAATTTAATTAATGAATTAATATTTGAAAAAAAACTTGATTAACATCAAGTGTCATCCACTACAAGTTAAAAAAAATTATTTGAGTTTGATTGGATGAATAATAAGTATATTATTAACGATTGAAAATTTGAACAAGATATATATAGCGAGAGTGTGAGCTAATAGTAGGAACTAAAAAAAATAGTTTTACATCGATGAGAAATAATTAATAAGTTCGCTTTTTACGCAGTCGGGTTTTTTTATTTTTTAAATTTAATTGTTTTATTGCTTAATTAGGTGATTATACTGTTAAAATTTTCTAAATTTTGCATTAGCTAAATATAACTTTGTATTAAAAATATAAAAATGCTTTAAATACAAATTTATTTTGGTTCAGGGTAATTATTATAATCTGAAGTACAAGTAAGCACCAAAATTTTCATTCTATTTGCAAAATTTACTTTGTAATTGTGCGCGTAAACTGTTATGCCGATTTTCTGTATCTTTTATCTCAATAAAAATTGTGTTTTGAAATGAAATACATTTTAAGATATTAACCCTTTGAGTGGCACCGGTATATATTATATACCACCTACGATTAATGAAGTTTTACACCAGAAGAAAAATTTTATTAAATTTTACTTTTGTAACTTTGGTGGAAAAAAAGCCGTAAGATTGCTTTTACTTATTTTGAAATAGAATTTTTCAAAGATTCCGGTGGAATTTAGCATTTCACAAACGTAATTGCTTGCCCCTCAAGGGGTTAAATGTTTTTTCCAATTTTAAGAGTCCTGAGACCCCCTTAAGGGATCATGTCCCACTGAGTAATATTTTGTCTTAACAAATAGTTTTGTTATTATCTCCATGTAATAATGATAGAATCCTAATTCTTGTGTTTGGCGCAGCATGTCCCTATAGGGACTTTGCGCCACAAAACCCCATACAACCAACCAACCTAATTCTTGTAATGTATCCATTATTCATTCAATTCTCAATCTCTCTCTTTTTTTCTTTTTTTTTAATGTATAAAATTTTTACCTAAGTTTATAAATCTTAAATATTTAAAGGAGTGATTGTGTTTCTGTTTTTTTTTTAAACCACTGTTTCTACTAATAGCATATTTGCCATAAGAATTCTGATAATAAATAAGGCGAAGATTACTATTTGTTAATAAATATTATAAAAATCTAGAAAAGTAATTGCCGACAAAACTGTTTCAGGTATATTGGTTATATTAGCCAATATTTTTAGACATCGCTAACAGAGTTGGCAATTTAGCGGAAATTCTGGATTCAAAATATCTACCACTTTTTATAAAAAAATGGCAATTTTCATTGTATTTATTCGATAAAAGTCTGCTATTAAACAAAGCGAAAATTATCATTAAAAATTTCAGGTATTTTTTTTTTAATATAAAAGTACGCTTAGTTTTCAATATTAATGGCTAACATTTGAATTGAAATATCAATAATGATAAAATATTAGGTTTACTTTGTAAATCTGTAGTCAAACGTGAAATCTGCAGAAAGGTTGCGGTACATTGTAATAATCTCTAACAAAACGTCAATATTGTAAAAATACTCACTCTATATTGGAAATATTAATAGTGAAATCGCAAAATATTTTTTGAAAGGTCTGCACAAATATGTACAAACTGTAAGTTGAAACATTTGACTGAAAGTAGATTTTATTTTTAGAAGTTTTATTTTATCTCATAGAAACAAATAATATATGTAAATTTTATTAACTTAAACGAAAATTTTGCACATTACGAAAAAATGAATGTAACGGATAATGAATTCAAAGGCATTTAATCATTTGTTTTAATGATGACTTCAGCCATACCTTTTCACACTTTCGCACGTATAATATTATTAGAATTAGAATACGATCATTACTACATGGAGATAATAACAAAACTAATGGCAATGGCAAAATAATACTAAATGAAAAGACGTGTTCTCTTAATCGCTTGAGGGGCGGTGGAATATATTATATCCCACCAAATTTTAATCAAGATTTGCACCAAAAGCATGTAATTACACATTCATTTTATAACTTTGGTGGAAAGAAGTTATAAAATAGCTTTTCCTTATTTTGATTTTTTTTTCTTTTTTTTTTTTTTTTTGTATATTCCGCAGTGAAATCGACATCACGGAAACACATTTTGCCCCTGAAAGGGTTAATGGGACGCTTCACCCCGAACGGGTCAAATAACAATTTCATGATTCAATGAATAGCAATCGACTTCATATCATAAATACTTCAGAATATTCAATATTTAATGCCAGAAAGATAAACTGAGAAATACATGTGTCCAATCCGAACCGAGTAAGTATTGTGAAAATGCGTTCTGCACTTAGTTTTAGCGTAAAACACTTCAGAAAGTATTTTGGAGTACTGTTTTTGCAAAAAAAGTAACGCGTGTTTTCTCGTTTACTCTCAATTAATGTATCTAATTTTTTAAAAGAAAAAAAAATCACAACTTACTGCAGTATTTATTCAATATAAATTAGGATATTTAATAAAAAAAGTAAAATTTAAGAAAACGTTGCGTGCACCATCAGACCTTGCATAAAAGTGACTGACTCGCAATAGAACAAAGAATTTGGCGACAAACTAGCCTCTCTGTTAAACACCACTTCTCTTTTCGACCTCCAGCAGAGGATATCTGTGTTTGTCGACATTCACCGGTGATGGTCCGAATATACAAGAATATAATCAAATATTCGGTCTTTCACCGACGTTTTTGGTATGTGTTGACATTCACCGGTGAAAGTCGACATTCTCCAATTTCGGTCTTTCACAGTAACATATATATATACATATATAATATATGTATATGTAGATTTATGTATAATAATAAAAGGTATGTGTGTGAGTGTATGTTTCCCATACATTATGCACTATTTAAAAAAAAAAAAAAACATAAAAATACCATTACGGAGGGTTGAGGTTAGGAATGCTAAAAAAAGTTTAAAACCTTATATGTTTATATATGTGTATGTATATATGCTTATATATTGTATGCATATATTAAAAAAAATTAAATTAAAAAACACGGGGTATCATGCATTTAACATCATAAATTTCTCAACAATTTTCACATATTGCTTCATAATACAAGGATATATTTCACTATCTCAATATTCCTCATAGTTTTTTAAATTTTCACAATTACTTA
The DNA here is from genome assembly GCA_963932465.1 of Maratus speciosus. Lineage (NCBI taxonomy): Eukaryota > Metazoa > Arthropoda > Arachnida > Araneae > Salticidae > Maratus > Maratus speciosus. The sequence goes on from OZ010790.1 coordinate 346,781,847, forward strand.
CATAATACAAGACTATATTTTACTATCTCAAAATATTCCTCACTGTTTTTTAAATGTTATTTATATTCTTATTTTTTATATTATAATATTTTGTCTTTAAATTAGTTAATTTAATCAATTGCCCTTCTATTTATTTATTTTTATATAATTCTTTATTTTATTTTTTATTAATTTATTCCTATTCCTTATATTATTTTTGTATTTACTCAGTAATTATCAATTTTATTGCTATTTTTTCATTCTACTTCAACTAAATGTTAATCTAAGTCATTTCTTTATATTTTCAATCAATTTTATTCTTTTTCTGGGGTAAAGATGGCGGCACCAAACATTATTGTTAATCATCTAGTTATGGGTTTCAGTCAGATAATCAACTGTAGGCCCACATGTTAAAATAGTCCTAACTCTGTTTTACCATCCAGTCATGCTGCAGTTATGCTACCTAGTATGTAATTTAGGTATTTTGCTCTATTAATTTTTAATATCCTGTGTGAGGTGTATCTTTTTTAGATCGCTTGGATTTTTATTATCTATTTTCTGTTATTTTTGCGTTATAAGGAGCTAAATTTTGTCATTTTAGGCTTAATGCCGACAAAATTGGATGAAATAACACATCTTCTATGAATGAACTCACAATCTCCTCTGAAGATTCTGTGAGTTATTCATAGTTTCTTATTTTGCATACTGGTTTCCTATGTTCATTTCTAATTCATCTTTAGAAATTTATTCATATATTTGTGATTTCAATTTTATTATATATATATATATATATACACACACACAGGATGTTCAGATACTCATCTGACAAACCCAGAGGGTTGTTAGAGGGCATCAAGAAGAAGAAAAATTGTAGTGGAACATGGGATCCCAAACCACTTATTTAGTCACAAATGCAGGATGTGTTACTCTAACTAAACTCGGATTGATGGTAATAATTTTGAAGTAAATAAAAATATTGCAATGAAAAGTAATGATATGTACCTTTTTCCCGGCCGAAACTAGCCTTTTTTGCACCCGGGGCAAACATGGATTTTGGCGCCTCCCCCACCCCCACTCCCCTCTTCCATAAAGTATATTTACAAACAGAATTTTTTTAATTTTCTAATTGACGACTTACTTTAAAATTTAAAATATGTAATACTGAACTGCGTGATCTACAACGGCGAATCCAAGGATGGGGGGGGGGGGGGTGCCATGACTCCCTTCTGAGCACGAACAAAAATATTCTAAAGATAATTTTTAAAATGAAATAGACAGTAGAGTCCCGATTATCTGAGACCCGCTTAACCGAGTTATTTTCTTCTGATGGGCTGATGGCTTCCATTGTTAGGAAACAGCCATTATAAATGAAGTGTTAGGTGAAGATGAAAGAGCAACTGCTCTTTCATCTTCACCTAACACTTCATTTATAATGGCTGTTTTCAGTGGCATAGCCAAGCCCCCCCCCCCCCCCCCCCCCGAACGAAGAACTAGTTTACTGGATCATTGGATACAACTGTAAAAACGACTAAAACGGAATCACAAAGAACCCATGAAAAATTCCGCTTTAAACAGGTGGTCTTCTTAGAAGGTATAATTCAAAGGTATATCTTTCGCCGAGACTATGAACAATTCCGTTTTAGACAGGTTTCCGTTTTTCACATTTTCCATCAAAATGCTAAAACGTACTCACTTTATAATACACCTCTGAATAGCACAAATGTATTACAGAAAAGTCTGTCAAAATGACCTACCTCAAAAGAAAACAATTCAAGATTCGACGAAAACAACACTATGTATTTATGCTTGCTAACGTTTGAAACCCATCTGAAATGAAACTTGTTCCAGTTGTGATGCCTTCTTGGGAGGTTTTCTGTGAATACGGAATCCTGTCGTAAACGGAGACATTTTAATGTCCTGAGACGGAAGGATAACTATGCAAATATACCTGCTATTCCGTTTACACAAATTTAGTGTAACTAGATTAAACGTAAAACTTCTTTATACTGGACCTCCATGGGACCAACTGTTGCCGACACTTATGGAAAAAGACGAGTTTACACGAACGCAATAATAGCACATTGGTTGAGTTTCACGACCGTTATCTTTGTTTACTTTATAACAGTCAATATTATCAATTATTTTAAATATGCTGCAAGCAATTAATAAATGTAACTTTATTTTTGGACTGATTATTTGTTACCACTTTCAAATTACACTGGCGAGAAAAATTAAAGGAACAATCATAAAAAGGTGCTTTGTGTTAATTCTATTATGGGAACTTCAATGAAACATGATTGATTGATAACTCAATGTGAACGTTATCACGTAGTCCAATGGGATTAACCTTCGCTACAGAAAAATATCGAAAATTTTCAGCCTGTTCCTTCGGTTTACGTGTGAAAAGGATTGCACGTGGGTGATTTGAAGTCTAATTTCAAGGATTGCATATGGGTGATTTGAGGTCTAATTTCAAGGATTGTACGTGTAGTTGGGTAAAACTTTCGCTTGTAGTATATGACTATGTCGTCCAGAAGACATCTGACCGATTTCGAGAAATAGCGTGCGATAGGTAGAATGGAAGCAGGACAGACACTCTCATCGATCTGTAAAGACTTAAAAATAACCAAAAACATCATGTCAAGAATATGGAAACGATTAACAGACACGGAAATCTGCAGAGACAACCAGGTCAAGATACAAAAAATTCCCTGCCGGCTCGGGCCTACAGGCGGAGGTAGATTTCGAAGTTAAGTTCTAAATTCACCAACAAAACTTAAATCAAGATTAAAGATAAACCCAGTTCCTTCGCTAAGAATGAGCTCTAGGGAGCTAAACATTTTGTGAAAATTCTAATATACACACACGCATGTATGTGGAATAGTTTTAAAAATGGCTAAATCAAATTCAGAGAACCTCAAAGTGTTAAAATATGTATACTCGGGTTTTTATCATGTTTTAATACTTTTCTTCAAACTCACATGACGTTACATATTCGCTTGCTGAGGTCCATTATATTTCTAATATGACGCAATATTTTGTTTTTATTTTAATTCGTCAAACTATTTATTTCATTTTGAGTTTTCATGCTGAAATCTTGCTCTTGAAAACTTATGACGTAATATTCAATTTGTTTTCAATTCTTCAAACTGTTTATTTAATTCAATTTTTCACGTGAAATTCTTGCAATAGAGGAGCAATTGTTGTGGTGAGAATTTTATTGCTTTTTTTTTTTAATTGTTGGCAATCGCTATAACGAAAAATATTTATTTTTTCCTGCCATTGTTGTGTAAGAGCTGGTTTTATCAGAATCATGTTAAGACGGTATTCAAAATTTTGAACCCTTCCCATTTCCATTCCCTTGGGCCGACTTTGCCCATTTTCAATCCCCGCCGAGATATTAGCCATCTCAAAGTTGTTGGCGAGTTTGAAGACGATCCGTGCATCATTGCAACTTTTATCGTGCGGACAAAATTTAGTACATACATACATATATACAGTGGAACCCGGTTAAGACGCTCACGGTTAATACGCGATCCCGCTTAATACGCGGATTTTTTCCGATCCCTTGAATATCGCTCATAAGACTAATGTAAAAATATCACGTTTAATACGCGAATGGTTATTACGCGATCCCGCTTAATACGCGATAAATTTTTGGTCCTTTGAGGGAAAATAATCACGCTTAAGACGCTGATTCATTGATCAATATGCGAATTCCGTCTCTCTTCTCAAGTGTTGGCAATTTTGCGGATTATTTTTATTCAGATAAAAAACACTGTTTTCGAATAGTATTATTTACTTTATTTAATAACAGATTAATTAACGCAAAAATTACTAATCAGAAATAGTGGTAGATATTTGAATAAAACAAAGCCCCGCTAAATTAGTAAAACTGCAATTCTTCTTTGATTCCGCCTTCTAACATTCTTTGCCTCTCGCTTCGTGTATGTTTTTACAGTAGTAAGAGAGATATAGACGAATTCAGGTTACTCAGATACATCATAAAAATTAATATGATTAGAGATAATCATGCCTGTTGTTAGTGAGCTTTTAAATGTACGTTATATCACTACTATGTTTTATAATGCATGTTATAGGCAACAAAAAATGAAACTCGTAAAGATTAAATAAATACGACTGCGATTGGATAATTCTTTTATGTTTTCTTTACTTTTTGTTATGCTAACAATATTATGTACACGAAGATTAATAAAAATAGTTTCTTCTTATATTAAAAAGAAGGCTCAATTATAATGGTACTTATTAATACAAGTACTAAATTTGATTTTTAAAAATGGGTTGTGCTTCAAAGTTTTAATGTTTTATTCTTTTTGTTAAAAAATTTTTAGTCTAGTACGAAAATTATCTTTGTTGTTTTATTTTTGCTTGCAAAGTACAAATCGACAACAAAACCAGGTTGGAATCCACATTTATTTTCCATTTTTATTCCATTCAGTCATATAAAAAGAAACAAGGAGTTAAAGTTGAATACAATTTAATTTTAAACTAAACATATGTAAAAGACACAATTTTTGACCGTAAACATATAAACGAAAGCTCAAAAGTTCATTTAGACGATTAAGGGTGTATTCGAAAAAAGGTTTTCCACCTTCAACAGCTCGAAATTTTCTGAGACATTTTCAGACTCATTTTTAAAAATAAAAACATGAAACTTGCTGGGATGATTTTTGAAGACATGTTTAACATGCCGTGTGATTTCATTTTCAGCTCAAGTAATTAGAATTTGATTTTTAAACAATTATTTTCTCAGTATGACCCTTTTTTTCATTCCCAGATCGCCCGCTTCGGAAAATTCGGTTCAAAACGCCCACTTTGACAGCGTTTTTTACAGTATTTTCTGCATTTATCAAAAAATTGAGAAGCACGGCACATTACGTAGTTTCTAAATAAGAGAATTTCCCAGTTTGATGAGTTTGAGAGCAAAAATGAATTTTAAAATGAATCAGAAAATAAGCAGTTTGGATCGGAATACACCCTTAAATGTGTAAATAAGCCCAGTTCCTGCAACATGATACAAATCACGTTTAATACGCGATCCCGCTTAATACGCGACTTTTGTCCACTCCCTTGAAACGCGTCTTAACCGGATTCCACTGTATATATAAACTTTTTAGGTGGGGGTGGTTTTGGGTTCCTGGGGTCCTATAATAAAAAGTTATGAAGGAATTTTTCAAAAGTCGCACCATGGTAACGACTGCAATAGGTAGTATTTCTTACGAAATCTACCTAAAATGCCACAATAGATTCCCAGGACCGTTATTTGGCAACGATTGCTAAAAGAAACCGGCAACTGACGTTATTTCAGATTGGAAGGAAGTTCACTGCAGCAACAGGAACTCGACTATCCAGATTTACTGTGAGTAACAGGCTGTATAAAAAAGGTCTGGATACAAGGAAACTCGTGATTTGTATTGCACTAACTCCGGCAACGAAATACGACCGGTTAAAGTGGTGAAGAGATCATCGTCATTGAAGTACCTCGGGCTGGAGCCGCGTTCTCTTTACCGATAAATCCCGTATTGTTTGGATAATTATTGCAGACTGTTAACATATGGAGGAAAAAACACATGCAATAAATCTGCAAACATCCTTAAAAGGCATCGATACAAAGGTCGTGGAATCATGGTATGGGTGGACATTAAAGAATAATCTTTATGAGTTTCAGGAGTTTCATGTTATTCTTAATTTAAATCAAGGTTGGGAGAGCTTAGTTATAGACTTCACGATTCATGTAAAATCACATTAAAATAATTAAGCATATTTCACAAGAAAGTGGCGCATGTGTTGTTCAGTATAAGTAATCCCAGGAAGATTAAAAAGTTTGATTATTCTATTTACACTTATAAATATTTACAGTATTTACAATGAAAACATTTGGATAATATTTGTTAAATAAATTCCACATTGGGAATCCAAGATGATCATATTAAAATTTCAGCAATTATGTTCTTCTAAAAAGAAGCCCAGAAAATAGCATGATTTAATATTCGAAAATAAATTTTCCTTTTCAAAATTAAACATCATTTCTTCTAATAGAAGACCACGAAAAAACCTATACGCAGCTTATTACCTGCTGCGTTCAAGATTCACATTCACAAAAAAACTAAACTAAAAAAGAAAGAGTAAAAAATGTTTTCAAATATCAATTCTCTCGAAGGTCACGTGATCCTTCGCGGCGCCCGCCTGGCTAAGAGAGACCCGCGAGAGAAGGTTGCAAAATATTCCACAAACTCCCCCCCGATGAAAAAGGGTTCATCAAAATGGGGATTCAAATAATTAAAGTAGAAATAAAAGTTATTCTAAAAAATCATCAGTTACACTATACATAAATACAATACAAAATCAAAATATATACTTACATACTGGACTTCAATTAAATAATTAAACAATTTAAAAGATTTGAGAACAAGTTTCTGCTACTAAAAATAGAAAGAACAATTTAAATCTATACAAATTTTTCTAGAATATTCAATACAAAAAAAATTAAACTAAAAATTAGAAATATTATCAAACAAGAAACATTTTTTTTTAAGTGAAAAAAAAACAATTTTTTTTTTTTTTTTTTTTTTTTAGTCAAAAAACAAAAGAGTTCAAGATTTGTTTTAAAAGTCAAATGTCAATGAGAGTTTTTGAGTCTCTAATAATATCAAAGTTTTTTTTTTCCAGTTCTAAATTATGCAAAAAATTAATAGGTCTTTTAATGATGTAATTATTTGCCTTCAGTTCATAAGACCCTCTTTTTTTTTTTTTTTTTTTTTTTTTTTTTTTTTTTTTTAAATCTCTGTCCACAAATACCCAACTTCCAGAAAGTTCTTGATACATGTTCATATGCATAAAAATCACATCACCTACTTTAACGTCAGAAGTCTTATTCTGGTCCGTGTAGTGAGCAGATTGTAAGTTGAGAAGGCACTCATTTTTCAAGCGCTTCCTAAAATGATTCAGAAGAGTCTCGTGCAAACGGAAGCGTTTCACTAAGGATTCTTTGGTTGCAGGTAAACACAAGATATGCTTTAGAGTTGCTATAACTAGTTGACCAGGGTGAACGCTAAATTTCTTGGAGATTGCACGTTTGTTTAGGACTGATTTAATGCACTGTCTAGATTTTAAAATACAAAACTTTTTATGAGTTTGTACTAATGTACTAGACACTCCTGAATGAAAAACTTTTTCATGTGCATCTTTCACGATTATTTCGGCAAGTTTATGTTTTGCAGGAATCACAACAGGACGTTTTTCATAAAATGAGGAATCAGATTTTTGTAACCGTCCTGGTACCAACAGCAAAACTTCATCTGACAACATAGGATTTATCTGTAGAAGATTCGATTCTTTTGGGATACTCTTGTTACATTTCAAGTATTTTGTAACTTCAGGAAAACTTTCTTCCTGCACTAGTTTCGACAAAAAATTTTCAGCATGTAACATTTTCTCAGCTGATAATTCTGAAAAATCTCTTTTTTCTACCTTCAATTTTATCTTAGAAATAAATCTAAATAGCCATGCAGTTACTCGATACAATTTCTTTAGGGAGCTATACTTTTCAAGATTAAAAATGGGAATTTCATCAGATTTATTTGTTTGAACAACACAAGAGATGGTGGCTGCTTTTTTATACTTCTCTTCAGAAACATCAGGTAATCGAGATGCAGCAATTTTAACACTAGGCCACTGATTTTCAGGCAAGGAAAGAAATTCAGGAACATACACATTAGGGTTAGCATCAGGAAAAACATGCAATTGGAGATGCTCCTTTTCCATGATCAGGTTGCTAAAATACTGCCAGGGAATTTTCAAGTGAGCGAGATCAGGGATTTCTGAAAGCCAATTTTGCCAATCATTTTCTAATTCACCAGAAACAAAAGGGGCAATAAATCCGGCTGAATCAAAGAACATAGTTGCAATTTTTAAAACATTGCGTTTAGTAGAAAAATCATTATTTAATTTTTCTAACAAGGGTCGTAATTCTAGTCCAAATTTATCTGCTGTATTGTTCCAGATCAATCCTAAAATTTTCAAGGAAGTATTTGGGGGTTCGGAACTCGATACAGGAAAGTTTTTATCATTTAAAACATTAGAATTCAAGTTAGGGACATGATACAAACATTCGTTTAATGATAGAGAATCATCATATTTGGAAGAAGCATCATAGACTATGCGCATTTTTGTTGTAGTTTTGTCGTCACGGATAACAGGACTGTGTGGCATGTAATAGGAATTATTAGAATGTTTCTCGGTGCACAATTCTATTACACCCTCATTAAACTGCTCTAGCAAAATGGAGCTATATTCCTTAATTAAAGAATCGTTTTTCAAGAATTTATTTTCTAAACTAGAAAACCGCTTCTTTGCTACTTCAAGATTATTTCTAAGCAATTCACGAGAATTTTTCCACAATAATTTTGCTTCATAACGCCCATTTACGAATTTTAAATTTTCTTTAAATTCTTTTATTACCTCATGATCGGTAAAGTTCTTTTCATTGCTTTCAGCAATGCCAATAGCTTCTAGATCCCAAAATGCTTTCAGCTGAGTATTTATATTTTCAACTGAAACACGCAAACAAGCTACTTCTTTTTTATTCGACTCTATCTGCCCTTGCACCGTATGACCGAAAATAGTTTCTGCAACGTATAATTCTTTTGTCAATTTTCCCTCGATTCCCTTTAATATTTTCCACAAAAAGTCAGACCCTAGCAAAATATTTATTTCCTGTTCAAGACCTGTATCAGCAGGCTTAAAGCCTATTGTTCTCATTATGTCTAGAAGTTCTGGTTCTAGGGTTTTCACAGAAGCTCCAGTTATATTATCAACCACAAGTGCTTCGATATTTATCGAGTTAATAGGTTGCACAATACTGGATAATTCAAGAGCAACAACTTCATAACAAGATTCATAAGGGCGTCTCCGCCCAAAAGGATTAACTAATAAATTTTCTCTTCGCAATGGCTTCAATTTTAATTTTTGTACTAGAGATCTCTTCACGAAGCATTTTTCTGAACCACTATCACATAAAACGCGAGCCAACAAGCATTGTTTACCAGCAGACACAGAAACTGTACAAGTCTGCAATAATGTAGATTTATTTTGTTTATATTTTTGTTCCGACATCATAGATACAATTGCACCTTTCATTTCTTTTTCAGGATTTTCTTTTGCTGTTTCTTTAAAACAAAACAATTGACTATGGGTATTGTTACCACATTTGGAACAAGGATTAATTTTTGTTCTACAATTTGCAGATAAATGCGACCTATAACAGCATCTGTAACAGCGACCTTCTTTCTTTAATTTATATCGTTTTTGTTCATCAGTGAATTCTGAACAATTTAGTCCTACATGATCAGAAGACTTGCAAAATATGCAAAACTGTTTTGTAGATGTATTTAAAGCAGCAGCGGAAGGTATATTTTTCTTTTGAGGAAAATTTTGATATTTACTCTAAGAATTTTCATATTTAGTTTTAGAATTTTCATAAGCCTTGCTTTGGGAATTATTTACTAAATTAGTAGCTTCCCGGCATCTTAGTTCCGTTTTAATAAAATTTATTAAATCGGTGACTTCACAGTCCTTATCGGGGTCACGTTTTCGATGGAAATCTAGTATCAAATTTTCTGGTAATAACCTTAATAAAATGGGTAGTAATAAATGGCCGTAAGAGCCTGATGTTACTCCTAACGCATCAAGATTTCTCATACTAGTTTCAATATTATCGTACAGTTTCCTTAAAGAAGTAACATTGTTAGTGGATTTCACTGGTTCAAGATTTAGAATTTTGTTCATGTAACAGTTTATGATATTTTCCCGCTTACCATACCTCTCTTCTAACAACTTCAAACACGTTGAATAATTTTGATCTGTCAGTTCAAAACCAGCTACAATATTATATGCAGGACCAGACAACAAAGATTTCAGATATTGGAATTTTTCAATTTTTGATAACGATTCGTTTGAATCTATCGCACTAGTAAATAAATTAAAAAATTCTAAGAACTGGCTTGCATCACCAGAAAATTTTTCTATGTTAAGTTTAGGAAGCTTCACTGCCGAAACTGGTTTACTTCCGATATTTGAACCGTTACTTGATTCTAGTAAAACTTTTGGTTCAGTTTCGATTTTACATTTTTTAAGCCTCCTCTTAATTTTAAATTTCAAACTTGATATTTTTTCAGAATATTCTTCTACCGATTTTAGTTCTTTTTCATATTCAGTTTTTTCCTGAATTAGCTCATCTATTTCGGAATCTAATTCCTTTAGTTGAGCTTCCTTTTCATTTACGAGATCTAATGATTCCATTAAAGAATCGCAATCAGTTTTATCAATATCAACAGATAATAATGTATCGCATTTTGAGATTAATTTTGTAACTGCCGCGCGAACGGTAGCTCTTTTACTTTTAAGCTTATCAGGCTTATCCATGTTTAAAATTTATTTCAATTTTCAAAATAAATTATCATGAGAAAACGTTATTTTCAATAAATCAAGAGTCAATAGTCATGCAGAATAAATAATAAAGGTATTTCTTACCTTTTTTCCCGGTTGTTGAGGCACCAAAAAAATAAAGAATAATCTTCACGAGTTTCATGTTATTCTTAATTTAAATCAAGGTTGGGAGAGCTTAGTTATAGACTTCACGATTCATGTAAAATCACATTAAAATAATTGCCGAAACGTCAGTGAAGGCTTACTGTGGAGACACGAAAAGTTTTGATTTCCGTTTGTCTGTCTGTCTGTCCGTCTGTTCCGCGATAACTGCCGCAAAAAGCATCCGATCGGCTTGAAATTAATGTGGCATGTTGATGAGGTACTCGGACTTAGCTGTATGGTTTTTGGTTAAATTTGGTTCATTCGTTCGGGAAATATAGAATATTTTATTTTGCTCTGTAATGCTTTTCAATGGCAAGTCAGACGATTTTCAAATTTTCATTTGTTGAAAGAAATGGCTCATATAAAAAATGGATTTAAATGGTAAATTTTTGATGCTGAAATTTTTAAATAAGAGTAGTAAATTATTCCCATTAGTTTGCAATTTTGTCAAAACATTTGTCAGAGCTTTTAAATTAGGTGTATAACTTATGATGGAATTTTATACATGTGTTCGAATAATATAAAACATTTTATTTTATGAATTTACTTATATTTCATTTTTTTTTCTTTTAACCGTTGCGTAGCAACTATATCTCATCTAAAAATATCATAAATGTGAAAGTATGTATGGTTTTTAAAGTCAAATCAAAGTTAAAAGGAATGAATTAATGAATGCCTTTGTATAGATATTTGCATATAAATTGATTTAAACGCAGAAATGAAAATAGTATTTATATACTATATAGAATAATATCTTTATTTATGTATTCAACTATTTTGATTATAAAGGAAAAAGTTCGTTATTTTCATACAGAATAAACTGACATTATTCTATTAAACTTTATAAACTTTATTGTTGCCAAAAAAAAAAAAAAAAAAAAAAAAAAAAGGGGGGAATAACAATTTCTCCCAAAGAGTTCATTTTAATTTGTAAGATTTCCACGTGCAAAGGGAAAATGCAGCAAATTACAAATAAGAAAAAAGATAAATAGGACAGGAATGAATACATATAAACATTTCACACCAAATACCACCTAAATTAATTTTTGTAGTGGTATTTTCCCACACTACGAAGAAAGATTCCTCGATTTACACGATTTTACTTGGCCTTCCTTTTCTCATTGGTTGCGATTTCATTTTCGCAATTGCGTATATTAATTGGCACAAAATTTTACATTTTTATGACTGAGGTATCTGTAAGGCCATACAAATAAGAAATTCCGTATTGTTTCCTATAAAATGTGATAAAGTGTTGGTTAACTATATATGTTTCTATTAAGAGGAGCAGGGCTGCCAAGCATCCGGCGTTCTGGATACCAGTATTTTAATACAAAATATGTTACTTTATTTAATTGAAACATTTGCGCGATTTAAAAGAACAACATTTTCTGTAAGGTAATAGTGTTGTGCAAAAAGCCTGAGACTTGCCATGTCTGGTGGTGAGTGAAATGTTTTATTTAATGCATTTATCTCTATTTTAATGCTACGTGAACAACGTCCCGTGTAACAGCTTGTAGAGTGTAAAATAAATTATTAAAATAATCCCTATTACGAAAAATGAAACAAAATGCCCGGCTAAGGGAAATAAAAGGTTAGTTAACCTTTCGTAATTTGACCTGAACACAGGTGTGCATCAAATTTCAACGGTGTTTGTAACATCACGATTTTAAATTAAATGTGGATACTATTAAAAGTCTATCACAAAAAATACTTAACGGCGCCATATCACGTTTATCTATTTAGTCAATTGGAAGTGGACACGATGATGAATTATTAACCGTTAGGTTTAGAACTCCCCCTACTTTAGGGTGATTTTAGTAAGTTAATGCTATCGAGTACATTTTTAGATATTTAGATTAGATCTTAGATATAAATATTGCAGAATGGTAATCAAAATTATTATTAGATTTCTAAATTAGATGTCTCAGTTTACATTTCCAAAAGTTCTTTATCCATTAGATACAGATGTTTGTGGTTAGCAGGCATGTAAATACTGCTGTATGGATATTAGGATAACGTAAAATGCTTGACCAAATTGTTGCTTATCCTTATAAATCGCAGTGTAAAAATGAATCTAAGATATAGGATAATCATTAACTCAATCAATAGAAAATTACAAATGCAAAATAAATTACACAACGGGGGGTTCAGGGGGGCACCCCCCTGAAGAAATTTGCTTTATTATATAAAAATTACTAGAATAAGTAGCTCGTGAGAATTTCAGAATATCATTACATAACAACGTGTTTAATTTAACGCTTCTAATGTCTGAAACCATCGAAATATTTTTTTCTCCTTCTATAAATGTTTGTGTAATTTAAAAGTTTAAATTTTGTTTTTGTAGAAAGATTAATATTAAGCAAAATTTGCTAAAAACAATAAGTTGCAGAGATGACGTTGAGGCTCTTGATCTGCAGATTTACTAGTTAAGCATATTTCACAAGAAAGTGGCGCTTAAATCAAGGTTGGGAGAGCTTAGTTGCCGAAACGTCAGTGAAGGCTTACTGTGGAGACACGAAAAGTTTTGGTTTCTGTTAGTCTGTCTGTCTGTTCCGCGATAACTGCCGCAAAAAGCATCCGATCGGCTTGAAATTTACTGGGCATGTTGATGAGGTACCCGGACTTAGCTGTATAGTTTTTGGTTAAATTTGGTTCATTCGTTCGGGAAATATGGAACATTTTATTTTGCTCTATAATGCTTTTCAATGGCAAGTCAGACGATTTTCAGATTTTCATTTGTTGAAAGAAATGGCTCATATGAAAAATGGATTTAAATGGTAAATTTTTGATGCTGAAATTTTTAAATAACATTATTAAATTATTCCAATAAATTATGTCAATATATTTGCGAGATTTTTTTAATTGGGTTTATAATATTTGGGTGGGGGGGGGGGGATTTTATGCATGATTTCCAATAATATAAAGGATTTTGTTTTATCAAATTGACATAATGCATATTTCATTTTTTTTCCTTTTCTTTCTCTGTTGCCTAGCAACGTATTTAATCCTAATAATATTAGTATAATTGCGTGTATAATGCTTGAGTAAAGCCAATGTCAAAACAAATGAATTAATGCATTTGTAACTTTGCATACAGAAGGATTTTAGCCCAGAAATAAAAATAGGCAATATTTCATTTATTTTATTTATTTTATTGAAATATTTTGCTTAAAAATACAAAAGTTCATTATTTTCATAGAGAATAACGTAACATTTTCCCATAACATTTACCAATATTTCTTTAATTGTTGCCAAGAAAATCAAAACCCGGAATAATATTTTCTTTTAAACAATTTTCAATTGAAATGTTTTGTCGTGAAACAGGAAAATGAAAAATAAAATTAAGAATAGAAAAATTAATATGGCGGCATATTAAAAATAAAAGGAAAACTCTCGAGTATTTCTTAATATAACAAGATGAAAAGTGTTGAGTAAGTACGCATAGCAGGTGAATTAGACGTCATTTATCGAAAACAAAGATGCTGGAATAAAAAGATCTTGGGTAAAATAAAATTAACTGTTATTCACGGAGGAAAGAGATAGATGGAGATGCAGTATGCCGTAAAAACAGTTTGCAATACGATGTGCGTTATCGCTCAGATTTAAATGCCCTCATTCGGCCCAAACAAAACAAGCACGTGGAACAGGGACCAAATTCTTTGACTTCATCCGTTTTTTTTTTTTTTTAAGCACGTCGTTGTGTTGTGCCGAATGTAGCGGATTTTAGGGTTACATTTTTGGCGTCACTTCAAGATTTATTGTCTGTGTACGGTTAACAGGAATATTTTATTTTAAATTTAAATTTTATTAATTTATAAAAATCTTATGCTTATCCTTATAAATCACAGCGTAAAAAAAATCTAAGATATACTATAACCATCCGCACAATCAATAAAAAATTACGAATGTAAATTTAAATAGATTACTGGGGGTCCAGGGGGGCAGAGCCCCCCTGAAGAAATGCTATTTTTGATTTAAAAAGTTACCAGAATAAGTAGCTCATCAGAATTTCAGAACATCAATGTACAACCACTTGTTTAACACTTTTAATTTCTGAAACTTTACGAAGTATCTTGTATGCTCATAAATATTTATGTAATTTGAAAACTTTAAAAAGCGATTTGTAGGAAGTTGAATATTATGCAATGAGTGTTAAAAAACAATGACTTGCAAAGATGACGTTGAGGCTCCTGATCTGCAGATTTACTAGTTATAGACTTCACGATTCATGTAAAATCACATTAAAATAATTAAGCATATTTCACAAGAAAGTGGCGCATGTGTTGTTCAGTATAAGTAATCCCAGGAAGATTAAAAAGTTTGATTATTCTATTTACACTTATAAATATTTACAGTATTTACAATGAAAACATTTGGATAATATTTGTTAAATAAATTCCACATTGGGAATCCAAGATGATCATATTAAAATTTCAGCAATTATGTTCTTCTAAAAAGAAGCCCAGAAAATAGCATGATTTAATATTCGAAAATAAATTTTCCTTTTCAAAATTAAACATCATTTCTTCTAATAGAAGACCACGAAAAAACTTAGACGCAGCTTATTACCTGCTGCGTTCAAGATTCACATTCACAAAAAAACTAAACTAAAAAAGAAAGAGTAAAAAATGTTTTCAAATATTAATTCTCTCGAAGGTCACGTGATCCTTCGCGGCGCCCGCCTGGCTAAGAGAGATCCGCGAGAGAAGGTTGCAAAATATTCCACAGACATAATTTTGAATGGCCGCACTGACCTACACATTTTTATCAGTGCAACTGTGAATGCTGAAATATATAGAGATGAGGTTTTTGATCCTCATGTCAAGTTGTTTAATCCCTCCGGGACCATGGGTGCATATATGCATCATCAAAAGGTGCTTACAGAACTTGATTTTGATGCCACTAAAAAAGAAAAGTAAAATTTTCCTTATTTAATTATGACATTTTCTCGATTTATAAACTAAATTTAATTATTTGACAAAAAGTTGTGTCAAAGATGTAAAATTCATGTAAAAGATGCTGGCCCCGAACGGGTTAAGTGTGCAATCGAAAGATCTGGGATTTTATGCTTATTAATGGTCTATAAGTGCTACCTCCTCTACGGAACTCCGAAGTGTCTCTTCCACAGCTTCAGAAATCCCACCTGAAAAAATGTCTGGATTCAACATTTCCTTTGACCCCAGTTACTAACTGTGAACGCCCAGTTTAACATTGCTTCAAGAAATTTCATGGTGGCAATAAAGTTTTGGGTGACATTTTGTATTTAAGAATAAGAAATTGAAAGCATAAATTGAAGCTAATCCACGTACCAAAGTCCAGAGCTTACTGCTGAACTTAGAGAATGCACTAAAACTGTTTCGAACCATCTAAAATAAATTGGTTGGGAAGTGCGCTGGCCTCCAAAAGTTAAGGTGCAGGGACTGGATGCTTTCGATTGCACACGTTTTGTCGAATATCTACCAACATAATTGGCGAATTGTTCTTGAACTTCTAGGATGTAAAGAACATGTTTGATTTTATATTTCTAGGTGAAGATTTATCGGGGGGGGGGGGGGGTACAATTAGGGGGCTAATAATAAATTTAATAATCAAATAATATTTGCGATCACCTATGTAACAGAAAAGGCTGGAAATGGTTTGTCACTGTGGTAAATGACTATTTGGTCCTGTTTAACGTTTGTGTGCATTTGTGTAAGCATAGCACTCATATTCGTGAAGATGTTATTGTGTCTGTGAAAAATTCAGAAGTTTTTTGTTTACAGCATACAGAGTTTTCAACCAAATTTAACAAAACTTTCCGAAAACTTGCCAAAGAATAGTAGCAACAGATACTGCAATTAAAACATGAATATATTGAATATTTGATGAGATATGGGCATTTTTATGAGATAATTTTTAACTGCGCATGCGCGGAAGGTTTCAAAATTTTTATTTCATAATTTGGTAGTCAGTATTTTGGGGCAACTTCTATAAAAAGTCCAGTCAAATGTTGTGAAAACTTAGAAAGATATAGTGAGCTGATTGAAAAGTTGTGGAAAATCCCTTATAATAAAGCTATTTTTAGGAAGCAACTCACTATATCGACCCTATTTTTGTGAATTTTGGCGATATTTGACTAGACTTTTTATATAAGTTGCCCTAAATAGCTGACTACCAAATTATATAATAAAAAGTTTAGTATCTTCCACGCATGCGCAGTAAAAATTATTTCAATCAAATGCCCATATCTCATCAAATATGCAATATATTCATGTTTTAATTGCGCTATACTGTTGCTACTGTTCTTTGTCAGGTTTTTGGAAAGTTGTGTTAAATTTGGTTGAAAATTCTGTATGCTATAAACAAACTAGTATGTTGTGGCCATCACAAAACTTTCTTCTATATAAATCACGTCAATTAAATCATTTAAATAATACAAGAAATAACAACGATTTAGCACCAATTCTTATCAAAGTATATCTGAATTTGAAGTTTGATGAAAATTCGTGCATTAGTTCATGAGATAGAGCTATAGCGGAAATTCTGAAAAATGTAGCATAGCAGCGCCACCTGTTGAGCGATTTACACCAAAAATAAACAGCACTAAATGATATCAAGGTATACCTGAATCTGAAGTTTGTTGAAAATCCAAGCATTAATTCTTGAGATAAAGCTATTGCGGAAATTGCAAAAAATACAGCATAGCAGCGCCACCTGTTGAGCGATTTACGCCAAAAATTAAATAGCACTAATTGATACGTCAATTCATCTCAAGTACTAACTAAATCTGAAGTTTGATGAAAATCCGTGCAATAGTTCTTGAGATTCAGCTCTTTCGGAAATCGTGAAAAATGCAGCACAGCAGCGCCACCTGTTGGGCAATTTACACCAAAAATTAAACAGCACTAATTTATATCAGGGACTAACTGAATCTGAAGTTTGATGAGAATTTGTGCATTTTTTCTTGAGTTAGAGCTATTGCGATAATCATGAATAATGCAGCATAGCAGCGCCACCTCTTGGGCGATATTCACAAAAAAGTAATCAGAACCAAACTATATCCTGGACTAACTGAATCTGAAGTTTTATGAAAATCTGTGCAGTAGTTCTTGAGATATAGCTATTGCAGAAATCGTGAAAAATGCCGCATAGCAGCGGCAGCTGTTGGGCGATTTTAACCAAAAACTAATCAGGTCCAGTTTATATCAAGGTCTAACTAAATATAAAGTTTTGTGATCCGTGCATTAGTTCTTGAGATAGAGCGCCCACAAAATTCTTGTCACATACAGACTCACAGAGTGACAAAGTGACAGAGTGACAGACAGACTCGCAGACATACATTTTCTAAAAACCCTCAAATCGTGTTCTGGGCATCCTAAAACGTATAAATCCGTCAAAAACCGGAAGTCGAAAATTTTCACGAATCCAATACTTTCTTCTTGTAAAGATAGAAGAAAGTAAAAATTTAAAATTTTTCACAAAAACGTTAACATATTCACGAATATGAGTGCTAAGCTTACACAAATGCATACAAACGTTGAACAGGACCCAAATAGTCATTTACAACAGTGACAAACCATTTACAGCCTTTTCTGGTGCCTTTTCATAGGTGATCGCAAATATTATTTTATTATTAAATTTATTATTAGCCCCCTAATTGTACACTCCGATAAATCTTACCCGAGAAATATAAAATCAAACATATTCTTTTCATCCTAGAAGTTCAAGAACAATTCGCCAATAATGTTGGTAGATATTCGACAAAACGTGTGCAATCGAAAACATCCAGTCCTTGTACCTTAACTTTTGGAGGGCAGTGTAACAATAACAGAAATCACTATTATTTTTTTTACACATCCTAATACTTCCAAAAGCGTGCTAATCCATCACAAATAAATTTGTTACAAAAATTTAACTTCCAAAGACGACCAGATATCGGAAGCAACTATTAGATCGAATATAATAACAAAAATGGCGAAACATAGAAACCAAAAGAATTATGGCTGTTTTAGACAATTGTAACAAAACTATTTTTTTCTAGCATGAACCAGTATTGCCAGTTTGGCCCCCATTTTTATTAAGAAAATTCAAATTCACAGCAGAAAATAAAAATAGCATTTTTTGCTTTATTTAATGACAGAAATTTTGTGATTACAAAAGGTAAAGATCCTTCTTTCAAAATTTCCGGTGTAAATTTGAAATTTCGAATTAAAAGTGGAGGCCAAACTGGTAACCCTGGCATGAACTACATTTGAAATTTGATGCTTGTGCTTCTAACATAACTAGTTTCTGTAGCTGAAATTGCAAGATCTTTTTCTTAAAGATGAAACTCTTATCTCAAAAACTCGCAATAACGGCTCACTGACGCTTACGTGAAATCATTATCCAATGTCTATCACAGCACAAGTTCTTGATTCAATGGTAAAAAATTAAACATGGACATTGCTGTTTTAAACTTCCCACTTGATCATAACTTTATTGTAGGCAAATGTACTATGAAACTTGATTTAAATAAATTACTAATAATTACTAAATAAATTAATACTCTTTATATGCGCTCAGTTTTTTACATCATAATGTTTGTAAAATCTTTTTCACTGATAAATATTAATGTAACTTCAATGTGTTATTAGCTGCAGTTACAGAGATTGGTCTTATTTTTTTTAATCCATTCTTTTTTTTTTAAATTAAGAAATTAAATATGGATATACACCCAAATTCTTAAAGTTACTCGAAATATCTCTATTATGATACACAGTCAATCCTGTCGAGACATGATAGAAAGGGACTGTAAAAATGTTCCATTTTAGACAGGCTTCCGTTTAAAGAAGTGTAATTAATTATACTTCTAAGATACACTACGTCAATAAGATCTATTGTTCGTTCCGTCGGGACCCTGAAACTCTTCCGCTTAAGACAGGATTCCGTTATAGAAATATTCCGCTTTTAGAGGTTTCACTAAAGAGCGGTGAAAATCCCCTTTCAGACAAATTTAATTGTATGGCAATACATATTAAGACCATGTAACGCTTCCGTTTAAGGCAGGATTCTTTTAGAGATAATTATAGTTTTGACGGGTTTTACTATTCAGATAAATAAGTATATTTATATAAATACACAAAACTTGTAAAAATGGAGCCTGTCTACAACGGAATTTTGTCTTACACGGAAATGTTCCACAGTGCTACTGAAAAGAATACTATGCAATTACACCTGCAAACACGAAAACCTGTGTAAAACGAAATTTTTACCAATATTTTCGATTTTATCTTGACAAAAGTTACTATATATATAATCTGAAGGAAAAGTTTTGGACCCCTCCCGAAACGAAATGGTTGTTTCATAATAATGGAAGTCATCAGTCCATCAGAAGAAAATGATCCATTCCAAAGGTAATCCTTATTTGGCGCCCCTTCGTCCTGGCGCCCGGGGCACATGCCCCCTCTGCCTCCTCCCTTAGTTTCTGCCCTGTCTTTTTTTGTATGAAATGCAATAACATCACGAAAAATTCTGGAAAAACAGGGTGCTTACGCACTCATCGATGATACCGTATGAGCCGGTAATCGCTGTCCAAAATTTGAAGCATCAAGGGTATATTGCTGTCGCGTATAATGGAAACTCCTACAACTTTCTTTATGTTATACAATTTACAATAAATGTGAACATGTTTATTAAAAGTTTCATTGTAATATACTTCGTTTTCTGAAAGTGATTATCGTTAGCTGAAATTGAGTTGTTGTAGATGATCTTTTGATTAAATAGGTGGTTTGCCATACCGTATTTCATAGCAATTTTTCTTCCGCTTAAGGGTGTATTCCAATTCAAACTGCTTATTTTCTGATTTATTTTTAAATTCATTTTTGCTCTCAAACGCATCAAACCGACAAATTCTCTTATTTAGAAACTACCTTATGTGCCGTGCTTGTCGATTTTTTGATAAATGCAGAAAATATTGCAAAAATTGCTGTCAAAGTTGGTGTTTTGAACCGAATTTTTCGAAGCGGGAGATCTGGAGATGAAAAAAAATGGTCGTACTGAGAAAATAATTGTTTAAAAATCGAATTCTGGTTAATTGAGCGAAAAATGAAACACACGGCTTCTTATACATCTCTTCAAAAATTACCTCAGAAAGTTTCATGTTTTTACTTTTAAAAATGAGTCTTAAAATGTCTCAGAAAATTTCGAGCAGTTAAGGATTGAAAAATATTTTTTCGAATACACCCTTAATGCCCTCTAACAACCCTTTCAGTTTGTCGGATGAATATCTGAACAACCTATATATAAATATATATATATTGCATCATTTCAAAATGCCTAAACACCATAACTCCAAAAGGAAGGTGTATATCTGCAGAAATTTTTTAACTATAAAATACATAAAAGAACAAGAAAGACAGGTAAAAAACAAAAACAGTCTGTTCTTCATCAGTGGGAGGACAGACAAAAAACTAACTCCACCCCCACTTTTAAAATTTGCAGGTTTCTGAACACACGCTCACCCCGCATTCAACATTGAAAAACTATTGTCATTTTATTAACCAAATTCCATAAAAAACTAAAATAACTCAAATTAAAACTAACAAACATAATGTTAACAATACAAACACGAACAATGGCAGACTCGCTGGGACTATGGTACCACAGGACGGTACACATACGCTTTAGCCCCAAAAGTCTCGGAAAAGAGAATCCTGCTGCATAGAAATCTTTTTCTGTTTGCCACTAACCACGGCCCATTTTCATCATATCTTTATAAATTTGACAGGGTTCCTTCTCCATTATGTGTATGCGGTCAGCGAGGTACATCATTGCATTATATCTTTAACTGTACCCTTACATCATATTACCATATAAGAAAATCTCCAAAAATTTCTCTGTCTCAGTGGTTCTCAGTGGTTTTGTCAAATCCATCATTTTGTCAAAAGATAATTGAATGTATGAAAGTTTTAGAAAACAACCATTATTTGTTTCAAAATGTTTTGCCATTTATAGATGATGATGAGAACGTATCTTAACAAATAGACAGATACCACCAATTCAAAATAAACTCTTAGCCACAAACAACACGATTGAACTATAATTGAACTGTTGCAAGAACAATAGACTTTTGAACTTTTGTGTGTGTATATAATTATATAATATTCATCATAATTATTCACTATTTTACCTATTTTTTAT
Organism: Maratus speciosus; assembly: GCA_963932465.1. Classification (NCBI taxonomy): domain Eukaryota; kingdom Metazoa; phylum Arthropoda; class Arachnida; order Araneae; family Salticidae; genus Maratus; species Maratus speciosus. The sequence continues at coordinate 346,803,594 of OZ010790.1, forward strand.
ATTCTACATTATTTTTAAAATTATGAATCTCTTTCTAATTTAGTATACATATACGTAGCTTTTATTGTATTTTTGCAGAACGCCCAGCTTTGCAGAGTAATTGAGCTTTTGCCACTCCAACAAGTTTAAAAATCCTATTATCTATTATCTCATGATCTTATTAATTACAAATATCTAAATTTCTCTCGTAAACGCCCAGTAAAAATTGGGCTTTCCATCGTGTATATATTGTACTTATATTGTATTTAATCTTAATATTCTCAATTGGCTTTCCTGTAGGTCCCTTCGGGCCTTTTATTTATTATTATTATTATTATTATTATTATTTTGTGTGTGTGTGTGGTGACGGCGGTAGTAGATGGAAACCGCTGGGTGGGGCTTGTGAATGCTTAAGCCATTTGGTAGGCCTCCCCACCTAGCTGACCCTGACCCTGTTAACAATACAAAAATTATCATACAAAAAACAAAAAAGCTTTAATAAAAGTTCTTTTAGAGAAATACTTAAAAAATTGCCATTAAAATAAAAACAAAAGAAATTAACTTAACATACATGAATGCAGAATAAACGTGCGCCCCCCCAAACCCGTAAAATAAAATTTCTCAAAACATGAAAAACAGTAATACCTGTATAATGTTTCTCACCCGTCAACAATAAACAAATAATTTTTCCTCCAAAGCCATTGTCAAATACCAGAGTTCCAGGTCTGCAACTTTCTTTCGTTTCAATTCATCAATACACACCCGTTCTTTTAGCAAGACTTTAGGATGCCTATGTCATACAGAAAGTTCCAGAAAGCTGCCATCACATGTTCATGCCGCTAGTCCACATCGTTGCCATTCACTTTTTAGAACTGTCTTTAAATTATATTTCAAAAACTTTATAGGGTAATAATTATTATAAAATAAATTAGCCAACAACTTAAAGATCTGTTTATAAAAATTATTGCCTCTGCCACAAATTTTATTGAAACGTATTAATTGATTAATGATAATATTTATGTAATTTTTTTTTTCCTTTTATCTTAGTAAAACTATTCCAAATTCTTAATATTTACACTTTTTTAAACTATCTTTAATAATATCTTAATACCTTTTGTCTTTTATTTCATGCATTTAAACATGCGTATTCTTTATTTATTATTCTAAAAACCTTAATCCATTCGTAACTTACTTCTTAACACCACTAAAGTACTTTCTTTTATTTTTTTCTAAGACAATTTTTTTTTCTTTCAATGTTTTTAATATTTTTGTTCAATGATGTTCCACATCCCATAGTTCATTGCAAGCTTCCCGCCAGCATTTGATTACGTTATAAAACTAACGCTGAAAGTAAATAGTTAGGTCATCTACGTCATGCATAACATGCCCCAGCCCGAAGCTGATCCTATCGTTTGTCATTCTACTGTCCCGTCCCCCCCTCTCTCTGCTAGAATTGGTTCTCCACTAGTAATGTATCCGTCCGCGATCTGTTTCTTTGAGTATTTATACTGTTACATCAACTAGGAGCCAGAGATTTCTTACTTTTTTCGTTTGTTTAATAACAAGACGTCACTTGGGGTGAATGACTTTTAATGTGTAGATTCTAATACCTTTTAACATCATAAGTTTATTATGAAGTGGAGCAGCGATTATTCGAGAGCTGATGGATCTTCTACTGGAAATGTTTACAATATGTATCTGCCAAATAAGCAACGTTTAAATTTACGATGCCTCTATTAATTATTCCATGGGAAATTTTTCCAATGTTTTCTTGAGTTTGCCTACTATTCGCCACCACGTCTGCGCTCCAGTTGTCTCATGATGACGGAGGGTTGACAAAGTATTTAGCATTGATTAATGTACTACATTTATGTCGAGATTTATAAGAAATTGAAGGTTATTGATTTTTTTAAAGCAATGAACGAAAACGAAAGTTAATTGACAATATATTTTAAAAGAGCATTATTAGTTCTAATTTTCATGTTTTTTCTGAAGTAGTTCTTCAAATTTTGTGAGTGAAGTTCTTTCTTGCAAATTAAGTTTCAATGATAAATGGGCTGTTTTTATAACTATTTTACCCCCTCCTGATCCTATTAGTCAGATAAGAAAAAATTTATTACTTCATAATTCTTTTTATAATATGCTATATCATTCTTTTGAAAATGCAAACACGTTATTCTGATACACGTCCTTCTAGTTTCCAACTAATGTTAGTAGGTACACACATACCACTTGGCATATTTCAACAACTACAGTCGTAGGAAAAAAATAAACACCCCCAACTCTGCAACTAATTATAGTAGAAGAAAGTTACTAGTACCAATCGATTGGAGATAATTTCTACTTTTAAATGATGTATATAAAATTTGCTTAGGGGGCTATCTACAAATCAAAACCAGATCAAACTTTGTTTTTTTTCAAAGGCAGCACCCAATAATGACAATATATTTTAAATCTTCGGTTCAAACTATGTCTAGAAACGGAATTTCTAGTCTTTTGAATTATAAACATTCAACATTTATAGCTTCTAGCGTTAAATTACATTTTCATATTTTTATTAATATCTACTGAAATGATAATCCTAATGCGATAATTTTGTGTGTGGTTATAATACTAAAAAACCCAAACATAAATACATTGGATTTGTAATTTTAAAAAATTTATAATATGAATTATGAAATTAATATTAGAAAAAATATGAATTGCAACCTACAATTTTTTTGATAGATTTATATGTCCCGCTTTACACGAATTCTCAATTTCAAATTTTTTCTTTCAAGCAGTTTTCGAATTAATCATTAAATAAACGGTCAGATGCGAGTATTACTCGTGCTCAGAGGGTTTCGTACAATAAATATATGAATTAGTAACTTTATTATTAAAAAAATCGTTGCTAAAAGAATAATAAGACTTTGTAAAAACTATACAACGTGGAGTTGGGTATAGCTGTATGTACTAGAAAAGTATGAATGGGTATACCATAAAAGTTCAAAGAGAATAATATCAAATAATAAATAATATCAAATATTGCTATTCTGTATAACTCTTTTTTTAATCTTATCATAATCTGTTTATGATGAATTTAATTCAACACTAACAATAAAAGTAGCGCATATTTAAACTTCATTCAACATTTTATAAAACTAAATTCAGCGTAGTAATAATCTTTTCTTTTTTCAGTGTAGCTAAAAGAAAACACTTGTTCAAAGTTTAAACTTGGCATTGTGCTAAGCGCGCTTCGAAAGCAGATCGCAAAGTTGCAATACCGCCTTGGTCCTTGCTGCGTTTTTCCAGATAGGTTTTTAATTAACTTTTAAAGATACGGGAATCGTATTGAGAGATCCACTCAATGCAAACTAAGCGCGAATCCCATAGCATTTATGAGATTAATTCTAATTAAATTAGTCTGTTTTTATCAATTTGACGTTTATTTCTTTTATGCTGCTACAGGGAATTGCATTACACAAACATATCATTGAAACTTGTTATCTAGGCTTTAAAAGCCGATTGTACATAGAGTACATCACCCCTATCATTACATATGTCCAAATCGTCCGTGTCTTTAAGGGTTAATATCTCGGCTAATTACCGATGATGTTTTTCAAAAATCATTATCAACAATGCTTTCATACTTCTGCTACGATAGGTACCTCCAGCACTTCTCAACATCTTCGCTGAATACCTGAAAATTGAAATTTGTGTGTAACGGAAAAATGCGATTTTCTCAAAAACTATGTGTACTAGGGTAATCGCTATAGTTTTCCTTCAAGTTTTAAATTAATGTCTATTACCTCTAATTTTTTCATAATTTTAGTTTCAGTAGATTCGGAAATAGAAGAGGGGGGCGGGTACTTATTTTTGCCCTACATTTTAGACGATATTGCTGAAAATATAATACGTAAATTGAAAAGAAATGTATTTTTGAGTCCAGTATTACGAATGCTTTCGCACGATACCCCACACTATATATGAAGAAAAGATTTTATTTCAGGTAACTTAATTAGCCCCTCTACATTTTTCCTAAATATATTTGTGAATGTTTATTAATCTGTAAATATGTGGGTCAATAATCTTTATTACTTCCCCCAATTTGAACTTTTCACGTCCCACAGTTTACGAGTAAAACGGCTATGACAAACACACAGATTACTATTTTATAAGGGTTCCGTTTTTACTTGAGTACGGAAATCTGAAAACGGCAAAATGATTGTTTGAGGGGCCTGTCTATGATGTGCAGAAAAGCAGAATTTGAAAAAATATATTTTACTCAGTTTATTGAAATATTTGGGCGGGTAATAATCGTGAAGTGACACAGTCATTCTGTAGCATTTCAACAATCGAGTACGTACCTTCAATTTGGATACAACCCCTTAAATAGGCTAATTTTAAAATAATTAATTTCTCAGAAACTAATTGTAGGAATTTCATGTAAATTTGGATATAGGTTAATTGAAGTGTGTAGAATTTATTTATGGTGTCAAACTTGGGTATTACTATAAAAAAAAAAACAAAGTTTGTGTTCGTTTTGACATGTAGAGGGCCTCTTAAGCAAATTTTACATACATCATTTAAAAGTAAACTTTATTTCCCATCGTATGGTACATGCAACTTTCTTCTACGATAATTTGTTGCAGAGTTAGCAGGGGTGTGTTTAACTTTTTTTTTTTTTTCAAGATTGTACGTGTGCAAAGCTGCCACCGCGACTGTTGCTCGTAGCAAATACAGTAAATTCTGTCTAAGGCGGACTCTGTATAAGCCGGAAATCTGTCTACCGCGGAAAATTTTTCAAGTCCCGGCGAACCCATAGAAAATTACATTAATTCATGCCGCATAAGGCGGAATCTGTCTAACGCGGAAACGGAAAGCATTTTAAGGTCCCACCGAAACCAAAATTTTGCATAAGGCGGAAAAAAGGATAATTTAAAAATGAAAGGCATTTTGTTTATTAAACTTTAAAACGAATAAGTCAAATACTCAATGTCGAGCATGTTAGTTAGATTTCCTAACACTTTGAAAAAGTTAATTCAAAAGGACAGGAGCTGTTTAAATTTTAAGGAATTTATGCTTGTGTTTTTATATGCAAAATTATATTTAAAACTTAATATTTCTAGTAGAATGAGCATTTATCAAAATATATATTTTCGAAAGTGCAATATATTATACTTTAAGGATGTACTCAAATTCAAAGTTATAGCGTTCTGTCTCATTCTCGAAGTTTATTGGGGGAAGGGGGGAGTTTTTTTTTTTTTTTTTTTTTTTTTTTTTTTTTGTGTGTGTGTGTAAACTTCCAATTTGCATGTATTACAGCCGTACTAAGAAATTGAATAGCGTTTCTCATTTATCTATAAAGACAAAAGACCTTTCCGAATTTCAGTTTTCAACCGATTTTCGAGTCAGGAAAATCAATAAAAAATCATCAAGTCCGAGGATTTTTTTTTGTTTTTTTTTGGGGGGGGGGGGGAGCTTTTTTGCATAAGCCGGAATATTGTCTACCACGGAAAATTTTCTGAGTCCCAATCGATTCCGCCTTAGACAGAGTTTACTGTAACAATAATAGTAAAATAACTCCTCAACATACAAATGGATTAAAGAATTGAATAACTTTCTTTGTTTGATGTCGGTTAAAAAAGTTACTAGAATTTGAATACGTGTTTTCATGAATATTTTTATGATATGTATAGATATAATTATCTATATTACGGCGCAAGAAAAAATATTATTATTATTATTATTACTGTATAAATTTTGTATGCGTATTATCTGAATTATATAAAATTATTTAATTTAAAATTCTTTTAATTTACACTTTATAAAGTCAAAGTTTATTTCTTGTTAATTTGAGTGTTATTTTATTTTAAAGATACCATTTCTCATTTCAAGTATTTGTATGTATTATTTATTAAATAAAATTCTGAAAATAAAACTCCATGTAGATTATTTAAATGGTGCAGTTTTAAATAATAGCAGTATACCGCGCTGCACAATTTAAATTTCCCGGATAAAGTTTATCTAGAATTAATGGACACAAATTACAACAGTTTAAACTAACTGTGTAACGACATGTTCGAAGTAACAGACGGAAAAATTTAATTGAATAACGGCGAGCTTTAATGGGACGACGTATTTTAAGCGATGTATATAAAACTGTAGTCATGTACTTTTTTAAGTGTTATTACTTGAAGTGTATGCAAAGTCAGATTTTTCATTTATTTATTCCTGAGACATAAATTATACATAAATCGATAAATTTGAAGCACTATATCTCTTTTTATAAGTAAGATGTAAATTGAAAAGCGAATTTTACGTAGATTAATATTACAAAAGCAAATCTGAAAAAGTACCGTTCTAAAAAAAAGAAAAAAAAAATTAAAAAAATGATCATACCCTATATTAATTGTACTGCAAAGGCTTGTATGAATAAGATATGGGTACCAATCAATCGACAATAATGTCTACTATTTAATGCTATAATCAGGAATAAACAACATAAATTTTAATTCGGGGCCCAGTTACCTATTTATTAAATGCACCAACTTTCATTTTTCAAATTCACCCACTTTCGACGCTTTATTTGAGTTCCTTCGATCAAATCATTTCAGAAAATGTACAAACTTTATGCACTTTCCCTTAATTCTTCATAAAGTTAATACAATGTATTAGGGATTTAATCATAAATTTAGAAAAATAAAATTAAAATATTACGGGAAAAAGTGCAGAGAACATTCAATTAATAACCAGAAAAACATCGATAAGACCAGAGTTGTCGAGTCTCCGGCTTTTTGCGCACCACTATTATCTTAGAGAAAATATTGTTCTTTTAAATTTACCAAATGTTCCAATTAATTAAAGCAACATTTTCTGCAGTAAAATACTGGTATACAAAAAGCCGGAGACTTGGCAGCTCTGTAAGACTTAAATATAAAGCAAATTACTAATATACAAAATAAACTTCTGTAGATTTTTTCTGGTAAATATTTAAAATTTTTACTTTTGTATTGCAAACAATAATGAGAGACGGATTCCTTAGATCTTCTAAATCTGAAATGTTTCTTCAACTCGAAAACTAATGATAGGAATGAGCTGTAAAATCCATATCCATGTTCCAGATGACGCTGATTTTTTTATGTAAAAATTAAAGCAGGTCATAATTTATAAAGTTTTTGAATAGGAATTTATTAATAATTTTCATAATAAAAAGATATATTTTAATAAAAAAACAACTCCCGGATTTTGTTTGGGTTCATTCATTGTATTTCATTAAAAAATAAAGATTTCAATTGTATGATTTTTAAGAAATATATAGGTTAAAGTTTGTGATGTGAATTTAACATTATTATCTTCAAAGTTTGAACCTTTTTAACTCTACAAAGGTTTAAGAAAAAATCATAAAAGATATACGCTTATATCTGATTTGATCCAAATAACTGAAATAAATTATCAAAAGTGGGTGTCACTATTTGAAAAAGGAAAACTGATGAAATTTTTAACACGTAGACAGCCTCTGAAGGATAATGTATACTAGCAAAAGCCATTCTTTGTTTGGGATTCGCGAAGAATTATTTAATAAGATAAATATTTGAAAGTAACTATATTTTTTTATATTATTTTTGCATCTTTATTAAGCAAAAACGTTATTTTATGCTTTGGCGCATTTTAATTTTAGAAATGTAAATTCAGCCAAATAACTATGAATTTCCTCGGAATTTTTTATTTATGATATAAGACTAGTATAAATAAAAATATTTCGTATGACCGCTTCATCTATAGCTAATAATTCTAATTTTATGCTCGGGCATCGTTGATCTGTTTGTTTTAATTTTCTTCGTGTGGATTCAACGGAAATAAGTCTATCACTATGTTTTTGCGCTAAAATAGCTGAAATAGCTGCTTTTGAACAATCGGTAGTTAAATAAAAATCACTATTAAAATCCGGCAGTGAATAGTAGGTTGATTAAGCTGATTTGTTGAATTTTATCAAATGTCTCTTGCGCTTTTTTAGTCCATTTGAATTATTTGGAATTCTTTTTGTTAGATCTGCGAAGGGTGCAATGATTTGATCGAAACTGGAGTTGTTGGCTTAAAATAAGTGCATAACCTAATGAACGATTTTATTCCCTTTTCTGATTTTGACCTAGCAAAATTTGTTAATTTCACATTATTTGTGATGGAGCGTATCCATTTTGATTCATTTTATAGCCTAGAAAACCAATCGTAGTGAGATGCAGTCATGATTTTATAAGTTCAATAGTTAAGTTGAGTTTTTATAGCTGCGTTATTTCATCTAATATTTGATGCATCTCTTGTGTGGAATTTGCTGCAATCATAATTCCGTTAATAGAGTATTTGATGTTTTTTCAGCGGGCCTAATACTATGTAAACAGTGGTGGGATTCAAATAATTTAACAACCGGTTCGCTGACCTAATGATTTTTGATGTACAAAAAAAAAAAAAAAAAAAAAATGAAGCATTACACATAGATTATGAAATATTTTCTAATATTATAAGAACATTGTTAAAAATATCTTTGATCCTTTGGTACAGTGAACAAAATCCTGAAACATATTACCCTATAAAAGGACGTTAATAAATATTAGGCAATCATGAAACCCTGATCATAATTTCTATCAGAAAATGTATCAAAACAATCAGCGTTTAATTTCTAACAAAAAAAGTACCGGAGCACTAATATTCTGCAATGCTAACAACAGTAGCGTGCTCCCCCACCTCCCGTCACTCTAATCTGCATATTTATATTTCATACATTATTTGCAAAATTTAAAGCATTTTTTTTTCTTTAGCAAAATAAAAGTTTTAAATATATCTATAAGCATATACTTAGTTGTCAACTATTTCTGTTTTTAGTTATCCTTCCTTCCGAATAGAAATCTTTGTCTAATTTTAAAGTTAATTAATTGAATAATCGTTCGGTTAAATATGATAAGGATTATGATTCAGAAATAGTGTTAACACAAAAAGGGAATAGTTCGCAGCTGTGCATTTTTATAAAAAAATGAATGAAATTTACAGAAATTAATATTTATATGCTGAAGAATGGAACGGCGTTTTTCAATTTCCTATAGAATGCGCTTACCTTAAACTATAATAGATTCCATCCGCATAACAATCTTTCGTGGTTAGTTCCTGAAAATCAGATTAAATGAAAAATTTGATACCGTTATCGGAAAAATTTGATACCGTTATCGGAAAAATTCGATGCTTTTATGGAAAAAAAGGTAACACTGCTCGATTGCTTTCTATCAGAATAACGATACATGGTAATTATATCTAGTTTCAAATGAAAGTAAACTTCGTAAATCTGCAGAGCAGAGCTAGCATTGGACATCGTTCATGTTACAAAATAAACAGAAAAATCACTAAGGTGATTTTTATACTCGTACAAAATAGAAGACTAAAAACCTCAAACAAACAAAATCTCGAACTGATGCCCATTGACTAAAATCAGAATATATTCTTTTCAGGTTCGATAGCTAAATCAAAAAAAAAAAAAAAAAAAAAAAAAAAAGAAAAGAAAAAAAACCCAGCCATTTAAAAGTTATCGTAAAGTCACATAAGAAAATTGAACTGTAAGCAAATTTATTGTTCAATCTCTTGATTGGCGCCGTATCAACACGTCGCCGCCTTCAATACCAGGCATAAATTTGCAAATAGAATGGAGAAATACGATTCCTGTTTCCCTTTATTCTGACCAAAATAGCATTAAAATGATTTGAAATAAAATAGAATACATAATGTTTAAGGAGGATTTCTTTCCCTATGCATGAATAAATAAAATTTTGAATGTAAGACAGATTGAGCTTGAGCCAGTCCAAGCCCAAATACTGACATAAAAATTGAGTTGAAACATCTCCTTACGTCACGTATAAGTGTTTTGATAAAAAAGAATGCAAAAGCTTGGAATGGAACGGAAAGGAAAGGGGAATTTAGGCTTCGTTTTTTTCGGAAGCGCTATTGCACTGGGCTCCGGAGCCCTGTATTTATGAGCTCCTGTGAATTCCGACCAATATTTAAATATTTACGAAAAACAAAGAAATACCGGAGCTAAGCTCCGGCGGGCTCCGGCGCAAAGTAAGCCCTGAAAACAATATAATATAAAAATAGCAGAAATGCAAGTTTAAGGATTAACCCATGTTCATGACCTAAAATTGTATATAACATATTTAGAAAAATATTATCCATGCTATAGCAAGTGAGACAAATTTTTGCACGACCAAAACTTCTCGAGTTATGACATTTAGAGATTTTAGGAATATTTACCATTTCTTTGTAGGAAAAAAAAAAAAAAAAAAAAAAAAAAAAAAACAGGCTAGACAACGCTGGAAATTCGTAAAATACAAAGTATCATGATTCGGCAAGTTTAGATCATACAATGTCTTTTCATTTGTTAGAGCTAGAAAAATATTTTTCTAAAAATAACTTATAGGACTCGAGGAACTTATCAAAATTTTGGATTTGTGACATTTACGAAAATAACTACTTTCATTTAAATAACTTCTAAGATATAAAGAACAATATTAAAAAATGTGCAGTTGGAAGTATATATCTAAATCTGACGATTTAAGTATTAGCTATAGATCAGCGATAACAGGGAACATTCCCTGCCAAAGCAAAGTACAGTCATTCAGGGTAACTTTTATCCGCATTTTCTCTATTTTCATATGCCACACTCTTATTTTAAAAATATTGTTGCAACTAGGGGCATAATATTGAAGAAATGATCCTAAATTATTGCATGACTATCAAAAATTAAGGAATAATAAGGATAAAAGTAATAAAAAATGAATTTTTAACCTGGTTCAAAGTTACCCAGCCATTTAGGGTAACTTTGCACCATATGATAAATATTATCTAAAATAATTCATTAAAAAAGAAGTATTATAGTTAGGACAAATTTTAACCCCCAAAAATGTTTTCAGATATGTAAAGACTCCGAATTTACATTTCACAAAATCACAAGATTTGTATAATTTATGATATTACAACAAATAATATGCATAAGAAAAGTGGAAGAAGAGAACCATGAATATTTAGAAAAAAAAAACTGTTTATTGTTCAGATAAAACATAAAAATGCAGTTAAAAACAATTTTCAATGTTTTAACTTAATAATATATCCATAGCTACAGTAATAGATACTAGTACTAGTATTGTTCAAACAAGAATAAAAAATGTCGAATATATGAAATGTCAAATTTGAATAGCTCCGCCCCGAATAACGCCTTTAAATGAATTTTATGTATTTTACACATATTTGTGAAAATATTTACATGTTATATCTAATGCACACTTTCGGCATTTATATAAAATATACGTGCAAATATCGGAAAATTTTGACAGTAGCACCTATAATCAGTAAATTATAAATATCAGTATAACTTTGAGCCGGCTCAAAGTTACTCTGAAAATGTGGTAAAATGTTAGTGCCTTCGTATTTTACATTGTATTAATTATTAATGAATAAATAATCACAAAATATTAACACATTTACAACATTTAGATAATAATATGTCTGATAAATGAGGATATTGTTACTTACTATGAAAAGTTAATTGGATTACAACAACTTCAAAATAGCATTCAAAATTAACTTGAAAACAGTACTTCACGAAAATAGCTAGATGATGCAATTGCGCATAATGTTGCTAATTTATTTTATAAAACAAAGAGTAGAAATCCCAGTTTAGAACCTTGCCAACAGAGCACAGTTCTGGAGTTTATTTAGTCTTTTGGAGTCAAACATATTGAAAATTAGGAGGTGGTGCAAAGTTACACCCCATGGTTCAAAGTTACCCTGAATGACTGTACCGTTTATTCGAATAATAGCGTTGCCCGGGCCCATGATGAATGACCCTTAAATTAACCTGAAATTGGTATGATTTTATGTCTTTAAAACTATTTTATCTGAATTTATATTTTTAAATGAAAAAATATAGAATTGAAAGTATATGTTATTTGGTGCTTTACTTTCAGCGCAATTTGATTTGTGGAGTCTCTGCAAACCAAAAGCGAGCGAAACCGCAAAGAAACACTTAGGTTTTCACTGATTTCGTCGAAATTTCACACATTTTATTTTGTAAAAAAATATTTCTACCCGTCCAAATGTTTCTAAATTTTTGTAGATGATGTAAATCTGATCTATTAAGAATCTCAATACCATCTCAATTTGAGATACTCTTAAAAGATTGTGTTCAAATGTGGCTGTTTAATTACTTTTAGCGTAGAAAAATATCGTCTCCGTGAGACATGAAATGACCTGCATTTGCTGGTGTATTTGTAAGGGTTAAAATTCCTATTTTTTAAAACCGATTGTCCTATCGGTAAGAAGGTGGTTTCAGATTTATGAACATATTATTGGTTTGTCAGTACCTCTAAAATTTCGCTCTGAAGGAGTGAAACCCCGACGAAACACTCAGATTTTTACTGATTTCGTGGAAATTTTCATACATTTTATTTTGTAAGAAATATTTATACCCGTTCGAACGTTTCAAAATTTTGTAGGTGATGTAAATCTGGTCTATTGAGATGCTCTAAAAAGATTGTGTTAAAATACGGGCGTTTAGTTATTTTTAGCGTAGAAAAAATATCGTCTTCGTGAGGCGCGAACTGACCTGCGTTTACCAGTGTATTTGAAAGGCTTAAAATTCATATTTGTTTTAAACCAATTGCACCATCGATTAGAAGAAGGTTTCACTTTAAGAACATATTTTTGGCTTGTCGGTATCCCCAAAATTGCGCCCTGGAGGGGCGTTGCAGTAAGGGAGAAAAAGTTTTTCGGAAAAACGACCCCTTTTGAAAATTGTCTTTCAAGCGGTTAACTGCGATATATTTTTGAATTGATTGCGGCATTTGAGCAGTAGATCTTTCAGAATATGTCTTTCATTTTTAACTTTACTAAGCGGTTTGGCCGATGTAAGTTAATAAATAATGACCAAATACCCCCGGAATTTCTTCTTTTCGTTCTTCATTTTCAACTGATGCGTAAATAAGAATTCTGTGCGTGCGCCAGAGTTTTTTCTTTCTCGCAAGGACCGAGTTGAAGTTTTAATGAGAGTGAGTTGCGATTTTTAATTAATAACTCAACTAATTATTAGAATTTTAAAATTCTTTGTCTCAGGTGCATCAGGAGACATTTTGAGCTAGCCTCACAAAAAGTTTCAGTCTCGTACGTGCTGTAGATTTTGCTAGCCATCGCACACACACAGACAGAGCAAAACTTTCTTTTATTAGTATAGATAAGTAGTTAGTGTAATTTTTAATAACCTTGCCATATAACTAGGATTAGCCTAGGGTTGTCAATTTAATTACCAAAATTCTTCAAAATTTCGTTTTTTTAAGTTGAATTTTCTCTTACAGGATTGATGAAAAAATATATATTATTGTTCCAAATGAAATATTATTTTATTAAATGAAATTAATCAGCATTTATCACAGAGTTGTGCCTAGAAAACAATGTTGTGCAGATAAACATTTAAAGAAATCAAATTAATGTAAATGCGATTTTCGCATTTGAAGTATCATTTTAACAACCGGTTCGTCGAACTCAACACAAATTAACAACCGGTTCTACCGAACCGGTGCGAACTGGCTGAATCCCACCACTGCATGTAAAGTCTAGAACAAACGTTAGTAGAGACTTTTGATCCAAAAGGTAATCGCTTTGGTATAATGTGTATTTTCCGTCAGAGGAGCTAGTTTATGTTTATCTTCTGATTTGATGTGGAAAAAAAGGTAAAACGCAGGTACAGTACCATGTACCATTTGTTTCCAGTTATATAATTTAAGATTTCATTTATGTCTGGTTCCGGTTAGGGTAACTTTAAAGAATGCTATATAAAAGTCTGTAATTTTTGGCCATTTTATATTTAATATGTCGAGGGTTATCTGTTTAAGATGGGAGCTTCTTTTTGAAAAAAAAAAAGTACAGCAAAAACGGAATCGGAATTTGCGTTCTCTGTAATTCCTGCATAAAATAAATTTTCAATTTCATCTTGGGCAAATTATTTAACATTATGAGATAATTTGTATGTTTTCGTTTGAATAGGGAAAAAGTGTTGCAGTTTAAAATTTGGTGTTACTGCAGAAGTTTCACCCAAAGTTTTGTAGGTTTTGTTGAAAACGGTTGTATGCAATACCAGTAGATCCAATACTTCCTTTTGTGCATCTTGGAGTAAATGAGCACTATAAAAGTAATTTTAAGTAAGTTCTTCAGTCCATTAATCGGAGTAAAAACGGGTTAATCTACACTGGTTTCCAAAAATTAAGGAAAAACAACAAATGTAGCGATTACTCAAAATGCTATAAGTCGATTTTAATAAAATTGAGACACGATGTATATCACATAGTAAGGTATAAAATAACATTAAGAGAAATTACCAGACGACTGTGGTGTTTAAGAAATTAATACAATTATAAAATAAACAAAATAAATTTGTCAGTTTGGTAAAGGAAAAGTACCTTTAATATGGAGTATGATCACCCCTAGAAGCCATACAGCACATACAGCGATGCGTGATACATTCAATTATGCGATCGATAAGTTCGCTGGGAAGTGCGAGCCATTGCTTTTGTAAAGCAGTTGCAGCGTTGAAAGGGTCTGAGGAGGGGGATTGAGAGCAGAGACACATCTACCTAAAGCATCCCAAAGATGCCCGATGGGATTCAAGTCCAGTGATCGCACTGGCCATTCCATGCGCTGAATTGTTTGGTTCTGAAGATAATCTTGTACGCTGTGAGCCCTGTGCGGTCTAGCGTTATCGTCCTGTAACAGGAAATCATTACCTATTGTACCGGCATAAGGGTGCACATAAGCATCAAGAATGACATCTCTATAGATGTGAGCATTCACAGTTCCACGTGGACAGACATGGAGGTCTGTACGTCCGCCCAAAGAGATACCATCCCAAACACAGCCACTGCCTCCTCCATACGAATCTCTTTTACAAATGTTTGATGGATGATAGCGTGTTCCCTGTTCTCTCCAAATCAAATAAGCCTACTATCACTTTGGAGGCTAAACTGGAACTCATTTGTGAAGAAAACACGCCTCCACTGATCAGCCGCCCAGTGGACATGTTGACGTGCCCACCTTAAACGTTCCCTCCGGTGATATGAGGTGAGGGGCACACAAATGTCTGGTCGCATCGCATAAAGACAACCTTCATGAAGCTTTCTACGTACAGTAGACCTTGATATCAACCTTCCTGTGGCTGCAACAAGTGAGGCTCTAAGAGGGGGTTGCTGTTCTATTTTTTCGTACACATAACCGCAAATATCGGTCATCGGTGCTTGTCGTGGCTCTTGCCCGTCTTTGGCTAAAACTTCTGGAGGCCGAACCAGTGGTTTGAAAGTGTTTCCAAAGCTTATGAACAACAGAAGAACACAGATTTAGCCATCAGGCCACCTCTTTCTGAGTTTGGCCTACATCCAATCTTCCAATAGCTCTATATAGCAGTTATGCAGACAAATGATACCTTGTAGTCATACTAATGATTTGGCTATCTCAGTTTTCTTATCTCATAATCACTGCGACATCAGCAGCCGTTCTCTCTAGCATGCATTTTTATGCTCCGCACAGATGACGCAATCCGATTGCAGCGCCACTGATTTGCATTGTGTAATTTTAATCAGCATCTTTTAGTTAACAACATATCCAAATTTCATACGGATAGGTTAATTTTTGAACGAATTATCGCTCTTTTTGTAATTTTTCCTTAATTTTTGGAAACCAGTGTATTTCAGTTAAATTTACATTGATTAATTCATCGATCTTGTCAATTTTGTTATTATTATTATTATTATTATTATTATTATTATTATTTATTATGAAATCAATGAATAAATTTGCGACTGTTACGTGTTAATTTAGCGCAATGTTTCTTATGATTTTATTATAAGCTAAAACATGGATGTAATTGTCATCATTATTTTGTAAATTATCTATTAATCTTTGAAATTCAGTGCCTGTTTTGTTTACATTTAGTGCAAATCAAGCATTCTGTTTGTTACTGAACTCCTCTGAATATTTAATTTGAATAAATTTTGTTTCATTAGGTTTAAGAGTTACTTTTTTCTTATTAATGCTGCAAAATAAAAATTGTATTATGAGAATAATTTATTTTCTCAAAATGTTGAATTTTGATTTTTAAAGATTTATTGCTTGTATATTTTGTGCTTTTCTGTATCTGTAGGTTACTGATATCAGTATCCTCAGATACGTAATCATTTTCAAAATTTTTGGAGTGACTGATTTAGGCGTTTTTGAGTTTTGCTTAAAAAACTACTAGCTCTGCAATCTGTTTTGCTTTACAGATCTGTTTTGTTTACAGATTAATTTGAAATTTGGAGTTTCAAACTTTAAATCTTTAGAATTCTTATTAATTTATCGAAAGATTTACCATTTGATGTCTTAAGGTAAAAAGAAAAAAAAAGCCAAATATGATGTCATAATTAGGCATTCTGCAAATTATAGTGGTTGGTACCATTTCAGTATAAAGAAGGCCCTCTAAGCTTATTTTTACCTTTTAAACAAAAATTGAAAAAAAGCATAATTTCTAGTTGAATAGCTACTTTCATTTTTTCTGGGACAATTTGTTGATTGAAATTAGGGTGATTAGGGTGTTTTCTTTTTTTTTTTTGGCCGACTGTAATCTGTAAGAAGCCCAAGCATAATGGGCATCAACATTTTGAAAAAAACATAGTAGCCCAAGCACAATGGGCATGAATATTTTGAACAAAACTCTTTTTGAAATAGTAATTATTCATTAATAATGAGAAAATTAAAACTTTATGTTCCTTACTCTCGTCATTGCATATTTGTTGCATCATTATTTCAATAGATTTAGCAGCAATAACACCTAATCTTGAAAGTGTCTTTCTCTGTTACACATAGAGAACACATTCATGAGTTAATGCAGCATGACAAAATTAACAAGGAAAAAAAAAACACGCGTCAAGCATAGATTATCAATCCCTTTCCACCACATTCGGAATATTGCAACAAAACTTCATCGTTTAATACGGTGAATGATGATGTCTTAGTAAATAATTTGGAAAACGTATAACTTATTTGAAAATCCATTTTCAGCTATTAGAATTTACTGTCGAAAAACATTCGTATTCTATTGTGCAGCCTTATATGTAATCTATAGATTTGTGTATATACAACCATAGCATGCAAAAATTTAGTTTAGTAAGGAAATGCCTAAGATAGATGAAAGTTCCCATTAGAAATTTCCGCCAATAAGCGGAATATACTCGAATTACTTTGTGCAGCCCTATATATCATCTATAGAATTTATGCACACCAAATAATATGGAAAAAATTAATTAAATTAAAAAATGCGCACAGCAATTGAAAACACACTTCCAGCAATTATTGCTCATAGACAATACTGTGTAACAGAATTCTTTTGTGTGTCGCCGTAGATGAACGATAAATGTTATGCACACCCTATTTTATAATAAGCATCTTCTAGTGCACCTCGATGACGCATACCAATTGTTGAAATAGTGTAACATTATCAAAATGCACAGCAAACAACTTTCTTCGATAGATCATAATGTAACGGAATTCTTTTGACTACCCTTTAAACTATAAATGGTACAAACTCCATTTTAAATACCGAACATGCCACGGTAAACCTCAATAACATATATCAATTACATGATAATAAGAGTATACTTACTCGAGTTAGAGCGTGGACAGACAGACAGAATTCATAAACGCTTTTCAACTGTGTTGGAAATTGTTAAAAATTGGGCTGAATTCTTCATAGAATGTTCTCTTAATTTTTCTTTAAAAGAAAATACTTCAAATGTAAGACAACGGCGAGTTCCTTTTTAGGTGCGTTCGTAATTATATAAATACGTAGCACCTATAGTCGTCGTTCAGTCCGTCTGTCTGTCCGTCCGTCTGTCTGTCCGTCCGCATATAACAGAGCAAAAACTACCCGACCGAATGATCTGAAATTTTTAATATATAATTGCTGCAAAATTTTGTCGAGCCATTTCCAATTTTA
This sequence comes from Maratus speciosus, assembly GCA_963932465.1. Classification (NCBI taxonomy): domain Eukaryota; kingdom Metazoa; phylum Arthropoda; class Arachnida; order Araneae; family Salticidae; genus Maratus; species Maratus speciosus. The sequence continues at coordinate 346,821,607 of OZ010790.1, forward strand.
TGAAAATCGGATGTATAGTTTAATTACAGGGACAGTCAAAAGTGTTTCTTTACATTACGGTCAATGGGAAAAATTATTGCAAGTGAATTTTAATGATGTTACAGACTTCCGAATGGTCTGAAATTTTTAATATATAATTGCTGCAAAATTTTGTCGAGCCATTTCCAATTTTATGAAAATCGGATGTATAGTTTAATTACAGGGACACCCAAAAGTTTTCCGTTACATTACGGCCAATGGGAAAAAATTATAGCAAATGCATTTTAATGATTTTACAGCCTTCCGAATGGTCTGAAATTTTTAATATATAATTGCTGCAACATTTTGTTGAGTCATTTCCAATTTTATGAAAATCGGATGTATAGTTTAATTACAGGGACACCCAAAAGTTTTCCGTTACATTATGGCCAATGGGAAAAATTATTGCAAATGCATTTTAATGATTTTACAGCCTTCCGAATGGTCTGAAATTTTAAATATATAATTGCTGCAAAATTTTGTCGAGCCATTTTGAATTTTATGAAAATCGAATGTATAGTTTAATTACAGAGACAGTCAAATTTTTTCCGTTACATTACGGGGAATGGGGAAAAAATTATTGTAAGTGCATTTTAATGATGTTACAGACTATGCACTTATGAAGCGCAAATAAATATACATTCAGTACAATATGGGGTGCAAAAAATAATTATAAAACTAGTTATAGTACGAACGCACCTCATTTGCCACGTTTGACGAGCAATTTCCAACTTGTTTATATTGGATTTCGAATCCAGTATTTCATAATAAGCTGGGAGCAACCACAGAAGCTCGAACTTTATTTAAGTAATCAAAATGTAATCTTATTATTTTTTTTAAAGAAAAAAAAAAGGCTGAGTAAGAACCTGAGTGGTTTCTTTCAACACATTTTCTCGCTCTATTTAGGAGAAATTGAACTCGGAATTCAATACAGAAAATGAACTTAACATAAATAATTCTACATCCATAGTTCTGCTTTACTTTCTGCAGTACTTTTATAATTCTGATTTATAAATCAATATACCATACGGCTGGTATATTTTATTTTTTGAATTTAAGTTAGTTTAAATTTAACTTTTTATTGAAGTTACGAAGAAAATATACCTAAATCAACATCATTTCTCACAGTAATTTAGGAATTTGTAATTTAATTGGATAAATTATAGCATTTCAAATAATGACAATTAAAATGATCAAATAGTCGAGCATTTCATTAACGTCTCTGTAGGCTTTAACAATAGATTTAAAATAAGAAAAAAAAAATGACATAAATTGAAAACTTAACATTTGACAATAATAGATGTTATCTATATGTGTCACCATACTTTACCGAAAATCATTTCACAAAATAAATAATGGGTTTATATATTATGACAAATCTTGAATAGCTTAACTTAATAAAAGTGCGTTTGTTTCCATAATTTTATTAACTCTCTTTCCTTTTCACATCAAATATAAGGGTTTAGTGAATGAAATTAACCATCGTGTTAAAGACAAACGATGCAGTATGCTTATTAAAATATAATATATCAGAGACATCCGAAGGGAAACAGATATTTTGAGATGCAGCTTTATTTCTTCACAAAGAATTTTTGTAATAATCCTTTTATTAACACAAGTTTAAGGGGACGAATGTTGTATAAGGGAAAGATCTGTAACATCTATTGACAATAAACAACTTTTATACAAAAGTTTTTTTATATATTCGTGCAAATTTTTATGTTAAGGTAGAATAATTTTAAGGTCGAAAATGTTGTTTTTGAAAAAAGTAACGTATATCATTAATTATATTTCAACAAAGGTTACATACTTATTTTAAATTTATAGTCAAAGATCAGTATAAAAAATTGCTTATCTTATATAAATATAGAAATTTGTGTTTTCTTTTCTATAGAAATGAATTATTGTTAGAATTAACTAAATATTTCTGAAAATAGGGCAACTTTGCTCCAGTTTGTACTGTAATATTCTTTTGAGAATTTATACAGAGTGCGCCAGGTATTTGAGAACAAAATAACGCCTGTTTTCAGACCTAAATAAACTCTAGAGGTCGAGCATTTTTTACATTTTTAACGTTCTGTTCAGGTGACCACATACAGAATGGATGACATCATGCACTAAAACTACACTCAGCCGCAATAACAGACTCTACATGCTGCCGAAACCAACTGTAGACAATAATCAGATGTGTGTTGGGAACATTTGCACTCGAATACAAACGACTTCGCAACAGTGTTGTTTGGATATCTATTGGAGTCCCTCTTAACCACAATACATACGTAATAGCCCCCCTGGGGAGCTGGGAGGCAACAAGTTGAGGATATATGTTCATGAAAGTTTTTGGCCATCTATTATTGGGTTTATGGGCTGTATGGAATGGTGCAAAGTCTTGTTGAAAAACGTACGGCCTCCTCGTGTAATAGAAGTAATCCAGAGCTTTAACACCTCGGTATAAACAAGGATATTAACTCTGGCACCTTGAAGACATGAGGAGGCATCAGTTCGTCTTCGCTTCTCCCTACCTCCTAGAATCATCAGCGAGGCTGGAAATTTTCTGTACAGGACGGTCGGAACCTCTTCGGGATTTTCTACAGTCACTGATCTTTCTGCCGTTCATTTACTGGACCTGGGCAAAGTTTCTCTCATCTGAGGAAAACAACAGCCTTTCTGGCTCCTCTTCATGTTTCAGCTTGTTAAGGGGGCGTTTGGATTCGGTCAAGAGATTGTCACCGGTTCTCTCGGACAAAAACTGTCTTCTCCTCATCACGTACGACCTCTGATGAAGGTTCTCACGAATTGCACAGCGGATGGTAACCTCATCAACCTGCAGCTTCCTAGCGAGTGCCCTCATCGACTTACTAGGATTTTCATCAACACGAATGACAAATTCCTGCGTCTGGATAATGTCGTAAGGCCATAGCCAATGGGCGGATCACCAGGGTTTGTTCCCCTCCGAAATTTCTGCCAAGATGACTACAAATATGTCATTAACTATCACTCAACACAGTCAAAATTCGAAAGTCAACTACAGTAGAGTCTCGATTATACGAGTTAATATGGACCAAGCTCACCTCGGATAAGCAAAAAACTCGGATAAATCGGATTTACACAAATCGTCATCAACTAAGGAAATGTAATATAAATTTTCTCTTAATTCATTAATTTTTATGGTACTAGCAACATTTCTTTGATGTACATTTACGTTACTTTTAAGAAAAACGGGGAATGAAATTGTTTATTTGAAAAAGCCCTTGATAGTTTTTGTTTGTAAAATGTCAATTTTCAGCAGTTTTTTTTTTTTTTTTTTTGCTGCAGTTTTACGCTACTGCATAGCTATCAATTTCTAAGATTTTTCCTTACCACTAAAACTTACCAGTAAATTTTGCCTAATTAAATATAACAATTGTCAACGATTAAATATGGAAAAAAATTGTATTAGAGGTAACAAAACCGTACAAATTAGCAGCTATGTGATTCTATTAGTGTCATGAAAATTGCAGGTGTAGCCTCTTCTTTCTACTCAAACTATTAAATAGTTTTTTTCAATCGAACTTTGGAATGGACTACTTTCTTCTGATGGGCTGATGGCTTCCATTATTATGAAACAGTCATTATAAATGAAGTGTTAGGTGAAGATGAAAGAGCAGCCGTAAAATGTTAGAACTCTGATTTTCTGGTCAGAATGGAGAAAAAAAAATTAACATTTTTTTTTTTCCCATTCTGACCAGAAAATCAGAGTTCTAACTTTTTACGGCTGCTCTTTCATCTTCGCCTAACACTTCATTTATAATGGCTGTTTCATAATAATGGAAACCCTCAGTCCATCATAAGACTCGGTTAAAAATAAAAAATCTAAAATGAGATAATGATCAAATCCCCCTACAAAATATTTTTCTGGCTACGTCCTTGATATCACCAACAGTGTCATTATACCTGTACGAGTATGAAACGCTTGCCACATCAAATCGCAGCCTTCAGTTCGCTTCTGACGAATGACAGGGCGAGTTGCAAGAATGCAGCAGACTCTAAATTGGAGTGTTTGTTCTTCAGCTAACTGAGACAATGATAGCATGCCTCTCCATTTCTACAATTAGTCTATGTTCTGACATGTTTACATGTAACACAAAAGCTCGTAATTTTTGTAATCATAGTGTGCAAGGTGGTATTTCACCTATAATGTGTGTTCTCAAATACCTGCCGCCCCCTGTAGTTCGGACATTTCCTGTTTTTAAAATAATTACGCAGATTCTAAAAAAAAAAAATACCCACAAAAAACCGTTTTGTTCTTTAAAAATTAAAAAAAAAGTTTGAAGAAATAATTTACATGGAATGTTTTGATTCACATGTTGTGGACAAAATTTTAGAACCAGGAAAAGTATTTAAGTTAATAGGAATGTTAACTGGCTTCAGACAAATTTAAAACTAATCAGTTTTTCCTACCAAAGAAAATTCAGACAAAAAAAGAAACAAAAGAAATTCAGAGTAATTTATTTTATTGTAGTTGGTAAATTTGCTCATTTTCAACGTTCCTCGTCCCCTTAGCATTCTCCCCCTCCCCTCCCTGATTTAAATAAAATTAGCTTAATACATAATGCTATTTACGCCAAAAGTCAGTGCTTATAAACCTATTTCTTTTGATATATTGTATTTAATATTTACTGGTAATGAAATGTAAATATAAAATGTCTAGATTTTAGTTGGTTGTTTGGTTGATATTTGTTAAAGTCGATTATCTGCGCGAAGGATATAGGTCGAGGGGTAGAAGATCCCCCTCGTGGGGATCTTTCTAAGGTAATGTAACCCGTATTTACGCAACGTTTACGAGGTTCGAAGAAAACCACAGAAATCTTCGAACAGTTAGGCCGGCGAGTGCGGCATGGGTTCGCTCTACGAACCCAGCACCCCCCGTAAACCAGCTTTGAAAGCATAACTTCTCAGTCGTTGGTAGGGCCGTGTAGTTTTTAATTTGCATGTTTACGTTCAAAATATTTTTTTTGTTAGCAAACTTCTTAATGACAGATAATAATACTTTTGGTCATTTTCTTTTTGTTTTAAAATTTTAAGCATAATTACTGGAATATAAAACCCTTATCAATACTAACTAAGCTGAAAAAATTATTCGTGCTTAAAACGCACCATCATAGTCTGTCACTAAAATTCAAAGAACTGGCTTCATCACAGGTGAAATTTCCTCTAAAGAGAATACCGAATTAAAAAAAAATATTTTATATATATATATATATATATATATATATATATATAACCATTAATTAAACATTACCGACATATATATATATATATATATATATATACAGTGGCGGTCAAAAGTTTCCGGCCAGCATAAAATTTTTGGTTAATTTGTAAGTATACCCATATGAAGAGGAATCTCAAAGTGATACTTATACACTTTATTGACATGACAGTTAAGAACTTATTTATGGAATAAAAATTAAATATTAATAAATTTAATTGACAAAATTAATTACAAAAGAAAACGCATGTTTTCAAAAGTTTCCGGCCACCTTGGCAAGTTTGGAAAACAATGGTGTCATAAACGAAAATAACAGTGATCAACAACATTTACAATTAGTATTTTGTATTCATACATTTAGCAATATGTACTGCGGCGCAGCAACGTGGCATTGATTCAATGAACGGTTTTAGATCATCAATGTTAAATTTTGTCCACGGTTCTGGCAATTTTTGTGAAAATGCTGCTGAATTGGAATATTTATAATTCCACACACGTTTTCAAGTTAGTTTCAAAGATTTTCTATTATATTCAGATCGGATGATTGGACTGTTCATTTCAAAAGCGAAGTTTTTTTTGTGCGAAAGCCACTATTTGACGAGCTTGCATGTATGCTTTTGGTCGTTATCATGATGACACAAATAGTTGCGACCACAATTTTTCCTCCAGTAAGGCAGCAAATGATCTTGCAAGATATCCTTATGCATTGTACTATTCATCTTGCCGCGGATTTCAAATAACGGACAGGCGCATTTTCCAGAAAATGCTCCCCGCAGCATAACGTGTCCTCCGCCGTGCTTCATTGTAGGAATAATATATCTAGAACCTTATCTTTTGTTTTTAGGTCATCGGTTGTAATGTTTTTTATCACTCACAAAAAGATTGAACGTCGAATCATCTGAAAATAGTACTTTTTTTCAGTTTTCAGTTGCCCAGTCTTTGTATTCCTTGGCAAACGCCATTCGGGCCCTCTGAATTTTTTTTACTTATGAAAGGTTTTTTAACACCGACTGTTCTATAAAGTTCTACGTCACATAAGAGTCTGGACACTGTAGATAGACTTGTTTCAGCAATAACCGTAACACCATAAATCGCTTTTAACACCATAAATGGCGTGGAATTGCAGCGGCATTTTTACGCGGGTCATCAACTTATTTTCTTCTGATAATTCTGTCCGCAAGAATAGTCGTTTTTCGGGGTCCCCCGGACCGTGGCAAGTTCTGAAGGCCATGACCATCTTTATATATTTTTTAAAATATCGTTTACAGCAAATTTTCCGATCGACAACTTTGCCGCAATCTCACGAGAGGATTGCCCCTTTTGCGACAAACAAATCACTCATTTAGGAACAATAAATTGTTAAACTTTTCATTTTTGAATTTCAAATATATTATTCACCTTGATTAATTAACAAACATGGCCAAAAAAAAACACTTTAGCGATAGCAAAAACTAATGAATGACGAATGGCCGGAAACTTTTGCACGCGCGAATTTTGAATTCCTCCCCTTTGCATCAAGTATCTTAAGTAACCAATCAAAATGATCACGTGGTCAGAAGTAATTTGCTTATTCCTAACTTTTGGAGCAATTGAACTTCTTCGCTAAAACGTTCTGTCAAACAAATAAAAAAAACTAACTGGCCGGAAACTTTTGACCGCCACTGTATATATATATATATATATATATGTAATAAATCGCGGGGACCCGTCATCGGGGAGCTCCGACTCGGGGTCGACTACGGGGCGCTTTAGAGCATAGCGGCCCGCTCCGAACGGCCGGTACTGTGCAGGGGCACTTGTGAACCGTGGCTGGTTCGTCAGACGGCGTGGTTTTCTGGTAGTCATGGCCAGTTCATGGTGAGTAACTGAGAGTCCAAGTAAAGAAGATAGAGTTCGTTTGGACCTAGTTTTTATTGGGCTTTATTCCAATTACATATGATCCTTCAAAGCCCAGGTCCAGATGACTTGAGAGTAGTCGTGGGCCGCGTCCCAAACGCGTTGCCGAGGGGCGGCAATTAATTTAGCACTTCATATTCGTAGAAAAGCCACGAGTTTTTCGTTGTCCCATCTTAAATATGGGATATTTCCGCTAGAGTGCGGCACTACAGAAATAAGCGGGGATCTAATTTAATAGGCTAACAATTATCCAGGCATTATGACGTTTTATGGGTTTGGCAAATCTGGGCTCAACTCTGCACACGGGATGCCGATGGAATTTACAATTGCGTTTACTCAGCATTTCTTATTCTTAAAGATGGATCAATTTTGAATCATGAAAGTAATAAATGTTGGGTTGGAAAACCAAATTAACAGGGGCAAATCAGATTTAGACTACGGCATTTCAAAAGTTAAATAAAATTTGGGCGTTTTAAATTTTGAACTTTTACTTTTAAACTTTAAATTTTAAAAAGATTTAAGTTTTAAAAAAGGTTTAATCTTTATCCTTTCATGTATACAAAAAAACAAGAAAGAAAAATCATGCGTCCAGCATAGATTATGTAACACTTTCCAACACATTCAGAATACAGTAACAAAATTTCACAGTTTATTCATGTGAAATATGATATGTAAATAAACAATTTGAAAAACTCATAACGCATTTGAAACCCAATTTATGATATTACATTTTTTTTTTTTGTGCAGACCTCTATATGATCTGTGGATTTGAATGTATACTACTTAGCATGCTAAAAGTTAGTTCATTGAACCGAATAGCACAGTTGAAAATTGCCATTCAGGAATTTCCGTGAATAAACGGAAATGTACTTGAGAAATTTTGTGCAGCGCTGTATATGATCTATAGAATTTATCTACACCAAGTAATATTTTAAATAAAAAATAATTCATTTTAAAAACGCTTACCACAACTGAAACGTACTTGAGGCAATTATTGTTCATAGGTTTCAGTAGTTCAATTTCTTCTGTAGCCAAATACTTTTGTGTGTCCCTGCAGATGAATGATATGTTCTATGCACACCATATTCTACAGTACGCACCGTATAGTTCATCTCAGAAATTATATAAATTTCAGTATGTTTAAAATCTGAAATACCGAACATACCATAGTGATACCCAATAACATATCAATTTCATGGCAATCGGACTATATTTACGGGAGTCAGAGCACGGACGGACAGATAAACAGACAAACCGCATTTATAAACACTTTTATACTTTGTTGGAAAGTGTTAATAAAATGTAAAAATCAATGTTGGAAGTGGTCGCTGTAATAGCGATTTTTGTGCCATTTTCTTTACTATAAAATTGAAAAGTGTATAAAGTTATGTATAGAATTGAACCAAATTTTTGTGTATGTTTTTGGTTATGGCCAGCAGGTCTTCCTTGAATTTGGAAATACTCCACGGGAAAGGGGCGCTGTGGTAGTAATTTGTGTATAATTTTCTTGCTTTTTCGTAGTTCTATTGTCCATCAGCGGCTCGTGCAGCGATGAGAACTCGCGTCCTGCTAAGCCGGCAATTCGTAAACAACTGATGACTACAGAATAATGAAAAACTATTGATTGTAATAAATATCATGATCGAGATTAACTAGTTTTTACTTCGATTCATTGACTGAAGCAGAAATTTAAGATGAAAATCAAAGTTGGTATAATATTGAACTAATAATATTGCAGTATTAACATCTCTAATTACTTTTTGAAATATTAAGATGTATGAGTGTAGAAGAAAGTTTTGGGATTTGCTCATACAACTAGTTTTAATTTCATGTTTTTAATGATTTTGGTTTTTAAGAAAATATATTGTATTAACGATTTAAGAGCTTCAATCTTAATTTTCAGGTAGTAAGATATTTTTTCTTTTTTTCTTTTTTTTTTCCTTTCATGTTCGGAAAATCTTCTGTACATGACCGGTCTGGTCCGAAGTTCGAACAAACCCGGAAAGACATGTGGGCCTGTTTTGAGCTGATTTCCACTCATTAGACTTGGTCGGAAGACCTGCTTAGTTCTTCTCGGCAGACTTGCCACGGGCAATTCTGTTGGTGGTCTACTAATTAAAAATAAATAAAATTGATAGATCTGTTTTTTCGTTTCCTAAAGATAAAAACTGATTATGACATCTTATCTATTACCTATTTAGGAAAATCAGATAATCACGTCAATAAAAAGTCATCAGATCTAAGGAATAGAACATATTCTATTAACATATTCTATTTAAGCGACGGAACTTTAAAGATCCTTTTAGCATTGTGAATGGATAATACTTAAGCAAAAAAGCAGCAAAAAAGTCGCCCGTCTGACATTGGTCTTAATTTTAGAAGATTTCCCCCCCCACCGGTGTGTAAAAAATCTGCAGAAGAGGCAGATTTTAGATTATAAACTCTTTTTTTGGAATTCGATTTATACATATAAATTGAAGAATCTTCAGTAATTGAAGTTGTTGTTTAATTTTTGCTTATAGTGATTTATCAACACACGAAAATAAGAACTATAAAGCCACTAAAAAATACCCAGAAACATTATTAAAATTAGTTGGAATGGAAATTTACACTTGCATTTTCCAACAATAACCCAAAGTCTTTACTAGAGGTAAAAGGGTGAAACTCGCTCGACTGAAAAAGCCAATTAAAAGTATAGATTTAAATTGAAGAGCCTTCTTGAATAGAATTGGCTTGTTCTATCTTTGCTTATAGTGATTTTTTAACACACGAATAAAGTAACTATAGCGCCACTAAAAAATACCCACAAATAATAGGGGAGAATCGCTCACCTTGGGATACGATACACCTCGGGACAGACTTATTTTTTGCCCTAAATTTTAAATTAACTCTTAACTCTTGCAAATGCAGATAGATAACAGCACAATCTAACTTTCAGACATGTTTTGATTCCATTGGTGAAGCAGGCAAGAATTTATTGAGATTTTTATTTTGCAAACATGCCTAGTAACTTTTATGTAAAAGTTTGATAAGTTGTAAAGTGGAATTTGATTGAAAATATTTTGAAATAAAAAGTCATATAATGACATTTAAAGTTTTCTATAGAAAACTGATGTATAACTAGAGAAGAGGAATTCTGCTTTTTTAGAATTTAGTGTCGCCCCCGGCATTTCCATTACTTAATTTTCTTCTGATGAACTGATGGCTTCTATTATTATGAAACAGCTATTATAAATGAATCGTTAGGTGAAGATAAAAGAGCAGCCGTAAAAAGTTAGAGCTCTAATTGTCTGGTCAGAATGCAGGAAAAAAATGGCCATATTTTTTTTTCCATTTATAATGGCTGTTTCATAATAATAGAAGCCACCAATCCATCAGAAGAAAATAACTCGGTTAAGCGGGACTCTGCTGCAGTACAAAACATATTTCAATTTTAAAACTTAAAACACACGCTTTTATTTTATGTAAAATGACGTTATTCGCATCCGCTTAAGAATTCCACATTTACGATCTACTCTTAAACATCTACAGTAAAGCATGCATAGCACATCACTATCGCGAAACAATGCACAAATGCAGCAAAAAGATCCCGTCATTCAAGAAAAATCGACAAAAAAAAAACGGCAATTTAATGATTCATAGATACTTACAATTAAATATAGTTTATAATAGCTCAATTATTTTAGCAGAAATCATTCGTTTTTTTTTTCAAAATAGCACGCATTTTAATTACATTTTCTTTCGGTTGTTATGAGAAAATGGCAACAAAAATATATAGTTACTATTTTAGAACTATTTTTCCTTTATTTTCTACCGAAATGGAGTACTTCCGTCGCCAATATTAAGCAAATGGCTCTAAAAACTACAAAAAAATTAATATTTCAAAAATAAATGGAGATACAGCTTTTAAACAAAATGCATTTAAAAGAACTTTTTCTTTCCAATACGACGGTATAAAAATCGAAAATGTGCGTTGCTTAGAAATTTAAAATATTGCTATAGAGTATTTAATCGTACTGCTTTGTTTTACGGCTGGCTTCTGTAAGGTAACGTTATTTTTTGGACTACACAAAATAAGCTGGGAGAAAGGAATAGCATATTGTACCTGGGACTAATAATATACTGTAAAAAAAAAAACACTGTAAATTTGCCAACACAACTCGATCACAGTTGAATGTACTGTATCTTTCTTTGGTTTCCTGACTATTTAAACATGAAAAATACAGTAGTTGCGTAAAATTAACAGTACAATGTACTGACAATTTTGGACGCATTTGGACCACAGCACAAACTACTGGCGTCCAAATTGCCAGTACATTGTGCTGTTAATTTTACGCAACTACTGTATTTTCCATGTTTAAATAGTCAGGAAATCAAAGAAAGATACAGTACATTGAACTGTGATCGAGTTTGTGCGCGAGATGAACAGTACTTTGTACTGTAAAAATGTCGTTTTTTTTTTACAGTGTAGTTCTAGTGCTAAGCTTAACAGCATGACATTCTAAAATTTCATAGTGGGTATATGGTGCACCTTAGGACAGGTGGAGGTTGTGCACCTTGGGACACAAGATACGCCTAGCTAACTTTTATTCGAAATATTTTAACAAAAAGATATTGTGCTTAAAACATTTTTCATTTAATCTACATAACATGTATTTATTAATAGTCATTAATTTTTCTTTTAAGAAGTCATTAGGCTTATCAATGGCAAAGGTTAGGAATTTAGAATGCGAAAAAAATGGAGCAATTCTTAAGATTTTTCAGAACTTTTCATATCTATTTTTAACTGTCCCAACAGGTGGTACACCTTGGGAAAAAGCACAATCTTAATAAATATACAGTCGACGCTCGTTTTTACGAACTCGTAGGGAACACCCAAGTAGTTCATAAAATAGAAAGTTCGTAAAATAGAGAAACACCAAAAATGATATGAATACGTATATTATTTACGTCTATTTTAATCAAACTGCCCCTTCTTCATAGATGAAGCAGTATTTCAAGATTATTTATTATTTAATAAATTTACACCTGTATTTTTAAATATACAAGAAATAAATGCAAATTTATGCACAGACAATAATTTTAGTACACATACTTTACCATGCTTTGAAAATATTACATATGAAAACACAGACTGTATTAATACTTAGTAGCTGAAAATACATAGATGAAAACATAGATAAAAAATTAGGAATGGAAATAATCACGTATCTATTTTTTTAAATCACATTTTGAAAAATATATGTTTCCATTTTATCTATGGAAACCTTTACTACGCTTACCTTTCACAGTTATTGTTCCCTTCAAAAAAGTGCCTTTGTCCTGACAACCACTATTGGAAATTATTGCTATACCCCCCTCCCTCCGAAATAGATTGGGAAAACAACACATTCTCGGAATGCACCTGACGTCTCATTGTACCTGTATAGAGTTTCACTGACATTGGCGCTGCATTCCGATACTTAAAATTTTTTTTTGAGAAGTACGATAACTGAGTTCGCAAAAAAGAGATTTTCATAATGTGTAGTTCGTAAGTGGGAGCGAAAAATTACATTGCTTCTATGGGAGCGTATTCGGGACCACTCTATAGTTCGTAAAATCGCCAGTGTTCGTGAAAACGAGAGTCTACTGTATTAAAAAAAAATTCTGTAATGGATATAAGATCAAAAGCTATTTAATAATGTAGGCAAAGGATGAATACCAGGTAAAATTTTGACAATTGATCAATTAAAAAAAAAAAAAATGAAAAAAGAGAGAAAAAAAGTGTCCCAAGGTGAGCCACTCTCCCCTAAGTTTTATTAAAACGAGTTGGAACCCGTCGAAATTCGACGAATTAAAATGTTTAGAATGGAACTGTTAGATCGAATTTATAATAAACCTACAAAAATAATTACAATAAAAAAAAAACTCATCTTGCCTTGGTTGTCTAACTCTTAAAACAAATAATGTTTTTAACCTAAAATTACCAAAATATTATTTCCACAAACTTCAACTGCTTAAATTATTGAAAAATTAAACTGTATTAGAATACGTAATCAAGATGAGTAATTAAGTTGAAGTTATCGATTGAGGCTCTTATGTTTGTTTTTACGGGATGAAATATCGGTAAAAAGGATTTCGCTTTGTCACATCAGAAAACTTTCCCCCATAAAATCTAAACTGTTACGTTATTTTCACATTCTCAAAATTTACACACGCACCATTCAAATTCGCAATCTAAAAGTATTTTAACCCGCAATACATTATTAATGAATGTATATCCAAACTTAAATACAACTTTTCATGTGAATATTCGCACAAACTTTAAGTTCTAATCTCAGTACCCGCGAAAATTTACCATTCAGAAATTTGCCTTTAGTTGTCATAGTATTGGCTATTTAATATTGGTCAAATATTTAGTTTTATCAAAGAAAATGATCGTTTTGTTTTAAATATGACATCATTTTTACTCACTGAATCATTTTGCCTAGCGTCTCAAATTCAGTATCAGCTAATATAAAAATTTCGAAATATCTTCTTCAATCTTTTGATTTATGAAGACGAATGCGTGTTTTTTCTAATGGCTGACGTCATTTTCTGTTCAAAAATGAGAAAAAAAAATTACTTTTATTTGTAATGTGAAAATGGCATCAATAAGGATATAATCAATAAAAATAAATAAACCATGACTATTTTCCCTTTACTTTTAATAGAAATGCAGTACTTCAGTTGCCACAATTACTAAATTGATATAGAGCTTTCAAACAAATTGCATTTAAAAGTACATTTTTTCCTCTATACGACGGTGTAAAAATTGAAACTGTGCAATGTTTAGAAGTTCAAAAATTTTCAGTAGCGAAAATTGTAAAACCGAAATTTCATTTCAAATTTCAAAGTGTTGCCATTCGCAGAATGACGTATGCGTTACGCACAGATATGTTTGTCCTTTATAATATAGATTAGTTGGAATGGAAATTTTCACTTGCATTTTCAAAATGTCACTATTCCCCAAGATCTTTACTAGAGGTAATAGGTGAAACTCCATAATCAAATCGGATAAATAATTAAATTTCGTTTAGTATTATACAGAACACAAGAATATTTTTCGATTTTGCTAAGAATTTTCTAATATGTAGTATGATAGCTAACAAATTGAGAAAAGCCAGCCAGGTAAAATAGAAAATTTATATTTAACAGGAACAGCAATTATTTCAGAATGCTACCATGCAAAATATTTCACGGCGATAGAATAGTTCATAAGTTAAGTTCATAAATTAAATCAGAATTATAGGTTGAGATAAGCTTCAATTTGATTGATTTAGTCAAATTATGTATGTTGCGAAAATTCTGGAAAAAAAAAGACAAACAAAAGAAATTGACAATTTGGGAAAAAGCGTTTATTCTTAATTGGAAAAAGAGACTTATTTCGATTACAACAGTGGTTTAAAAAAAAAAAAAAAAACACTTAATGCAAAGAAGTCTTTCGTCAGACGATTTTTAGCAAAATTAAAATATTTTTAAAACTTTAGACAGGAAGTATACGGCTCAGGACGGTCCCATCGTACGTACCAGAAGGTCGCCATTAGGACTGGGCGATGTAGAAATTTCTTAAATTGATTTATCATCCATTCAACATCGCGATTTAGTGCTAAATCGCGATTTAACACAGATTTTACATTTTAGAATATGGAAGCCTATTTTTAGGTGCGTTCGTAGTTATATAAATACGTAGCACCTATAGTCGTCGTTCAGTCCGTCCGCCTGTCTGTCTGTCTGTCTGTCCGCATATAACAGAGCAAAAACTACCCAACCGAATGGTCTAAAATTTCAAATATATGATTGTTGCAAAATAATGTCGAGCCATTTCAAATTTTATGAAAATCGGATGTATAGTTTAATTACAGGGACAGTCAAAAGTTTTTCTTTACATTACGGCCAATGGGAAAAATTATTGCAAGTGCATATTAATGATGTTACAGCCTTCCGAATGGTCTGAAATTTTAAATATATAATTGTTGCAAAATTTTGTCGAGCTATTTCCAATTTTAGGAAAATCGGATATATAGTTTAATTACAGGGGCAGTCAAAAGTTTTTCTTTACATTACGGCCAATGGGAAAAATTAATGCAAGTGCATTTTAATGATGTTACAGCCTTCCGAATGGTCTGAAATTTTAAATATATGATTGTTGTAAAATTTTGTCGAGCCATTTCAAATTTTATGAAAATCGAATGTATAGTTTAATTACAGGGACAGTCAAAAGTTTTTCTTTACATTACGGCCAATGGGAAAAATTATTGCAAGTGCATTTTAATGATGTTACAGCTTTCCGAATGGTCTGAAATTTTAAAGATATAATTGTTGTAAAATTTTGTCGAGCCATTTCAAATTTTAGCAAAATCGGATGTATAGTTTAGTTACAGGGACAGTCAAAAGTTTTTCTTTACATTACGGCCAATGGGAAAAATTAATGCAAGTGCATTTTAATGATGTTACAGCCTTCTGAATGGTCTGAAATTTTAAATATATGATTGTTGCAAAATTTTGTCGAGCCATTTAAAATTTTATGAAAATCGGATGCATAGTTTAATTACAGGGACAGTCAAAAGTGTTCGGGGAATGGGAAAAAAAATTATTGGGAGTGCATTTTAATGATGTTAAAGACTATGCACTTTATAAAGTGAAAAAATTATATATTCAGTATAATATGGGGCGCAAAAAATAATTATAAAACTTGTTATAGTACGAACGCACCTCATTTGCCACGTTTGACGAGCAATTGCCAACTTGTTTAATTTTTAGTAACAAAATACGATCTTTATGTGCCCCCCCACCCCTCCTGTATTATTTAGTATACTTAGCTTTTAATTTGTCAAATAATTTTGAAAAGAGGTATATTTTACACATAAAAAAGCTTTGAATGTCCCAAAACACTAGGTTTTTTTTTTCCATTTTAAAAATTAGTGACCTATTGTAATCAGTGTTGGGTAGGAGCGCGTTCATTGAACGAAAGTTCACGAACTTAGTTCACTTTCTGTGAACTTTGAGTTGAACTTGACTCACTTTTTCAAAAACGAACGTGAACTGAACGACAACTCAAAAAATCCGTGAGTTTGAACGAAATTTACAACTCAAACTCAATTTTTTTCATAACTTATTTTTAAAATTTTCCAGCCGTTAAGAACACGTTTTTTCAGATTCAAATTCCATTTAAAGGCCTAAACGGACTCGGGACGGGTTGAGTCTGATCATCAGTTTTTCTGGGTTGTGCCCGGCCGGACCGAACCGGACTTATTTCTGGACCTGTTCTTTATTCTTCCTAGAAGTCTGCACCGACAGAAATTATCTGGCCCGGTCGCCCCTGCTTGTATGAAAATTATTGCCCCGTACCAGTCTGACTCATGCAAAAATCTGTTTAAGGGTGTTCTCAAATCCAAAAGGGCAACTTTCTGACATAAGTTTTAATTTATTTTTGTTCGATAATGCATGAAACTAGATGGTGTTGTTGTTCAGAAACTGTGTAATTGAGCTGTTATTTTTTCCTTTTTTTGCAAACTCAATAGATCTTTCAGAAAATAGCGTCAAAGTGAGCGCTTTGAACCGAATTTCCGCGCGAAGGAAGAAAGAGCACTCAAGAGCGGGCGAAAAACGTGTTTGTCACGTGATCAAAAACGCTTATAACTCAATAGGTAATTGATTGATCAAAAAATGGAAAAAACAGTTCTATTCCAAATCGTTTCCTTGGCCAGGCTTTCCAGTTTTATACCTTTCCGTTAAAAAATGAATTTGTAAATGTGTCAAAACGTTTTGCGCTTGTTGAGCAGAGCAGTTAAGAACAGCCTTAAGGAACAACCTACCTTGGGTTAACAATTTTTTCCGAAAATACATATATTTTTAAATTACCATTATTCTACAATTAACATTCTCCTTAAAGAATAGTAGTACATATACATTTCTAGAGGTGGGGATACAGTACTGTAAAACATGTTATAAGAATCTGTGTATGATGAGTTCCTGTTTTAAACGGAAAAATTTCTTTATCGGTGGATCTGGATATTCAAATTGGATATATAATCCGTTTGAAAATAAATAATACATTTGCAAGAGACCGCAGACCTGGAGAAAAAGGAACTTAACTATAACGATTTTTTCCCTCTCCTATGCGATTCCGTCTTAGAAGGTTTTTCGATATAGAATTTTTCAGATTTTTAAGTCTTCAAGTCGTGTAACTAGATTAATGGTATTGATAATAATTCAGATATTTACATACAAATAGAGATCGATTAAAAAATCAATATAGTTTACAATGGGATAAATAGAAAGAAATGTAGTAGAATGTGTACGTTCCATAAGAATTATTCTAGAGCAGTGGTTCCTAACCTTTTATTGGCCACGCCCCACCGAAGCATCTGTTAAGTCGCGATGGCCCCCCTCCGTTTTCCCACACACAAATTCTGTAACAGATATATCTTATCATTTTAAAATGAAGTCTATTAACCTGAAGGAAGCCTAAAGCAGCCTTAACAATTATTCATTTCGCATTTTTATATCTTATCAAATTATGAATTTTTTATCATAAATGTGTTTTTAACAAAATTCTACAAATGAGGCGATACATCTTCACTTTTATGCACAAAAGAGTTTTGTTTTGCCTTTCCAACTTACCTAAATATTTAACAAAAGTGTCCGCATTTTTATCTTCACAAAATGCTGGAGAGACTCACATTTAGCATTAAAATTGATAACAAAAAACGTACAATTTTTTCTATGAATAACAAAATACACAAGAAGCATTAAGATTTATAAAGTTTATAGTACCACGTTTAGATATTCCAAATATTTTTTTCGTTTAAATAGGTTCAAAACAGTAAAATTTAGATATACTTTTAAGTAGTTTTATGTATAAAAGTTTCTCCATGTTGCATACAGCAGAGTAAATAGATATACAAAGCTCATTTCATAAATAATCGAAAAAATTGTAAATTAGATCATTAACCCTCCCGCTCTCCCCCCCCCCAAAAAAAAAATTAAATATTAAAAAGGGTTTAAAAATGGTTGTAAAGTTTGTTCATGTAATTATTCTGGTGTTAGTTTTATTTTAAGCTTTTGATTCGGAACATCTTGGGGAAAAAAATCATTATTATTAATTTTGAATACATAACTTTTATTTTTAGTCTTAAAGATTACTTTCCCAAAAAACCTCGCAGCGAATGGGTGAGTTACAAAGTTGAAATTGCCCCCCGGTGGGGCCTCACGCCCCAAGTTGGGAACCACTGTTCTAGAGTGAAGTCAACCTACAGAAAGGAAATCAGAGTAACCCTGTCCCGAAAAAAAATACAATCCGATCCGATGCAAGACGCTATTCAACGATCCCAAAGTGTCTGTTATTCGGGATTTTACACTCTAAAATTGGGAGGAGTGAAAAGTTCACTTTTTGAAAGAGTGACAGGCATTTTTACTCTTTTTGGAGTGAGTTTTATAAAAATACACTCCTTAAAGAGTGGAGTTTTCCACTCTCTAGAAAGGAGTGAGATGTCTCACTCCTGAAAGAAGAGTGACTTACGTGTGCATTGCTTATTAACCAATCAGAGCAGCAAGGCGACGACACCCTTTAAAGATAAGAAAAATGATCACTTTTTCGTCTGCCATTTAACAGATTAGGATATCATTAAAATTATTCTTTGGAATACATAAAATGAAGGTAAGTCTTGTTTAATTTTAAGCATTTATCCGTGTAGATATGTGGAATGTCCAGATTATGAGCTAAATAGTTGTATGTTTGTATAGCAAAAGATTGATCGTGGAGTATTCATAAGTGATTGTGAGATTTCTTCATGTAGCGATCTGAAATGTAATTGTTTTAAGGGGACCGGGAAAGCCGTATCTCCGCCATGTTAAATTCACTAACTTTATGTACCTTTTTCTCAGAAATGGTGAAAGATAGAGGTCGATTTTTTAGAGTAGTTTGAATAACATGCTTTACGTTTTTTAACTGACCATTTTCGTTCTAAGGTGATTGTGAGATTTCTTCATGTAGCGGACTGAAATGTAATTGTTTTAAGGGGACCGGGAAAGCCGTATCTCCGCCATGTTAAATTCACCAACTTTATGTACATTTTTCTCAGAAATGGTGAAAGATAGAGGTCTAGATTTTTTAGAGTAGTTTGAATAACATGTTTTACGTATTTTAACAGACCATTTTCGTTCTAAGTAAAATTCAAAATTAATTATTAAGTATTTATTGAAAGTTATTTTTAAATTAGCACTTTTTGGTAAGATTTCACTGCCTAAAATAAATAATTCTCAACAAATCATTAAATCCCTGTGTATACAATATAACATAGTACAAGTATTAAAAAAAATCTGAGTTCTTATGTTTAATAGATATTGAAACAAGTTGGAAATTGCTCACCAAACGTGGCAAATGAGGTGCGTTCGTACTATAACTAGTTTTAGAAATATTTTTTGCACCGCATATTGTACTGAATGTATATTTTAGTGCAATACATAAGTGCATATCCATTTCATTCTGTTCTGAAAGGCTGTAACATCATTAAAATGCACTTAAAATATTTTTTTTCCTATTGGCCGTCATGTAACGGAAAACTTTTGACTGTCCTTGTAATTAAACTATGCATCCGATTTTCCTGAAATTTGAAATGAGTCTACAAAATTTTGCAACAAATATAAATTTAAAATTTTAGATCATTCGGAAGGCTGTAACATCATTAAAATGTACTTGCAATAATTTATTCCCATTGGCCGTAATGTAACGGAAAACTTTTGACTGTCCCTGTAATTAAACTATACATCCGATTTTTACGAAATTTGAAATGACTCGACAAAAGTTTGCAACAATATTTAAAATTTCAGACCATTCGGTTTGGTAGTTTTTGCTCTGTTATATGCGGGTGTTGAATTCAGACCCTTATCTCCGGGAGGGATTTCTGTGGTTCCGGAGGTGAGATTTTTAAGGTTTTAAGAGAGGGAGTCTATTACTAGAATGGTTAATTAGTCATTTTCCACCAAAACTTTTTAAATAGCTGCTTTTAAGTTAGTTTATGTGATTAATAAAATTTCAATATTTTATTCTTTTTTTATGTATATATACTTTGCTATTTTAAAATCTGGCAATCAAACCAGCTAGGTAGTAGAAAATATTGCTTAAGAGCACAGCCAAAGACGGGCTCATAGGGCTTAATACCTCTCCTTTTAAATAAAAGCAATTAAGTTACAGAAGCTATTAAAAATCTATTTTCTGTGTTAAATGTTTGGTTATTCTTATCTGAAAAAAAAAGAAGGAAAAAAAAAAGTAATATTCCTTAATTTATAGGCAATATTCATGAAACTGGTAAATCTGCAGATCAGTGGCCGCAAACATCAGTTCTACAGTTTTATTTTGAAATTATTTTACTTAGCATTTAAAATATTCAACTCATAATATCATTCTTTCATATTTGCAATATTAATTATTATAAATGATACTAGAAAGGTAGCCCGTCAAAAATGACGGAAATTTAGATATAAAGATATATACAACTCATGTGCAAGAATATGAGTTTTCTCATTTGTTCCGCAGTGATAGATGAAAATAACACATTTTAAGAACGAAACACATTTATGAAAAACTGTGTACGGTAGAAGACCACTAATCTGCACAATTCCAAGTTTTCTGCAGATTTTTGCGGTCATGTCTATTCAGTCTTTTTTTACATTTTTTTTAAATTCATATATTGGACAATTTAGATTATTAAGCCTTAAAAATAAATAAATTACACACTTGAAGTAAGGTAAAAACTATTAAATTATCGTATACGATTTCATAAAATGGTATTATATGGCATTATATGTGTGTGCTTCACGATCTTGGTTACGACTTTGGCGAAATTGGCTGCAACTTGTCATAATTCTAATAGTGTGGGCCTCTATAACAAAAAAGTAACCAGTTTTTAGTAAAATTTCTGATATAAAGTAGTTTTCAAAAACTTGTGTAAAATTGCAGGCCGTTCTCATGTTATGCCAGTCCTGGGAATAATATTTCTAACACTAAAGAGTTTCCATGTATATGTGGAATTTAGAAAAGCTTCTCCAAAAGAAAGGTCCTGAAATGACATTGTAATTCCTCTAACTTCAAAGTTTAATCGGGCTCTGATGTTGTTTACTGAAATCTAATAAATACAGTTATTTTGAATATTACAACAGAATTAAACAGCTAAACTTATTTAACTTAAACTCGCTGTTACTTCCCGATGTTATATTTTAGTATTAAGAACGAAAATTATTTAAATTTTTCAAATCATGCACATTTATAATTTTTTTTCGTCTTTAGTAACTAAATAATGAAAAAATATGCTTTTGTTCTGATCTCATAAATACGACAATAAAATAATGTAACTAAGAGACATAGCGAAATTAAATCTTTGGGATTTCAAACCATAAACAAATGATACCGCCACCATTTTACATACTATGACGTCATTAGAATATTGTCCATTGATTGTTGGAGAACTTACTTTGTGAATGATTACCTCAATGATTTAATATTTTTTACGGTTCACGATGAATGAATCACTTGTGTTTGTTTAGGTTTATGGAATGAGATATTAAGCCGTGAACCCAATTTCAATTAAAGTTATCCAAAGATATATGCATTTTTAATCGAAATTAAAAACAATGCTTTAATCTCGAAATAAAATGTTTAGTTTGTATAATTGGTTATTTCTGTTAATTATTTATTTAGGTACTTTTCCATTATAGCGCATTTAAAAAAAAAAAAAAGCTTGGCGTAATTCGGGCATCAGAAAGTGAGATATGTTGCCAAAATATACAGCTATGAAAACAAATCTAATGAACTTTTATTTTTGTTTATATATGCACTTATATACATAAAAAAATCGTTTCTAAATATATATAATATTTTTTTATACACAAATTACGGCACAGATTTCAGATATGAACCGAGATACCTATGTCGCTAAAATGGTGTTATTTTGCCGGCTATTGTTTTTTATTTATTAATAAATTGTTTAGGCACAGATGTCATATTCGCCCCATATTGGCGCGATTTTTTTCCGACGCCGATTTGGCGAAAACATCAACAGCATAAGCAACAACATCCGGGTTACCATATCAAGCAAAATAACGACACTTTGGCGCCGGTTAAGTATACATTGCGTATATGACATTGGCGTCAGAAAAAAATCGCGCCAATATGGGGCGAATATGACATCTGTGCCATTGTTTATTTACTTTTATTTTCTGTTTTTAAATTATATAAACTGTTTTGTTCTATAGTTATTATTCAAACTTTTATTTATTTATAGTTATTTCCTTTTCAAAATGATAGCAAATAATTTAAAAATATATAAGTAACTGGTATTCGAAAGCGTGATTTCTGCCGAATTGGCGTCAGAGAAAAATCACGCCAACCCCGATGCGTATATGACATCACATCTGTGCAAAAAATACTTCTGTTTCTTTATAAAAATGGATAAATAGTTTTTTTTTTACATTAAATAAATTTTATACATATGCAAAAAATTGCTTGTGAGTATGAAGCAGTAAATAGGTTGTCAGAAAATACGTTGGCAAACTTCTTTCTCGACAAGAAACTTTTCTCCGAAGTATTGTACGTACATAAGTAATGATTGCTAGAAATGCATTTTTAATTATGATATGCGCTTTTATGTTTCACTACATTTATGCATACTATACAGTGTGTATAAATGCTACAGTTCATATGCAGGGCTACACAAAAGAATTCGTAAGGGTTCCTGAGTATGAGAATAAATTGCTTAAAGGTGGTTTTTAATGAAGTTATGCAGTTTTACGCTGAACTGCATTTAGATTACTAAGAAATGTTTGTAGAATATAGATAAAATGATATACAGGGTCACGCAAAGAATTGGATACATAACCGTCTATGGATGATAATATCTGGAAATATGATTTCAGTAGCTTTAAGAGTAGCTTAAATTAAATTTTAGCTAAATAGTGGCATGTAATAACGATACTATTGCTATGGACGGTAACTGCTGAAATCAATTTTTTTTTTAAATTATGCGTTTTCTAAAATGTTTACTTAGTTATCTTATTTACCTTATTTCCCTAAATAACGAAGTTTTGTTAAAGCATTCAGCATGTGTTGGAAAGTGTTTCATATTCTATGCTTAACGCATGATTTTTCTTTCTTCTTTAGTCTTCTTTTGCATTTATTTTATTCTTAATTTTTAGTCTTATACTGCTTTATAGAAACTTTGGCACAGTTGTCATATATACTCCATATTGGAGCGATTTTTTCCGACGCCAATTTGGCGAAAACATCAACAGCATAAACAACAACATCCGGGTTACCATATCAAGCAAAATAACGACACTTTGATGACAGTTAAGTACCCGTTGTGTATATGAGATCTGTGCCGAAACTTTAATATTTAATGTTTAAACTCTTCGCTCCACTCACCTTGCATATAGTATAAACTATAACGCAGATAGCGCAAAATAACAGACAGTTTAATACTTTTCCACTGTAGGGGCTTTGGCATTTTTTAAAAAAAGTTTGGTGTAATTTGGGCATCAGAAAGTGAGATTTGGGTACTTTTCCGTTATGCGGATACCATTGTCGCCAAGCGTAATAGTTGGCGCAAAATGAAAGTCACGTGAATTAAGGCATTTGAAAAATAAAAGAAAAAATATTGTCGTACTAAAGTGAGCATTTAAAAAATATAACATTTGAAAATTCCAGACTTTAACGAACTATTTCATTAAATTACAAATATATACTTAAAATAATTGAACAAATAACTGTTATAAAATAAAGCAATAAAATAAAACTCATATTAAACTGTTGGCATAAAATTACAAATATCTTTTAGCATTTTGAAATAATTGGCGCATTAGCATACATGGTACTTTTCCTTTATACGGACAGTATGCTAAAATGTATCCTAATGCGCCAATTATTTCAACCTTGATCGTAGATTTTTATTGTAAACCATGCGAAACATTGTGATTTGTTATTTATGAAACGTGAATCACGTGAATGTTTATTGTTTAACCTTAACCTTGGAAAGCTTTTTAATCTGCTATTAATCGAATTAAAAATGCTTTTTTTTTTATAAAGTTGTAGTTTACTTTTACTGCTGATGCTGAGATGGATTTTATCATTTGGCAATTACCAGATGATGAGAAAGTTGTGATAAAACTGTTTCAGGAATTTGGAATTCTGCATAATAAAAGATTGTGTTCAAAAAATCATGAAATGACATTATGGATGAGTTCTGGAAATCCGAAATTGTGTTGTAGCTTACGATCATGCGAAGAAAGCGTAGAAATACGACAAAAAACTTGGTTTAAAGGATCGCGGGTGACTTTTCTTAATGCTTTGAGGTTTATATATTTATCGTGCAAAGAGTTGACATCGATTGAGTTTTGTGAGCTGCAACTTGATATGAACCACAACACAACAGTGGAATGGAATAGTTATTCGAGAAAAGTTTGTGCAAATGCTTTATGTTCTCGACCAAACAAAAAAATCGGTGGACCTAATAAAATTATAGAAGTAGATGAAAGTCATGTATTATTTATACAGATTGTTGGAAAGTGTACAGATGTCATATTCGCCCCATATTGGCGCGATTTTTTTCTGACGCCAATGTTATATACGCAACGGGCACTTAACTGGCGCCAAAGTGTCGTTATTTTGCTTGATGTGGTAACCCGGATTATGTTGTTTATGCTGTTGATGTTTTCGCCAAATTGGCAACCGAAAAAAATCGCGCCAATATGGGGCGAATATGACATCTGTGCCTTGGAAAGGATATAAAACAGATGAACTGCTAAGTGCTGGTTATGATCATTTCACAGTAAGTCACAAATACAATTTTGTCGACCCTAATACTGGATGTCATACTCCAAATGTTGAAAGATTATGGGGCATCGCAAAATGGCGGAACAAAAGACATCGAGAAGCTGTTCGTCATCATTTAGAGTCGTATCTCATAGATTTTATGTGGCTACGCCTTCATTCAAAAAATGAAATGTTTACTGCAATGCTGAAAGATATTTATAATTTTATGGCAGCAGTTTAATATGATTTTTTATTTTATTACTTTATAGTATAACAGTTATTTGTTCATTTATTTTAAGTATATATTTGTGATTTAATAAAATAGTTCGTAAAAGTTTGTAATTTTCAAATGTTATATTTTTAAAATGCCCACTTTACTATCGAGAATGTTTTTTCTTTTATTTTTCAAATGTTTCAATTCACCTTATTTTCATTTTGCGCCAACTATTGCGCTTGGCGACAATGCTGTCCGTATAATGGAAAAGTACCGCATACATTTTGGCATGGTGTCCGTATAACGGAAAAATATTGAGAATTGTTGTCAAATCATATAAACAGCTATGAAAACAAACTTGATGAGTGTTTTTTTTATATGTTTATTTTATATGTATATTATTCATGTTTTTATGTACAAATTACATCTGTTTCTGTATAAAATTAGAGAAACGGCTTTTTTAATCGTATAAATAAATCGTATAAATATCGAAAAAAAAAATGGGAACAGATGTCATATTCGCCCCATATTGGCGCGATTTTTTTCGGTTGCCAATTTGGCGAAAACATTAACAGCATAAACAACATAATCCGGGTTACCACATCAAGCCCTTTAGCGCAAGTTAAGTACCCGTTGCCTATATGATATTCGCGACAGAAAAAAATCGCGCCAATATGGGGCGAATATGACATCTGTACCAAAAAATGCATGTGTATATAAAATGAAACAGTGGATAGGTTCCGGGAAAATGTTGCCAAATTTCTTTTTTCGCCAAGGCACTTATACTGGAAAAGTACCTGAAGCACATTAAAATCGCGCAGTTAGGAGCTCATACAGTACAGCGTCGTCTATTGGCGGTTATTTTATTAGTAGCATCGGGAGGAAAATGTAAAGATGTACTTTAAATTCTCACCCATAGATTTCGAAAAAATATCTTAAAAGAGCGGAGTTTAAATTAAATTTTGGTGACCTCCTTTATGAAAGATTAATAGTTATAAATGGGAATTTCACCAAATCAGCCAGCTATTGCCAAGTTGGCTAACATTTGGCGCTACTGTAGTAACCCTGCATTAGTATTTTTCAACAATTACTCATTTCAATGAGGTGGTCCAACCGGAATCGTGAGGGACACACAGAGACTTGGATTTTATATAAATAGAAGATAGATATCAAGTAGTCTCTGGAAGATTAATTGTTAAAAATAGCGAGACAAAACTAAACATCACTAACATTCCAAAACTTTTTTTTATTATTATTACCTTTTAAATCCCCCACTGTTTCAATAATTTAATAGCTGTAATTGCCTGATATTTAGTATTTTAAACTATCCATCTAAGATAATTAAAACATTGATCGTCTGATAATTACAATAATTGATGCAAACAGTAAATGATCATCACAAATATTTTATTAATTACTGGTATCCTTATTGTTAAATTTATTTGAAAATAATCATTTTGTTTCATTAGTATGTTTTTATTAAATTCTGGTTCTAAATACAGTCATAAAAACAATTATATTTATTACTTTTTATGGGGTGTCCATTACTGGGGCAGAGGGTGTCCATTACTGGGCTTTTGGGTGTTTTGGTATATTTCTGTTATTTAAAATTAAATTTCGATTCACATTGGGAAATGAGACTATAAGAATGGTTAAATATTGTTGATAGATTAATATAATATTGAAAAAACTGGAATGTAATAATTATAACTATTAATAAAAAAATAATTTTAAAAGAAATTCCTTAAGAATGTCCATTACTGGCACATCTACACTATTTAATTGTTGCAAAATTTTGTCGAGTCGTTTCAAATTTTATGAAAATCGGATGTACAATTTAATTACAGGGAGTCAAAAGCTTTCCGTTAACTTTAAGGTCAATGGGAAAAAATTATTTCAAGTGCATTTTAATGATGTTACAGTCTTTTGAACAGAATGAAATTGATATGCACTTATAAAGTTCACCAAAATATACATTCAGCACAATATGCAGTGCAAAAAATATTTATAAAATTAGTTATAGTACGAACGCACCTCATTTGCCACGTTTGACGAGTAATTTCCAACTTGTTTCTATTTCCGAGGTCAATCTTTTCCTATAAAACATATAAAATCTATTTTGCTCATATTCACAAAATACAATATCTACGCGAATAAAAAAGTTAAATTAAACATGGCTTATCGCGTCATTTCATTAATAAGTATTGTATTAATTTCATTTTTCAGCAATGACGGACGAAAATTAGAAATCATGATTAAGTTAAGGAATATGTTTAAAAGAAAAATATATACATATTCCACAGAACTTAAAAGTTTAACTTTAGACTCCATGTTCATATTAAATAAAACAAAAGCAAATGACAGCGGATAATATATATATATATACATTCTTAATATTTAAATCATGCTTAGAACTTATTTAAAAAAGATGTGAGTTTATAAGTATTGTTTTTTAAATGAAAAAATTAAAAATATTTTAGAACAATAGGACTTTGCAAAAATAGCAATAATTCAAAGAAAAAGTACGGTTTTATATTTAAAACAAAAATTAAAATCAAATCAAACATTGTTAAACATATAACATCCGCTGATTAAAAAGTTATTAATAAAACTTTAAAAGTAATATCTTTATAGGGCATGCAATAAAAGCAAACACAAAGGATAAGATTGGAATAAAATATTTTAGTTTATTACTATTAGTAATCTAATTTAAATTCGTATGTAACTTTAACTGAATTTTTCCCTAAAAGTTCAATTAGTGTTAAAAACTATGAATTAAATAAATATTGCTAATAAAGTATTTTATTCCAGTCTTTACTACGCTTGTATCTATTTTCATTGCATGCTGTAAAAGATGTGATTCTTTTAAAATGACCATAGAAGCGAAAAAGAAAATGAGTACATAAAAAATGAACATTCACTTTTATGAAAGAGTGACTATTCACTCCTACCAGGGGTGAAAAACCGCACTCCTTTAGCAAGAGTGAATAGTCACTCCTGCGAAAAAGTGATTATCCACCCCTGTTTAGAGCGAATATTCACTTTCCAGGAGTGACTGTTCACTCTTTCAGAGAGTCAAAAATTTCACTTTTGCTCAGAGTGAATAGTCACTCTAAAGAGGTTGGGCATATTTTGACTCTGCGATAGAGTGACTATTCACTCCGGAGGAGTGAATAGTCACTCCTTTTTATTTAGAGTGTACTTATTAAAGAGTATAGATAGTGTTTGCTCTAGGCCATTTTTGTAGGGTGCAGCGCTCTGTCCTTTTTAAAATCGGAAAAATGCGCCCTTCTCTTTTTAAAAATAATGAAATCCGTGCCGAGATGCTCCCAGCAATCGCCCATGAGTCTTTCTTTCCTGTACCACGAATTTTGCGAATCCCCACCAGGGCCGAAACTAGAGGGGGGGGGGAGCAGAAGGGGCATGTGCCCCAGGCGTCAGAACGGAAAACGAACAGGGCACCGAATGAAGATTGGTTTTTGAGTTCTTAAGCACCTACACTAGTCACGCGAAGAAACTCGCTTGCTAATGTTAAATCTATGGGAGCGTTCTTTTCCAATTTCTGGCTTGCATTTTAATATTTTTAAATGATTTTTTTTTTTCTTAGGATAGCTGAAGTTGATCGTTAATGTTGTTAGCTTCTATGTTTTCGGTTTTGGTTACAGTTTTTTTTTTCTTTTTTTATGAGGCTACTTTCACTTTCGGAACCGGTTCCAAAAGTGAAAGTAACTTTATATATATATAAAAAAAAAAAAAGCAGCGACCGAAATCGAAAAAGTAAACACGAATCCGGTTAATTATCAATTTCAGCTATCCCAAACAGAAAAAATCATTTAAAAATATTAAAATGCAAGCGAGAAATTTGAAAAGAACGTTCCCATAGGTTTAATATTAGCTTGCGAGTTTGGATTCTTCCCGTGACTAATGTAGTCTTTTAAGACAATGTGATTCATATCACTGTGACTTTAAACGCCTCATTTGTACTAACTATAACTACCGTAAAATCTGTGAAAATGAAATCTGTCTATTACGGAACCCTGTCTTAAATGAAAAAAATACATGTTCCCAACATAAAAAATACCAACAATTATACCTGCTAAGATCGAAAACTGTATAAAGTGGAATTTTTTTCGGTTCCTTTGGATTTCGTTTTCAAGGTTTTGATGTATCAATATTTGACAAAGTTGATTACGTAATTCCGTATTACGTACTTTTTTATTACATATTTTAAATTTGAAAACAAGTCGACTATTAGAAACTTACTAAAATTCTCTTTGTAAATTTACTTTGCGGAGGCGGGAGGGGGGGGGGGGGAGGAGGCTAAAATCTATGTTTGCCCCGGGTACAAAAGAGGCTAGTTTCGTCACTGAAACCCGTTTCCTATTTATTTCCATCAATTTGTCATAGCTTCTAGCTAAATTAATTACGTATATTTCCCCCCCCCTCCTTTTCCGCCTGGTGGGTGGTTCTGTATAACCCAAAATGTAATATATTTATCGAGAATTTAAAAATGCTATTGAATTACAAATGACTTCTAAAACAATGCCTGAAAATTTCGTGTTTTTATGTTTAAAAAGGCGTCCATGGATATGTCAAAAAGTTTCGCATTGGCAAGCATAGAAAGTTATTTTTTTTTTCTTTTTATTGTTTTCATTTCTCTCTCTCTCTCTCTATGTTATTTTTTCACTTACATCTTCTACAGGAAAAGAATGATTTTTTTTTAAATGTATAAAGTTCTTAAAATTTTTGGCTACAACAAAAGTTAGATCTAACATTGTTTTATATAATTTACTGCTGTATGTTTTATTTGTCCTTGAGAATTTTTTCAAAACAGAGCAATTATGTAATTAAAAAGGAAATTTAAAAAATAAATGAGATAAAATGAAAAAAATATATCTATTTAAAACACTGATTCAATAAATTGAAAAGAAAAATTCTGCACATTATAATTCTTATTTTTGTTACAATCTTTTCCTTTTAGCGAACATCTGGGTATTTTTCGAATGTCTTTTAAAAACGGAAGAAAAGTGCAATGAGGGGATGACTTTCACTTACATTTGTCACCGTCTTGTTAAATGTTTTGTACAATGCAGGGCTCGCTTTTGTACTTTCTTATCAGCGAATCCGAATTCACCATAGGTGGCCGAGGCCGAACAAGGCTATTATCTAGGAGGCCCTAAGCTAAATGGTTATATGTGGTTAGCGGCGGTCAGTTCCATGAATTTGCGCGTGGGAAACAATTTCTCATGTTCTTATATCTGTAAACAAGCCTTGATAAAAATAAGAATTTTTATTGATTTTGTTTACTATATTTTTTTACTTAGCAACATAATGTCTTTGTTTGGGGAGGGGTATTCTCAACACATGCTGTGGATGGCCCCACAGAATAAATTATTACTGTGTTTTATCACAGAACAATTGAAAAAACTTTCCATTTCTATTCCTATTATTATCTTTAATGAAATAATATAAATGAGCATATGGATATGAAATAATATATAATATATAATTTTTGAATATAATTTCCAAATTATTTCCTTTTCAAATTCGATTAATAATATTTAAAAATATCATATATGAAGCACTTTTTTTTATATCGTTTTACATACGAAATATAACTAAGTATGATTAAATTATAATATTTATAGGATTTTTTTAAAAAGAAGTTATTGTTATTTCGGAACTTGACTAATGTAATCTGAGTATCATTTTTAACCCAAATTTTACTAGGTCCTTAACCCTCTCGGCACCGATTTTTTTTTCCTGTTTTGGGGAAAATTACTTTTACGCTAACAAAATTAAAAGTAACTATCGAAATCACAGAAGATACAGTTTACTGAAATTTAACGAATGTGTTCTTTACAGAAACCTAACGAATGTAGTTATGTTGCGTGTTTTTCATATAAAAATAGTCTAAGGAAGAATATTTTAAGACGTTTGGAAAATGTCGTATTACAACCAGATTAAACAAACATAAATAAAAAAATTAGTAGTATTTTTATCTTTTATCACAAATTACTAATTCGGAAAATGAGTCCCTATTTTAAATTTAAAGAGTGAAACATATGTTTTAATTAAAAGAAACGCCTACGGTTTACTAATAATTAACAAAACTTTTATTAATATTATTATTATTAAATGTTGAAACATAAGTAAAGTAATAATAGTAAATGTATCGACATATGATATCACTATTAGGTACTGAAATTAACAAAAATATTTTCTTTCTTTCAAATATTGGAATTCGAAGTAGGAGCCTCATTTGAGGCTCAAGGTGACGAGAGGGTTAATAGGATGTAACGAATAGTGATTTGGAAATGAATATTCTGTCAAATTTCAGGCCAAACATCAAAATTTTAGTTTAAATATACATTTTTTAAAAATTAAGTAACCGAAATAAAACTAAACACGCATTAAAATTAATTTTAAAAAAATCTTTATAAATTGTAAAAGGTTGATCTACTTTGTTATTATTAGAAACACGATGCTAGTAGTAAAACATGGATTTTGACGAATCTAAATTACTAATAGCATAATTTTAACTGTAGGTACTTAGTAATTCATACACATTTTGCATGAAATAGGAAATCATTATCTTTGTCAATCCGCTTTTTAAAATTTATTATTTTTTTCAATTTAGGAAATTTGGTTCAACATAAAAAATTAGATTTTTCATTTTTTTTTCAATTATTTATTTATTTTATTTTATTTATTTATTTTTACCGTTTACCTTAACATATCAAACTGGCTTTCTGTAAGTCGCGATGGATAATTATTTCCATAAAACTATAAAGAATATACTCCTTTTCTACTGTTAAGTAATATTGTTAACCTTCGTTAGATTCAATATTAATGACCCCATTTTAATGTTTATTGTTTCTCATAATACAAATGATCTATGACCTAAATTAACCTTCGATCAAGTAAATTTTATTGGGGGGAGCTTGTGTATCCATTGATCAACGGATTTGTAAGAATGGGTCTTTTTCTGAAGCCAGTTTCCCAGTCCTAAAATTACTTAGTATAACTTAAATTACGAATTAAAATGTATATTTAAAAAAAAATTAAATTGAACTGAAATTAAAATGAAAAATTTCTTGATCAACGCAAAATGTAATAATCCGCTTGAAAATAAAAAAGACATCCTGCTAAAAAATGAACCTAACTATAACGATTTTTTTTCTCTTGTGATTCCGTCTTAGAAAGTTTTCCTGTATAGAATTTTTCAGATTTTTTAGTCTCCAAGCCGTGTAAATGGATTATTGATATTAATAATAATTCAGATATTTACATACAAATAAAAATTCATTAAAAAATCAATGTGGTTTACAATAGGATATGGTGAAAGAAATATAGGAGAACCAGTATTTTGAAACGGATGTGCTTAGACTATTTATGTAGCCTGAGGAACTTTTTTTTTTTAATGAAGAATATAAACATGAAAAAGAGACTGTAATAATAATTTTATATTTGTCAGAACTTTTTAAACATATCGACGTAAAAAATATCTATACAGGCTGTAGCTGATGCATTTATGCGTCATTTATAGAAACTATTATTAAGAAATTCTAAATTCTTCCCAGAAAGTTTGAATAATTATTTTTGATTATTATAAGTATAAATATTTCGTGAATAAAATGAAGGGAAAGGGCCCGAGGCCCGAGAAACAAAATAGACGGGCCGGTTCGGCAAAAAAATTGAACGGGCCTATCGGACCGAGCCGGGCCGATAAAAAAATTAAGCGGGCCTACCGTCCCGCTATAAAAAATTTTAATCGAAGCCGTATGAGCCATTTTCAACTAATGTGATTTTCGCGAGAATAAGTATAAATGTGCGTCCCGAGCCGATGCTGGTTTGACAACATCAACACAAAAATGTAACATGTCCAGCGTAGAGATCAGCATCGGACAGTTGCATGGTGTCAGGGCCCGGGCTTCATTTTTTCAGCAGACTCGTGCCGGGCCGAAATCAAGCTTGCATTTTTTTGCTGCATAGTCGAGCAGGGCTAGAACTAGGCTTTATTGTTCTCAAGATGTGTAGGGAAGGCAATATGTTTTGTAAAAATATTAATAGCGATAATGAACTTATGTTAGCGGAATCTTTGGAAATATACCTAAAAGTGATAAGATCGATGTAATAGTAAAATCTATTCATCGTTGTCCGGTCATCCAAGGCTGTCGTATAGATGGCTGGTGATTTCTCTAGCATGGTTTATTAGTGATAAATTACAGACCCATGTATCGGCCGGAGTAGCTCAGTGGTTAGAGCAGCAGTCTTGTATACTGTGGTCCCGGGTTCGATTCCTGGCTCTGGCTAATTTTTCACTACAGTTGGGTTTATTGTATTTATTGTATGTATGTCTGTATAATATTTATATATACCTTTAACTGATGAATGCAGGCGTTATTTATGTGTGTATGTGTGTTTTAATATATATTGTAGTATGTGTGTTTTATTATATACCTAAAAGTGGTTCTCAAATTCACTGCTCAACAATGAGAAATTTTCTGACTTATTTTTAACTGTAAAGACATAAAATTGACAGGCCTGACTATTGAAGGAATTGGAATCGAATAGCGTTTTCCATTTTTGATAAATAAATTACTTATCAAGATATAAGATATTCTTGTCACGTGACTGCTTGTTTTTCTCCTTTCCCGTGCTATCGCTTCCAGAAATTTGGTTCAAACATTTAACTTTGACAGTATATTTTCTCAAAGATATATTGCCTTTATCAAAAATGGGTAACGTTATTCGATTACATAGATTCTGAATAAGAACACCTGCCAATCTTGTGCGTTTCTGAAAAGAAATGAATTCAGAAATGTACCAGAAAGTAGCTCCTTTGGATTTGAGAAAAGCCTTAATAAATGGCAGAGAAATAGTTTAACAAATCTCCTTTTTACTATACAGCTTCAAATGTTATCATGTTTTTAACACTCCTTTTTTTTTTTTTCTAAACTACATTAATTATTTAATGAATCCTTGTTTGAATGTTGAAACGTCTAAGACCCTAAGAATGTTAATGTTGCTCTCGTGTATTTTCGTGTATTTTTTGTGTATCTTGCAAACACATAGTAATTTTAAAATATGCTGTAAAATTATCCCATAAATATGTATGGGGTCTTTAAAAGAATCTTAACTGTATGTTTAGAAAAATCTGAATTTTTTGTAGAAATTGAGTCGGGCTGGATCGGGCCTGATTTAATTGATTTTTCCACGTGCCGGACCTGTTTTCACTGATTTTTATACGGCCCGGGCCCGAGCCTGGAAATTCCGGCCCGTTCAGACCTCTAGGCTCTGCTTTTAGGAACACTAAAGAAGGCTCTACCGCTTCAAAGGACTTGGCATTAGAGGTTGACTTCTGGTTCGGGTCGGTTTCAGATTGAGTTTTCACTCTTGCATGTCGGGTTCGGATAGATCCGATTTTTCAAAAGAATGTCGAAAATAAAGTTTAAAAATCTATATGCAATAAGACCTACATAGCGGACACACACAAAAAGCGTTACATCTCTATTTAGCAAACACGTTTCAACTTTTAACACAATTATGTATTTGTATTGTACGCTTTTACCGCTGAATACTGGACATCTTACAATCTATACACATGCAATATATAAACGCGTGCACAAACTATCACAAACACTATATATGTGTTGTGTGTAAAAAACGAATTATAATATTTTCCATGTTACGAGAGAAAAAAAAATGGTTCTTAAATGTACCGTAAAAGAAGAATAATCTACGATTGCATTTCTTATATAGTACATTTTATTTCTGAAGCAGTAATTGAATATATACTCATTCATACTGAAATACATCTGTATTTTCTTCTGGGAAATAATTCTTCTAAACTTTTAGAGGAAATCCCAACAACCCGATTAGCAAAAAACTTAAATCTGTCCCATAAGAATTATTCTAGAGGGAACCCAACCCACAGAAAAAAAAATTAGAGTAACCCCGTCCCGAAAAAAAAAAAGTACATCCCGATCCGATGCAGGACTCTATTCAACGATCCTGAGATGTTTGCTTATTCATATGTTTTTGAGTATTAAAGAATATAAATATGTACATTTGTTTATATAAAAGATAAAATTTTTATTAAACATGTAATTATAGATTATTTTCAATGAAAAAACAAGATTTACTTCCTTTTCATTTCGGGTTCGGTTCGGGTTGCAAGTAGAAGAATTTCGCGTTCGGATCAGGTGCGGATGTGCAGTTACGGTCGTCGAAATTTTTTTTGTCGGTTGCGATTCGAAGAAATTTCTTTGGTGGATTCGGGTCGGGCTGACTTGATTATAAATGAAATTTTCGGGTTCGTGTTGGGTCTACAACCCGACCCGCTCAGAACTGTACCTGCCCTCCTGAAGTGCCTGTTTAAGATAAATTTTAAACAGTTAAAGTTAAAACAAAAACATAATTAACAAGTAAGAAAAAATCGTGCGTCAAGCATAGATTATGAAACACTTTCCAACACATTCAGAATAATGTAACAAAACTGCACTGTTTAAAAATTAAAATATTACGTCTAATTCAACCCTATGGAAACGCATAATACATTTCAGAACCCAATTTCAGCTGTTCCCATCCACAATCGGAAAATTATGCGAATTGAAGCCCTGTATATGATTTATAGATTTGAATCTATTAGCTATACATGCAAGCCAAAATTTAGTTCACTTAAGAGCTACATATACTTCTGTTGAAAATTTACCTTCAGCAATTTACTCTAATAATGAGAACGGTGCGTGAATACTTTTGTGCAGCCCTGTATTTGAGGTATAGAATTTATATATAACGGGTAAGATGCAAAAAATTAATTAAATTTAAAAGCGCATACCGAATTTTAAAGCATGCACTCCAGCAGTTATTACTCAAAGACAGTACTGTACTGTCCCCGATTTCTTTTATGTGTCCCTGTAAATGAGTAAAAAATGCTATGAATGTCCTGTTCTAACGGGATCGTAGTGAAATTCAGTGATTTATATCAGTTTCAATACATTTGATAAAGCATAATGTCATTAAAATACTCTGCAAACGATTTTCCCCCATATACCATAATGTAATAGAATACTTTTGAGTGCCCCTGTAAATGAACGATTAATCTTACATACTTCATATACAATACCAAACATGCTTGGGTGACCCTAAATAACCTTTAACAATTTCAATCCGATTATATTTACGGGACTTAGAGCGTGGACAGACGGACTGACGGCCAGACAAACCGAATGCATAAACACTTTTCAACTTTGTTGGAAAGTGTTAAAAATTGTCTTCCACTGGGTGTTCAGGGCGCAAATTTCTCATTGTTGGTTTTCTTGGTGTTTAATTTTTTTGCGCCACTTACGACGAGTAAATTTTACTCTTTTTTTTTTTTTTCCAAGATCATCAGAAATAGAGCCCTGTGCGGGTCGAGTGCTGCTAGACTCGAACCCGAAAATTCCATTTGAAATCAACACGCAACTCGACCCGAATGCACCAAAATAATTTTCGTCGTCCAGCAACCCGACCCGAAACCGAAATGAAAGGAAAGTAAATTATGATTAATGCAATTGTGAAAAGAAATCAAGAATTATATATAAAAAAAGGGCTGGGACAAATTTTACTGATATTTTTAATGGATACGAGAGAGCCGTGGCTGTTCAATGATCTTCATATGAGCTGGGTTAAACTGGGGCTGAAAATTTCTGCCTCTTCAGACCTCAAGAAGAATGCAGTCCATCCCCGAGTTGGGCCGGAAAATAAATCCAGTCCCTGCCCATCTCGGTCTGAACCTCTAGAAAAAAGTAATCCCTAAACCAAGCTCGGAGCGAGTGTCTAGAAGGAAAATTGGGCCGGGCCCATGAAGACCCTTACATCGAATAACCAAAAGATTAGTTCACAAAATTTTGTAAATTTGGACGATAAAATTCTAATATATATTTAAAAAAAAAAAAAAAAAAAAAAACGAGTTTTTAGTGAACTTCGCTCACTTTCATAGATGAGTTTGAGTTGAACGAGTTCGTTTGAAAAATTTTGAATTTGAACGTGAACTTGACTCAATTTTAAGAAATTGAGTTTGAGTTTGAATTAGTTCGTTTTTTTTGTGAGCGTACCCAACACTGATTGTAATACATTTTATAAACTCATTCTATAAGAAGCAATATAAAAGAAAATGATTTTTTTTTTGTCTGACTTGTTATGCTTGCTACAATCTAAATTCCTTAAGGGGGTGGGGGGGTGGGGGCTTCCCCTAGCTCACTCAAACAGCACTTCATTGCTAACAGCCTACATACACTTTTTTTTTTTTTTTTTTTTTTTTTTTTTTTTTTAACAGACACAGATTTAAAAAGTTACTGAGGTAAAACAGAAGCATATTAAAAGACTTCAATGATGAATTTAACTATTCATTTACCATGATGAGAAAAGTAGTTAAAAAAAGGGGGGAGGGGAGAGATATGAGAAATAAGGTGCAATTTTATATCTTTTTAACTTTTAGATTAAAATAAGATTTGTTTAACATAAATGCTGACATTTATATAGCGGATGGAGAAGGATTGAAAGTGTGACCCTTGGAGCACATCACTGAAATTGCTGATTATTTTCGTGGTTGTTGCCATCCTTTAAGATTAGTAATAAAATATAATCTTAAAATATATCTCTTTTTAATGATAACAAAATGTCAAAAAAGCAAAAAATCGCAGATCTGCAGGAAAATGTAATGAATGCCTCCTCCAGCCCTCCCTCATTCTGCTGTAAAAATAAAGTTACTTGACTCATTACAGAACTTTATTAAAGTATTTTTAATTAATTACAAAATAATAATAAATTAAAACTAAAATATTCACATAATACCTAAACATATGAAAATTAATTTTTCATGAAAATAATGCATAAAAATATAAACTAAAAATGGATGAATTTGGATATAAATAGTGAATCAATTTCAGCAAGATACTCAATCCATGTGACTGGCATTGAAATCGGATGTCAAATCTGATGCATGACTATTTTAAAATATTTTAATTAATTACAGAATAATAAAAAATAAAGAATATGCATTAAATTATTACCCAAACATGTGAAAAATGAATGTTTCATTAAAAGAATGCATAAAAATAAAAACTGAAATTCGATGAATTTGGATTTTAAATATGAAACTTTATTCTTTTTTTTTTTTTTTTCCAACCATAAATATTCAATCAATTTCAGGAAAAAAAAAACATTATTAGTAAAAGAAAAATATTTCATGTGGATCACGGCCAAATAGTGATACACAAAACAATGCATGGGTATACCTTTAAAATAATTTCATTAATTACAAAATAATAGAAGATAAAAAATAAATGTTAAAATATTACTAAAACATGTAAAAAATGAATTTTTCATCATAAGAATGCATAAAAGTATAAACTGCAAGTCGATGAGTTTGGATTTTAAATATAAAACTTTATTATTATTATTTTTAATCATATAAATGCTGAATGAATTTCAGGAAAACAATCTTTTGAAACAATGCAGATTCTACTTTAAAACATTTTAATTAATTACAGAATATTGGAAAATAAAAAATACATATTGCAATATTACTCAAATATGTGAAAACTTAATTTATCATCAAAAGATTGCATTAGCATATAAATTGAAATTCGATGAATTTGGATT
The DNA here is from genome assembly GCA_963932465.1 of Maratus speciosus. Lineage (NCBI taxonomy): Eukaryota > Metazoa > Arthropoda > Arachnida > Araneae > Salticidae > Maratus > Maratus speciosus. The sequence continues at coordinate 346,860,463 of OZ010790.1, forward strand.
TTAAGATTTAAACATTACTTTTTCCTTTCAACTTTCCACTATATAAGTTCTTAATTTCTGAAAAATACACATTCCAATCTCGTAAACTCTGAATCTTGTTTACAAAATAAATAAATAAATATTAATTCTTACTTAAATCATCGTTTTCTTAAATCGCCTTTTTCTTAAATTGGATCCTGCTAAATCGATTTAATACCAACTTGCCCTGTTTTCATTAAATCGTCTTTTTCTTAAATCGGAAAGCATGGAGGCTTGCGATGTTTGCTTAAATCGGTTCGTCCTAAATCGATTTAACACCAGCTTGCCTTGTTTGTCTTAAATCGGAAATCATTGAGGCTTGCGATATTTGCTTAAATCGGATCCTCCTAAATCGATTTAACATCAGCTTGGCATGCAAGTGGTAGATACATCAAAGTAGATAAATCGGTTTTCCGATGTTAGCTTTGAATCAGTATTTTGTTTTAAATCGATTTAAAGCCAATGGCTAAATCGCGATTTAAGACAATGGCTAAATCGCGATTTAAGATGGTGGCTAAATCGCGATTTAAGATATTGGCTAAATCGCGATTTGACATTAGCTAAATCGTGATTTCCGATTTTAGCTTAAATCGATTTAAGACCAATGGTTAAATCGGATTTCCGATGTAAGCTTTAAATCTATTTAAGAGTTAAATCGATTTAAGGTCCAGGCCTAGTCGCCATATAAGGAAATTTAGTTTAAGAAATCGATTTAATTTAAGTTCTCAATATAAAAGGGACTTGAAAAAAAATAATAGGCATTGTGATTTTCGCAAAAAAAAAAAAAAACAAAACAAAAAAAAAACAGTGCAGCGACGTTTAATTTATTCGATATTAAAAGTTAGAAGACCTGTAAAAAAATCATTTCTAGACAAAGAAACTAAACCAAACAAGACAGAAATTGTACGTCAAACGTGACAAATGAACGTTTGGTTCGTTCTATGTTTTATAAATATTTAGATCTAGGTGCAGTAGCTGTTGCACTTATATGAAAAAATGCATGAGTAAAAAAATTATTATGATTATATACATTAAATTCAGTAATATGGAAATAATATAACTCAATTTTAAATAGGACGTAATCACCATGGCAATCTAGTTTCATTACTTATCATAGGATATCAGTGAATTAATTACGTATGATAGATTTAACGGAATGAAGAAACCTTTTATTAATATCATTTTAAGTTTTAATTCGATTTTCATAAAATTATAGAAATGACTCGATAAAATTCTACAACGATTGTATTAAATTTCAAACCATTCGGTTGGGTAGCTAGCTTTTCCGCTGTTATATGCGAACAGACAGACGGACGGACCAGACGACGAGTATAGGTGCTACGTATCTATATTATAAAGGACTCTATATTATAAAGGACAAACATATCTGTGCGTAACGCATGCGTCATTTTGCGAATGGCAACACTTTTGAAATAAAATGTTGGTTTTGAAATTTTCTCTACTGCAAATTTTTAAACTTCTAAACATTGCACATTTTAAATTTTTACACCGTCGTATAAGGAAAAAAATGCTCTTTTAAATGCAATTTGTTTGAAAGCTGTATCTCAATTTTATTCTAAGATATTAATTTTTTTGTAGTTTTTATTACTTTTTTCGTAATCGTGGCAACTGAAGTACTCCATTTCTGTTGAAAGTAAAGGGAAAAAAAAAAAAAGAAAATAGTAAATTGCTGTAACTTTTAGTTGCCATTTTCTCATAAAAACTGAAAAAAAAATGAAATTAAAATACTTGGATGAGTTTCTTAGATAAAACCAAACTTCTTAACACAAATGCGTCAAAAAAAAAAAAAAAAAAAAAAAAAAGCATAAATTATGGCAATTTTTACTCTCCGGTACTGAGATTAGGATCTCGAATTAAGAGTGCGACTGTTCACATGCAAAGATTTTGCTGACGATCGTGACATCACGTTTTGAGTTAAAATGATTTTAAAATGATCAAATTAAAATACCAATTTTTTAAAAAGGGTGATTGCGGGTATGAGAGGTTAATTTTTAAATTTATCTCTATTGCGTGGAGCTCGATTAAGAAAGATGAATCCGTTTGCCCTTAAAACAACATAAATAGTTCATCATTTTTTACGACTAATATTCAGTAAACAAAAATAAAACTTCTTCTATGATTAAATAAATAATGTAAATAAAGCACAAATTTAACAGACATATAATTGAACTATGCGCTTAAAGCTCTGAAATTATCAGGAAATAAAAGGATGCTGCAAGCAGTAAAATCTTGGGCTAATAACTCTTAGCATGCGGCTAATACGAGAAAATCGCTTTTGATAAATTTCAAAAGTTTATTTGATTGTATAATTCATATTTTCATATGAAAAATGCTTTTTTATTTGTAGTGAGCAATCTAAAAAATATATTGCATGTAAAAAAAATTACTTTTCAATAAAAAAAAAAATGGTTTTCACTTATTTTCTGTAACCCGGGAAGCCCGGGTACGATCCCCTAGTATTTATAAAATTACGAACTCGCCTAAAAAGAATATATATACAAAAACACCTTTAAGCAATTCACGCTCATTCTCAGTAATACTTACGAATTCTTTTGCATAGCCCTCTACACGTTCTATAGAATTTATACACACCACGTAGTGAACTAAAATTTAGTTAGCCTTAAAACGCGCACCATAAGTGGAAACGAACTTTGATTAATCCTCCCTAATAGACAACACTTTCGATACAGTATTCTATCCGAAATATTTTTTGTATCCCTGTAAATAAACGGTAAATGTGATGTGCCTCATATTATAGTGCAAGCATGTTGTAGTAAACGTTAGTAATACATTCCATTATTTTTGAAATAATTCAACATCATTAAAATAAGCCGCAAATGGTTTTTCTTCATAGACCATAATATAACGGAATACTTTTGAGTTCCCCCGTACATATACAGTAAGTACTACACATAAAATATTCCATAGTAACCATCTTCTTGGGCACCTTAATAATGTATAAAAATTCCATTACGTTTAAAATTGTGTAACACTATTAAAATACACTGCAAATTATTTTTCCCCATAGACCATAATATAACGGAATACTTTTGAGTGGCCCTTTAAATGAACTTTTGATTAGATTTTCACAAAATTTGAAATAACTCGACAAAATTCTTAAACGATTATATATACCAAATTTTTGGGGTAGTTTTTGCTCTCTTACATGAGGATAGACGGACAGACAGGCCGACTGGCAAACGGGCGGACAAGAGACGATTATAGATACTACTAAGTATTCATATAATTACGAACGCACCTAAAAAGGCTGAAATGCAAGGAAATTTTAAAGCAATTTTAAAAATTGCATTAATAATGATTGGTTTCCAGAAATGTTTCCAGATGAATCACAATTTAATCTTTTTTGCCCAGGTGGAAATCAGTACGCAAGACCTTCAAAAGGGAAAGATATAATGAAAACTATCCTCTTGACACAGTCATTCATTCTCCTTATATTATATTATGGCGTTATACAGGGTTAGCACAAATGAATGACCGGATTTAAAAAAAATGATATTTTCAAAACTATTACACATATTATCGTAAGTGATATATGAAAATATAGAAGAACATTCCAAGTTTTTTTGCCGCAGCTACAAATGTTCGATGCGCGAACCTTTCGTAACAACGACAAATACCTATTCTGTAATCAAGTTCCTTCCACACATTTGGCAGTTTTGCACATTCAACGATACTTAATACAGCATTGATGCATTTTAAAACACTAAATAATGTAGCACTGATGCACCATGTACATTTTACGGCGCATCAGTGCCGTATTAAAAAAAAAATAATAATTTAATTTTTTGTGCGATTTTTAGGGTCTTTTCGTATTTTGCGGCGACTTGTCCACGTTAATAAAATCATTCTGCTTTCTACCTTTTAGTTCAATTTTGTCTTCTTTTTCAAAAAATTTATTCAGAATTCTTATAGCGATTTTTGAATTTTTCCCGATCTTTTATGCGATTTTGTACGTTTTTTTTTCATTTTGCGGCGCTTTATTTTACATTCGTAAAAATAGCCCCCTTTCATATTGATCCCAATATAGTAAATTTTGTCATTTGAGAAAAGAATCCGATTTAAATCTTTTCGCTCAGTATAGTCAATTTCGTCCTTTTTTTTAAAATATAGTTTATTCAGAATTCGTAGAGCGGTTTCTAAATTTTTCGCGATATTTTGCGCTTTTTTTGGATTTCGAGGCCATTTTTCCACATTAATAAATGGAATCCAGTTTCAAAGTTTTAGCCCAATATAATAAATATTTTTCTCATTTATTTTTGATTTTTTTCCGAATTTATCATCCGATTGTCAGCGTTTTTTCGCATTTCGAGGCGATTTTTTGAATTTTTTCTTCTAAAATGGAAAGAAATCTCAGCTAAATTTTACTCTAACCGTGATTAAATTTAAATTATTAGAACGTCAGATCGGTTCCTATAGCAACGCGAACAACAATGCTGGAAATCTGAATTCGAATTGGGTTGATCGGCATGAGCCTTTGACATACGACGATTACGTTTTTTTAAGATTAAAAAGTAATTATTTGTGTACTCTGCCGCAGGCACAAGGCCCCTAATTCTTGGCTCGTAAGAAAAGATTGTCATCAAAAAATAAGACATCCTAATAATTAAAAGACTGGAGCGGGCGTAGCCGTCACGAGTGTACGCTGCCGAAGACAGTTGCACCCCCCTTACGACCACAGGTTCATTTAATCCGGGGATCGTTTGAAAAAAATCGACCATCGATGGGGACGAAGCTGTTCCGCTCATGTATGGATATTCGAAAGAATTTATATCTTAAATCCAGTTGTCTGTGGAGACAAAGAAAATGTTAAGAGGGTTTCGGGGTAACTAAATCGCTTGTCTAGAGTTTTAGAGCCGTAATTTTAGGAAGCTCCGTAACCAAAAATCACAGAAAATGTTTTTTTTTTTGTGATTTAAACTTATCGTTGCGTAAACGACGGGCTTACAATATCTCAAAGCAAAATTAGTACCACACACAAAGATATTGCAGAAAAGAGGTGTTCTACCCTTAAGGCTGCTCGTCATTCAGTTTCCAAATACTCCTCGGTAATGTTTAGTCTATGGGTATGTGATCCATTCTTATATTTAAAATATCCCCTCGGGAAATTAATATTTTTAACATTTTTTTCTGCGTACTTTTCTAAGATGTCTCTGTTTTTCTTAGTTCTCAAAGTATTTCTAAAATCTATGTTTAATGTTATATGAAATGTTAAAATTTTACTTCCACTTTGTCCGCTTTTAACACATAAAATATTAAATTAAACATAGATTTTAGAAATATTTTGACAATTAAGAAAAAAAAAATAAGACATTCTTTAAGAAAAGCACACAAAAACAGAAATAAAAAATATTAATATCCTGAGGAGATATTTTAAATATAAGAATGCATCAAACGCCCATAGACTTAACATTACTGAGGGGAATTCGTAAACTGAGCAGCCTTAACGCTTATTTTTTTTTAACCCCTTCGGGACGAGCGTCTTTTAAAGAATTTTTAGTATTTTATCACCGTTTTTTCAAAAAAGAAATTTTTGCCTAATTGAGTCGAGAAAATGCTCGGATTAAATAAGGCAAAATTTACAATAAAAATTTACTGGTGAGAATAATCACAGATTATGAGCACCTTACGCGTTCGTAATACATCGGTCGTTCGTCCCCAAGGGGTTAATAGAAGAAAAATTTCTTATATTAGTAGTAATTTTGGTGATTTTAAATTTGTAAGAAATTTATGACTTTAATGATCTGTCAGTAAATATATAACGTTAAAAGCAAAATTCAAGTAGTTTAAAAATCTTTTCTGTCAAAACAGAATGTAAAAAAAAAATGATACTTTTTCAAAAATTAGATTAAAACTCAGACTGTCTTTCATAGCTTAATGTTCCATCTAACAATTATCCAACACAAGAATACAGGACTTGCTTTCATAATACATTACTGAAAAATGAACACAATAAACATGACATGAAATTTTGAGCGAAATGAGGTTTTACTGAAGATATATGATTATTTTTATTGCATTTACGCGATGATGATTTTTAAAAGAAAAAAAATCATATAGGAGAGACTAGGGAGGGTTGACCCACTTTTTACAAATGATTTTTTATTTTTTAAATATGGAATGTAGAATAAAGTTTTATACATCACTAGGAGGCTTTGCCCCCTGCAAGCTACGCTCGCCAATCCCCGTTCAGACACTCCAGAATCTAAAAACACGCTAATCTGATGGGTTTTAAAAATATTAGAGAAGATTGAATTATACTGAAAAAAGCTATGCATATCTCCCTGTAAACGGGTTTCCATTCAATTCCCTTTGATTGCAAAATTTAAGGGTGAATCAGTTGCTGTTAAGACATCCAATGGTTGTTTTCGTTTTTGATTAAAGAGGATCAGTTAAACATTTGAAAAGAAGATAAAAATAAAATAAATTAAGTATACAGAGTCTTTGTCTCCCGGTATTTTAAAAAAATCTTTATAACAATAGCCTAAGTCATGTGACTATTATCAACAGTTCCAGGCGGACCAAATCGCTTTTTATACTATAGGTGCCATTTTGGTACTTTAATGTTAGCCAGCCACAGGTGATAAGTTGCCAAATATTATTCTCTCGCCATCCTTTCATCTATATTATAATAGTTCAAGTCATCAACTGCCATAAACAAATACGGTCTGATCCCTTCGCCGTTCATATGAAAGTTTGGCACAGATGTCATATACGTCCCATATTGGCGCGATTTTTTAACGACGCCAATTTGGGGAACGCATCAACAGCATAAACAACAACAACCGGCTTACCATATCAAACAAAATAACGATACTTTGGCGCCAGTTAAGTGCCCGTTCCGTATATGACATTGGCGTCAGAAAAAATCGCGCCAATATGGGACCGTAAGTTTTCCATTTTTATTAAAAAATCAAATTTTTTTTCGAATAAAACTACATAAAATTTGCCATGGTTGCAAAGAATTCTTGGTACTGTTACGCTAGCCGGGTGCAAATCTCGCCAATAGCTTTTTTTCAACTCGCCAGTTAGCCTTTTTTTTTTTCGTGTGGTAATATTTGGCTAGTGTCATATACGCACAGCAGGTTTGGCGTGATTTTTTTTTTTTTTTTTTTTTTTTTTAACGAAAATTTGGCGAAAAACTCGTTTTCAAATACCAGTTACATATGCATTTTTGGTATTACTTAGTTATCCCGTCGACCAAAATTCTATGGCCAAACTATAAGATTAAATGCCAATAATGGTTGATCGTAAATGTCACATTCACTTGACTTTAAGCAAGTTACACGTGTTTACGTCATCAAGTGATTTTTACTTCGTCTTTTTTTGTACTTGATTTTGTGTTACAAGTCATAGGTTCCATTTTTATTTTGTATAATGTCAGTGTAATGTATTGAAGCTAAATTTATTAATTTTATTTTATTAAATGGAAACAGATGATGAATTATAATTATATAATGGTTATATATATATATATATGGAATATCCCTTTGATTAGAGAATAAAATGCACTTTACTACCAGAAATAAAGACGATTTCTCTTTACAAAAACTAGTTATATTGAAACTTATTTACAAAATATACATGGAGACAGCACTCACACAAACATTATTACATCTTGTGACATTTTTCGTCATTAAAAACGTCTACGTCTTTTCATTACATTTTTGCGTCTACCTCCTCCTTCCAGCACAAACACTCAAATTCTAAACTTCTTTCCGTCACTTCAGTTTATTTCCCTCGCAGCGTGTCTGTCGCCGACAGTCATTTGTTGCGCGCATGCGTTACCGCTGTCAGCATCACTAGAGTGCTCTACTGCAGAGTAGTGATAAGCTAGCTCTGTGGGGTTTTGGGAAATGGGATCCCACAGTTCGGCCGTCTTTCTAGACATTCGTCCTTGAATGCATCCTGGACCGCTGGAAGCAGCAGCTGGATCACCTGGAAACATAAAGAAAAAAAACAGCAGCATCCAAAGTTCTATTTTGGAAAAAAGTCATCATTATTAAAATCATTCATTAAAATTTAAATTATTTCTTGAAAAAATTCTTCTTATTCTTTTTTTTTACGTCTCTTCGACGTTCTTTCTTCTTACGTCTTATCGTCTGATTCGTCTTTCCTTTTCTTACGTCTTTCCGTCTTCTTTTACCTTACATCTTTTCGTCTTCTTTTACCTTACGTCTTTTCGTCTTCCTTTTTCTTACGTCTTTTCGTCTTTTTTTTTTCGTTCCTTCGGGATTAATTTTGTCAAAATCGTTTAAAGTCAGTCCGGTGGTGTGGCGTAGTCGGGGTAGTGTCATAATCGGTGAAATTCTTCTTCTTTTTTTTTTCTATGTTAAGCTCCATTCGTCCACGGCTTCATGTACTCGGCGCAAGTACTACACTGTAATAAAAAATCTGTGAAGTTACTAAAGTTTTTCTAGGAAACTGGGATTCCTAGAACTTTTCATGCAACGGCAACAACAAAATTTCATGTAACAGACACACTTTTGCGCCGAAAATCAAAAAATCTGTAAGGTTACTAAGAATTTTTTTGGAAACTGGGATTCCGAGAACTTTTCATGTAACTGTAGCCAGGGTTACAAATAAAAGTTTAGTAAGATTACTGAAATTTTAGCAGATTCATTTGTAAAGTTACAGATTTTTGTAGCTTTACAAAAACTAGTTTTGTAGATTTGCAGCTTTTTTCGTACAGTTACAGTTGAAAGTTTAGTAAGCATGTAACTTTACATCTGTAGACCTACAGATTTTTTTTTACAGTGTAGTGATCATTGGACCTTCTTTAAATCCAACTTTCTTTACATCGTAGGTGTCGTTATTTTTTACTTTTATGACTTTGTAAGGACCTAAATATTTTGATTTTAACTTCAAACCTGGACCTTGTTGTGTGCATTTTATAGCAACCATATCATTAAGCTTGAATTTGTTAGGCTTTTTTCGTCTGAGATTATAAGTTTTACGGTTCTCTTCTTGGACTTTAAAAATTTGTTTTTTAGCGTCTTTTCTCAATTCTTCACGATTATTAATAAAATCTGATTGTATTTCAGCATTCAAAAGGCTAGTAATCTCGATGTTATTTTTTTTAGCTTCATTTTAGTACCAAACATTAGCTCGAAAGTGGTTAGATTAATACTTCTCTGAAAGGTCGAATTTATTACATCGCGTACATGTGTATACCATTTCGTAGGATTATCTACAGATAATTTAGCCAGAACAGATATTATGACCGAATTTAGACGTTCGACTTGGCCGTTAGCTCTTGGTAACCCTATGGTAATTGGGATATGTTTAACATTTTCTCTGACGCAATAATCTTTAAAAGCTTTAGAAGGCAGGACCTTTATCTGAGATTATGCGAAATGGACTTCCAAATACTGTTTTTTGGATTTCTAATTTAGAAATTACCTCTGCAGTGTCGGTAGATTTTGTGGGATACAACCAAACAAATTTTGTGAATGCGTGAATGACCGAAAAAATATGTTTGTAATTTTTATTCGTGCTCTTCAATGGACCTAAGTGATCAACATGGTACGTATGTAACGGAGTTTCTTCTTTTTTTTATCGGGTGTAGCAAACCTTCTTGTTTACCAGATTTTCGATTAATTAAAATACAGGGAACACAAGTTGATATACATTTCTCGATTTTTTGTTTAACTTTGGGGATGTAAAAATCATTCTCTAAATTTTTTTCTGTTCGTGCGACTGCGTAATGACTTTTTTCGTGAGTGGCCTTAATTATATTCATTTGCATTTCATCTGGTACAACTAATAAATCATACCATTAACACATTTATAAAGAACATCATTTTTAACTAAATAATCATCATAAGATTTTACTTTTAGAATTTCCTTTATGATTTTAATATGCTCGTCAGTTTCTTGAGCTTGGATAATTTTTAAAGTTAAGCTATCTTGGATTACCATACAAATAGGATATCTGCTTAATGCATCAACATGCCTCATACTAGTACCGTGTCTATGCTCAATAGTATAATCGAAATCAAATAACATAATTGTCCATCTAGCTATTTTTGTACTCATTTCTTTTTTATCCATAGTCATTTTTAATGCATTACAGTCGGTTACAATTTTAAATGGAATATCTAGCACATATACTCTAAACTTTTTCAATGCTTCAATTACAGCTAAGACTTCTAATTCATAGCTAGTATACTTTCGTTCATCTTCGGTTGTTTTTTTACTGGCGAAATAAACTGGATGAAACTGATTATCTACTGGCGATTGTTGCATTAACATAGCGCCATAGCCATCTATACTGGCATAACAATGGATTTCGGTCGCGCTTTTGGGATTGTAAATTGAAAGTACTGGTTCTGACGACAAAATGCGTTTGAGTTCGTTAAAAGCTTTCTGTTCTTCTACATCAAACTTAAATTTAGAATCTTTTCTTAACAGGTCACTCAACGGTTTAGTTATAACCGAATAATTTTTTATAAACTTTCGAAAGTATCCTGTCAATCCTAAATAACTTTGAATATCTTTGGTACACTTTGGTTCCTGAAAATTTATTACTGCTTTTGTTTTCAGTGGGGAGGGACACAATTTACCATTTATGATTCTATACACCAAAAAATCAATCTCACGCTTCAAAAAGTTGCATTTTTTAAGATTTAATTCCAACCCGTATTCCGATGCAGTTTCAAGAACAAGTTTTAATTTTTCTAGACCTTCAGCTTCGTTTTTGGCGGGTATTATTATGTCATCCATATAAATGACTACAGTGTGATCTTTTAATAGGTTTCGAAATACGTTATAAATATATTTTTGAAAAACACTAGGGCTATTGGACAGCCCGAATGGACACTTTAAAAATTCGTACTGACCTTCATGAGTGACAAAAGAGGTATATTTCTGTGAGCCTTCTTCAACCTCAACATGAAAAAAACCGTTTTTTAAATCTATAGTTGTAAATACTTCAGCAGAATTTAATTGATCTATAACATCATCTATTACTGGTAATGGAAAATGTTCACGCACTGTCTTCTTGTTAAGACGTCTGTAATCAATACAAAGTCTTATTGTGTTATCTTTTTTCTTAACTAACACAACTGGCGACGAAAAATTAGAAGAACTCTTCCGAATGATTCCCTGAGCTAGCCACTCCTCAATTTGGTCTTCAACTATTTTTTTCTCACATGGCGGTATCTTCGAAGGGACCAACAAACTGGGATTTCATCAGTTAAATTAATTTTCATTTTAACATCTACAGTTTTAGTTTTAATAGGCACATAATTCTCAATTAAAGAGGATAATTCCGAACGTAAATTTCTGTCAGCAGTGTGACTTAAATCAATTTTAGGCTCATCTAGAACATTTACAATGTTAACTAAAAAGTCATTAGACTGAACTTTCGTTTTAACCAATTTCACTTCATTCCCATAAATAGTTAATGCACCTTGATGAATAACATCAGTCCCAATAATTAAATCGAAATTAATGTAACTGTCATTAACGACAAAAATGTCAGCTTTAAATTTCGAATTATCAACTTCAATTTCTGAATCGAAATAACCTTCTGGCTTAATTGAGGTTTTCCCTAAGCCGGTCAAAGTGATACCCGTAGGTTTTAATTCCACAAAGTTCTTCAAATTATCATAAACACTTTTCTTTAACAGAGTCTTTTGGCTACCAGTATCTATCAAGCAGGTTAAATGTAAAGAATAAAGCTTTACCTCTTTTAGAATTAAATCTTGGGATGTAATATTGTTAACTTGTGGCTGAGCGTTTTTAACATTTGTATCTTTCGATTTATTACACTGAAATGATTTGTGACCATAAGGCGCGCCACACACCAGAGAGACATGCGACAATAATCGTGAGACATGAGGCAAATTCTGCTGTTCAAACCGGTTTTTTCTTTGTTAAGAATGTGAAATTGTCGCATGCCTCACGCTTTTCTGCCGCATGTCTCCCTGGTGTGTGGCGCGCCTAACCGTTACAAGAGAAACAAAGGGACCCTTTATCTTTATTAACACAGTTAATGCTTTTATGATGATTTCCGCCACAATTATAACAGCGCATATTTGACTTTACAGGCTTAAATCTGTTCTTAACTTCAACTTCGGATTTAATTTTAGGCTTAGTTCCTTCATGTTTATTAGATTTTGCATTTCCATACTCCGACCATAACTTCTCATAGACTTTTAAGTTTTGTTTAAATTCCAAAATCGACTGAAATCCATACAATATTGATTTTCTAAAAACAGAGTCGGGTATACCATTTATAACATACTGCATCAACGCGAAATCCTCGATATTACCACGTGAACCTAACTGCTTCATTAATAGAAAATATTCTTCAAGGTTTTCATTTTCACGTAACTTTCGTTTATTTAACAAATGATGCAACTCCGCAGAATTATAAGTAGTGCTGAATTCAGCAATCAAAAGTTGCTTCAATTTCTCATATGAATTTATATGTAATTCGGTCTGAACCAACAATTTAGCCTTTCCTCTTAAGGATCTTTTTACAAAAATAAACTTGTAATTCCGACAGATTGAATATACTAGTGACGTCATCAAAGTTACTCAACCATACATTTATATCCTGACATGCACTACCATCAAACGGAGGTACAACATTTTCAGTATCACTAAAATTAATAGTTGATGGCACAAAATTTTGAACTGGAAATTGCTTGCTTTTATCCAAATTTGATGATTCCATATCATTACTTGCTGAACTATTATTTAAAGGTACTTCGTGTTCTGAATCTGTGTCACTGTCGTTCTGAACATTAGCTTGTAGCAAGCTTACATCCGATAAATAAGTAACTAATCGCGTCGTAAGATCAACTAAAGATCCTTCATTTGAAATGCAAAGTACATTACAAATTGTAATTAAATCATTCAGAGAAAAATCTACTTGACTTTTTGTTATTTTGCTTTTAAATTCGGAACTATCGGTTTGATAACCAAAACCAGAAAATTCTCTGATTCTTTTTCTATTTGATCTATCACCTTCAGCATCGAAAAGAAATTTATGTCAAAGCTTTATTTTACTTGTTTTTTCATTTTTAATGGCAAGTTCCACTTCAGGGATATCAATCAATTTCATCATGGAATATAAAATGAATTGTATACAGTACTCACCACTAAAAACAATATCCACTTGAATCCAGAATTCTGTACTTTTATTTTTATTTCACCATCGGCGATTTTATCGTACTCATCATATTTGTGGGCAGCGGCGTCAAAATATTAAAACATTCATTCCACTTCTAGCACCAAAAATTAGGGAATATCCCTTTGATTAGAGAATAAAATGCACTTTACTACCAGAAATAAAGACGATTTCTCTTTAAAAAAACTAGTTATATTGAAACTTATTTACAAAATATACATGGAGACAGCGCTCACACAAACATTATTACATCTTGTGACATTTTTCGTCATTAAAAACGTCTACGTCTTTTCATTACATTTTTGCGTCTACCTCCTCCTTCCAGCACAAACACTCAAATTCTAAATTTCTTCCCGTCACTTCAGTTTATTTCCCTCGCAGCGTGTCTGTCGCCGACAGTCATTTGTTGCGCGCATGCGTTACCGCTGTCAGCACCACTACAGTGCTCTACTGCAGAGTAGTGATAAGCTAGCTCTGGGGGTTTTTGGGAAATGGGATCCCACACACATATATATATATATATATATAAATGTATACATATAGTTCTATCCCATCCCATGCCGACTCCATTACGAAATATTAATAAACAATTTGCAGATAAAACTATAAATATTGTTCAGCATTTGTCTCCGGCTAATTTTCCAAAACGAAATTAAAGTTTCATCAATAAATAAATAAAAGAATAATAATAATAAAAAATTTAACATGTAATCAAACAATTTAAATTTTTTGACCGCCAAATAGGAAATAAAAATTATTTGAAATATAATATGTCTGAAAACTGTATCTCAGTTTACCGATTGACTACAGTTTTAAAAATAATTTTCAAGCATGAATTACGTTTAAATTTATCTCTATCGCATGCACTTCGATTACGGAATATTAATTTTAACTATCCGCTACTATTTTAATTATCCGTTTACATTTAACCTTTTATCGGGCAATGGTAATATATTTACCACTTAATTTTTAATAAAAATTGATCGATATGCACCAGAATTTTTATTACAATATTTTGTTCTTATAATCCACATGAAGAATTAAAAGTTTTGTATTTCCAAATCAATTTGTTTGCAGATTTTGGTGACAGTGAATCTTTTTAACTGTTCAACTACAGAATTGACATGCCCGATAAAGGGTTAACACAAGGTAAAGAGTTCTAAGAGTTCTGCATTTGTTTCCGGCTAATATACCGTAGCAAAAGTAATACTTCCTTTATACATAATTTAACAATATAGTACAAATAAAATACAAATTTAACAGACATGTAATTGAACTACGCGCTTAAAGCACTGAAATGATTAGAATCAGCAATGCTGCCGTAAGTAGCAAAAACTCCAGCTGAAAACGTTTGACAAGCGTCTAATGCCAAAATATCGCTTTTTACAGATTTCGAAGCTTTATTTGATTGATTAATTAATGTTTTTCATACAAAAATACTCTTTGGCGTTAGTGGACAATCTAAAAAGCGCATTGCATGCAAAACATTTATTAGAGTTTTCAATTTTAAATTAAAAATAAGAAAGAAAAATCATGCGTTAAGCATAGATTATGAAACACTTTCTAACACTTCCTGAATGTTTTAACAAAACTTCCTTATTTAGAGAAAAAAGGTAAATGAGATAACTAAGTAAACATTTTAGAAAACGCATAAAACATTTGAAAAACTGATTTCAGCAGTTAATGTCCATAGCCAAATATGTATTCCAATTCTTTTGAACAGCCCTGTATTTGATCTGTAGATCTGTAGATCTGATCTGTAGATTTGATCTATCTATCTATTTTTTTATATAAAAACCAAGTCTCTGTGTGTCCCTCACAATTCCGGTTGGACCACCTCATTAATCGCGGCCATGTCAGGCTTCCTAATGGAGAAATTGGTATCAGCTTCAACAATGAGTAATTGTTGAAAAGTACTAATATAGGGTTACTACTATATCGCCAAATTTTGACCAACTTGCAAAATTTGGAATATATATGTATTCCTGTATATATATATATGCCCTAGGGCAATATATAAATACATTGATTTTTTTTTAATTCGATCCCTAAGGGAGGAGGCAATGGTTGATTTTCTATCGAGCAATCGGTATCAGCTTCAACAATGAGTAATTGATGAAAAATATTGATAGCAGAGTTACCACAATAGCACCAAATTTTGACCAATTTGGCAATATATCTCCAAATTTGGCGACAAAAATAAGTTGCCATATATGATGCTAACTTGGCTATAGTTGACTAATATAGCGAAATTCCCATTGAAACCCATTAATCTTTATAATCGAGCTCTCCACAATTTAATTTAAACTCAGCGCGTTTAAAGATTTTTTTTCAAAATCTATGGGTCAGAATTTAAAGAGTAATATACGAAAATGTACGTCTTTACATATTCATCCCGATGCTACTGGTAAAATAACCGCCACTAGACGGCGTTGTACTATCTGAGTTCCTAACTATCTGATTTTAATGTGTTTTACATAGCCGGATGCAGAAATTAAAATCTCGGTACTTTTCAAGTGTAGAGGCCTTTGCGAAATAGATAAAACTGCTTTTTCCAAGAAGGAAATTTGGTAACATATATTTTGGCAACATATTCACTGTTTGATTTCATATACACACTTTTTTTTCAATATTTATACAATTTATTTAATATAAAGAAGCCGTTTATCTAATTTTATGCAGGAACAGAGTAATTTGTGAATCAAATATAAACCGGAGTTTTATAATGCTTTATAGAAATTTTAAAATTTAATATTTAAACTTTTCGCCCCCCCCCCCTTCCAGTATATAGTACAAATTATGGTGCAGATAGTGCAAAATAATAAGGAATTTGGTACTTTTCCACTATATGGACCTTGGTGTTTTCTCTTTTTAAAGCTTGGCGGAATTTGGGCATCAGAAAGTGAAATATGTTGCCAAATGATATACTATGGGCTATGAAAACAAACTTGATGAATTTTTTTGTACGTATATATATGTATTTTAATTAAATGTATAATATTGTTTTTCTTATGTAGAGGGTGAATCAAATATTAACCGGAATTTCTTCTGGGGGACCTGAAGGTCATCGCGAGGGCACTCAAACCTCTGTGCATGGTAAGCGGGGATGTCACATGATTATTTGTGCGCCGCTATGCGCTATTCTCTCCGTTTCTCAGTCGGCATCACTATGAGTGAGGGAGTGGTTCTCCCCAACGCTGCGCAATGCATTATCGTTAAATTTCTCCCAAATGAAGCCGTAAGACCGGCTTAAATTTTAAGAAGACTTCAAGCACAGTTAGGGGACACATGCCTGAAGAAAACTCAAGTGTATGACTGGCACAGAAAGTTTGTAGAAGGATAAGCAGAAGTTGACCCACACACAACGCCTCCACCTCGAACAAGTTTGACTGAGGAAAACATTACCGCCGTTCCAGACATTCTCGAAAGTTTTGCCTACTACTGCCAGATATTGGATGAAACAAAACGTGCATATCGGCGAATAAAAACAGGAATTTCCGATCAGAGAAGTGATTTTGCTTCATGACAGTGCCCGTCGCCATACAGCCAACCTGACTCGCAAAAGGTTGGAGGAAATGCATTGGCCAACAGTGGAACACTCTCCCTATATTCCCCATGTGATTATCACATGTTTGGGCTTTTGAAAGAAGCATTAAGAGGTGAACGATTCGGAGAAGACACCACTGTTGAAACCTTCGTGGGCAATTGGCAAGAGACACACTCCACTTCTTTCTATGATGACGGCAAAAAAAAACTTTCAACCCGTTGGAGAAAATGTGTTTTGAAATCAGGAGATTATACTGAAAAATAATATGCATCTTTCTGCTTTGTATCTTGTACCAATAAATTAAAAAACAAACTCATAAATTAAAAAAAAACCCCATATTTCGAATTTATGAAAGATGTGAATGATAAAGCATCAAGGAATAAATTTTCATACATCCTTTTAAATTTAACATAATTCTTACACATACAATTATAAATAAAGCAAAAATAAAAAGATGAAATAAATAATATAACGTCACTTAAAATTTGATATCATTATTTTTAAGTTCCATATTTAAAATTCTTATAGCAATAAGACAAAGTGTTGCACCACAAACTTTTAATCCGTTAGGTGTTTTTTGAATTGATATCATTTCTTTTTTTAGGTTAATAACAAAAAGATAAAAAAAAAAAATAATAAAGACCAACGATAAGAACTCATTTTCGTGATTTCCATTCACCTTTAATCCCCTCCTCCCGCTCAAAAAAGCATACCTCATACTTCAATTGTAAAGAGTGCTGTACTATTTGATTTTTTAAGAACTTTTTAGTAAGATATGGAAGTATTATACAAAATGGGGATTTTTTTAATGGCTCGTTTCACAGATATAGAAAGCTTTGTTAAATTTTGCTATGTAAAAAGTTTACTTTCTTAAGAAAAATATCAAGAAATATTACTCTTTAAACCTTTTTATTTAAAATACAATAACATTGTAAGCACAGGAGAACAACGAAGATAGGCTTTTCATCTTTCATCACAGAATTTGACCCCTAAAGTAATACTCATTTTGTGGCACTAGCGTACCCAGCCTGCCGATCACGTGATCGATTGGATGCAGTTTCGTTTTTTGAATATACATGGCACCATCAACTGCCATTGAGTATTTTATTACTTTCTTTCTGCGTCTGAAAAAAGTGTACCATAATTACAATAAATATGAATGAAAATAAGAAAAACAGCAGGTTGATAAAGATATAGGTTTTGTTTTTTTATTTTTTAATTTAACTTCATAGCAACAAACATAAATTTTTATCAAAATAGCCACATTTTCGAGTAAGATTTAATCATAAAATTTGTACATTAAAAATAAAAAGTTTTTCTCACTAAAAGTTAAAAAAAAAATAATGCATCATTTTATGATTTTTTAATTTTGTTAATTAAAATAGGCATTATCATTTGATTTTTTTATGGCTACAACAAAGAGATTATGTAAACTACAATTTAAAACAATATTTAAAATAAAAAAATTTGAACTGAAAAATGCCTTTTTGAAAAATATTAGAATTGCATCCCAAATTTTAAATATTTCAGCATGGAACAGGAAAAGATTAAAGTTGCATTGCATTTGTAACAATAAATATGTATATTATAGGTTAATTCTATAAAAATTGTTAAAAATATTTTTACATACTCATATTACTGAATAGAAGACAATTTGACAAGAAGACTTAAAATTATTTTGCAAGTCAGAAAATAATTTTGAATTATTATGCAAAACATTAAACAGCAAATTTTTAATGATTTTAATTTGCATCATTTCTCAAAACGAAAAAGAAGTGCCTAGTCTAAGGTATGATATTTTCAACATATATAAAAAATAAACATGACAGTTAATTACCTTATAACCTTAATAAATAATTGGAACAATTTCAAGAAATTCTTATTTTAAATTACATTATTTTTTTATACTCCTTAATATAGGAAAAGTAATTTCTGCAATTTTTTTTTAACAAACACATACACACACCTTCCCGGAGAAAAATGTCTGAATTCAATACTATTTGGGTAGTATTTTTTTTTAGCAGATATAAAAAACATACATCAGACAAGAAAAGACTGTATTTATTTATATATACATAATTAAATGTGAAAATACTTTCTGAAACAGTTAATCTGAGATTTTTAATTTTTATGGGGAGATAAGATGCGTAGTTACAAAATATTTGAAATGCATAGATCAAAATTCATTACTTAAATTTAGATAAAGATTTTTAACTCAATTACATTTACGAGTTAATAAAGCCAATGCACTAGATATATTTGCAGTGTGATAGTAACACTCTCAAAATATCTAAAGGATTATGAAATAATAGTGAATAACATTTTCCAGTTATCGTTATTTAAAAAATGTTAAATATATATATCTGTATTCTATATGAAATGTTAGAGTTTAGGTTTCTATCCAAAATATAGATGGCGCCACATTTACCAGCTGCAGGAAATAGCACATTTTGTTATTGAAATTTATTTAAAATGAAGTTTTATTTTATTTAGCTTAGTTATAATTGCAATTTAATTTTGTTTAACTTGATAACAATTAAAAAAGTCTTAAATTTTATTTAATGACTTAATTGGCAATAACAAATTACAAAGGAACTCATAAAAAAATCAAAAGGCATCACTGCGGATTGAACCCGAGATATCGCTTCTATGAGAGTAGCTCTCACCACTCAGCTAGTGTTTGGATAGCTAACTGTTCCCAAAAGTGAATAAAAAGAAAGCATGCGCAGGAATACATTAATAACTTCTTGCCCATTTGTGGTAAATTCTCATAGAATGGCGAAAAAATATAGTCTCATTTTTCATATCAATTATATTACAAACAACAGTTTTTCTGCAAATAAGTGTTATGTTATTCGCTTTATCTCAACAGATTTATATTATATATTAAATTTAATAAAATCGCGCAAGTCATTTTTGAGAAAAAAAAAATTGTGAATTTTATAAAAAACAAGAGTTTTCCCGGACACAAGTATTATCCCACTAGAAGATAGCCCGTCAGAATGACGTATTTGCATTTTCAAAAAAATAATATAGCATTGCTTTCTATAAAGTATTATGACAGGTTATTATCTTATCTGACTCTTAGGGTCGGGTGGGGTAAAGTAGTTATAAAAACAGCCCAGTTTTCATTGAAACTTAATTTGCAAGAAAATTATTAATTGAATTGGTAAAATAATGATATAGAATATGCAAATGAACTTCACTCACAAAATTTGAAGAACTATTTCACAAAAACATGCAAATTAGTACCAATAATGCTATTTTAAAAGATAGTGTCAATTAACTTTCGTCTTCGTTCATTGCATTTAAAAAAAATCAATAAGCTTCAATTTCTTATTAAAAAAAAAACGTAAGAGTGCAATTCCAAATAAATTTGTTAGCTGACAGTAAAAAAGAACACACGTTATAAGATTTGAAAATCAAATCTAAACAGTAAACATTCACTCGTGATACCACTCCAAAGAATAACATGCAGAATAATACACAATTTCAACAGAAAGTTTATTTGTTTTTATTAATTGTTGATAGCTGGCGCCAAAATAATATTTATATAACTTAAATTTAAAAAAATTAAATCCAACATGCATAAAGAAACTTGCAATAAATCTTTTATCACAAACGTAAATTACAACTATTAATTGCATTAAAAGATTTTTTTTTTCCTCAAATTCTTTTATAAAATTAGAAATTTGTTTTCCCTACAAAATACAAAATTTTATTTGCATTGATATATACATATATATATTTATATGTAGTACACGGCATTATACATTTCTATAATTAATTTTTTCCCAATGACTTCAGAATTCAAAGAAGGAAGTTTTCTTTTTTTATTTTAACTGCCGATAGATGGCACCAACAAACACAGAATACTGTAGAATATAGCTATATTCACTGAACACTATGAAGCGTTCTCATTGGTAAGAAAATAGATAGCCTTGAAAAACAGAGGTAATTTTTCGTGATATTTTTTAGCTGTAACAGTGTATACTGAATTAAACTGTAATGTAATGAATAAACGTAAACATAAGTGAAAAACGTATTTCAACATATTAATATGCTTTTTCAAAATATTTTAAGAGCATTTAATGAATAGCTGAAAGAGTCATTCATTTGTTTTTGGATTTGTAATTTGTGCTTATGAATGGCAACGGTAATCGCTTGTATACATCGGAAGCCTTTTGTTGGTATCTGGTTATTTTTAAATTAGATCTTAAAGCATTATAATTGTATACTTTTTGAAGGTTTCAGAAAAATTGAAGAAGAATATGTTACACAACGAATAGCTAGACAGATTAAATAAGGCAGTCGGCAAATACGGCATCGTAATGCTTAAGCCTAACATGGCCGCATTTGGCTGATTTTAACGAAAGATTATCAGGAAACGGATGAGTTCACTCCCGGAAGCGTTATACACTTAGTGTCATTCTATATATAATTCCCTTCATCTAAAACAAATTCATATTATATATCAATTTAAAGAAAATCGCCCTGGCCATTTTCCAGAAATGGAAATTAGGAACTTTATCCATCGCAAGTTCTTTAAAAATGGGTTTCAAGATCTCAAAATATACTGCATGTAGAAATGTAAAAATTTCAGAGTAGGATAAGACTGCAGATATAAGACTGTTTTTAAAAAATCAGAACAATATGCGCTATATTTGCTGAGTTATGAAGTGGCGACTTTTCGCGTTTCCTTTGATCTCGAGTTAGGTGTATATATAAATTCCGCCAATCTTACGAGTTTAGGCTTAAGGCTGCGTCACTGGAATACTACCGTCTTCCATGATTCAAAAATTTCAGGGCAATCCGAATATATTTATAGTTAAAGCGCGGACAGACGGATAGACTAACCGAAGTCATAAACATTTTTCAACTTTGTTGGAAAGTGTTAAAAAGTAGTTTTGTCTATACTGCGTAATCCGGGATGCCAGGGTTCGATCTAGTAGTAAACAATAATGGTAAAACATAACATAAATAAAATTTTTTTAAATATTTTGAAAAATCCGACAGTAAAACCGCTTGCTTATGATATAATTTTCCTGTAGTAAAAGTGAAAAAAAGTTTCTTATACATCTGAAAAAATATAGAAGGAAATTTTCTGTTTCCCCAGGATGATGAGTACAAATATAGCTATACTTTTGGGAGCAATTTAATTAGTAACTCTCTTCATCAGACGATAAGTCGCAAATAGGAGTTAACCTAGAAAGATTGAAATTGATTCGGCCAAATCAGTTCGCAGAATTAGTTTCGCCACAGAATCAGTTTCACCATTGCTAGTTTAACTTTTGCCTGATACTAGTCATCTGACGAGTTGAGTTGTTAATTAATTGCTCACAAAACTATAGTTGTGCTTTTACTTATTTAAAAGAAATATCCTTCTATGTTTCTAAAATAATTATATTTGAATTTTATTAGAGGATTCCATCATATTTTCTCGCATATTTTACACCCCTCTTACTTTTGAAAGATATTTTCAAGAAAGTCGAAAAAGTCACTTAGTTTTTGTATTTAGAATTTGAAAAATTGAATAGATGAAATAGGATTTAATACTGAAATTACTATACAAAATGCATTTGCATACAGGCATAATAACTGCATACAGGGAGGTCATAAAAAAATTCCCCGACATATGTACCCTTAGCGTCCTAACCGCTCAATCAATCGAAAGGAAATTTCAGATTTAGTTATTTAAAGGTATGTGCTCAGATCGTGATGATTTAAAACAATAGATCTTTCGCGGTTAAGATTATAGTAAAAAAAATTTCGAAATTTTCGAAGGGCAACACCTTTTTTTCCGCGTAAATTCATCAGCGCATTGAAAAACCGTAAATTGCGTTGGAACGATACACGTTTGACTAAAATTGCCGGTGTAATATCGTGGCACCCAATCCTAATCAGTTCCTATGTAACAGCACTCTAAAACAAATGATTACATTTTTATTTTCACTATGTGTACACAAACACAACTCAAAAACACATTCTAAAACAAATCTTACAACGTTACTCAGTTCACAAGTGGGAAAAAAGAATCGGCTGTTGAAAAACATGTCTTGTAGCCACTTCTTCGTTCCCCGCAAGGATCTTTTTTGCAAGTGTTTTACGCCGGCACTTTTCATCGCACGTGTATCATCCCAACACCATTTATGGTTTTTCTATGCGCTGATGAATTTGCGAATGAAAAAAATGGGTGTTGCCATTCGAAATTTTCGAAAATTTTTCACTGCAACCGTAACCGTGAGAGCTCTATTGTTTTAAATCATCACGATCTCGAGCGCATACCTTCAAATTAGTGATGGGCGATTCTGGAAAATTCGGGAATCGATTAAAATCGACCGATCACAATAAGAATCGATTCCTGAATTCTAGAATCGATATTTCGATATTCACAGATTCACACAGATAAACTCAAAAATATTAATTTCAAAACTTAGGGAATCAACAGAGCCCTAGCGACCACCTTCCATACCTCCCATTTAGTATGTGTGTGTGGGGGGTGGGGGGAGGGGAGGTGTAGACAAAGTCAGGGCTCCAGTCGTAAGCTATTACAGACCTTTGAGTCGAATAATAAAGTTTTTTAACTTTTAAAATTATTAGTTTTAAGATGCAATTTTAATAATATTGTAATTTATATTTTATTTAAATTTATTTTTTAAAGATCTCGGTCAGATTTAAACAAGTTGGAAAGTGCACATCAAACGTGGCAAATGAGATGCGTTCGTACTATAGCTAGTTTTACAAATATTTTTTGCGCCGCATATTGTACTGAATGTATATTTTAGTGCACATCAATAAGTGCATATCAATTTCATTCTGTTCGAAAGGCTGTAACATCATTAGAATGCACTTGAAATAATTTTTCCCATTGGCCGTAATGTAACGAAACACTTTTGACTGTCCCTGTAATTAAATTACACATCCGATTTCTTGAATTTGAAATGACTTGACAAAATATTGCAACAATTATGTATTTAAAATTTCAGCCCATTCGGTTGGGTAGTTTTTGCTCTGTTATATGCGGACGGACGGACAGACAGACGGGCGGACTGAACGACGACTATTGGTACTACGTATTTATATAATTACGAACGCACCTAAAAAAGAGGAATTAACGATTTTTTATCATTGGGAAGTAATGATTTCATCCGGAACAGCGATACTTTCTATTTTTACTTCTTTCAACCAAACAGATGGGGACTTACTTTCTATAATCATCAATCTTTTTAAAAATGCCCAGATGGACAAATTTTTAAGGCTGTAAATTTTATTTACAGATTCAAGTATTTTTTAAGTCATTTTTTAGGGTCCCCTAAAAGTATGGAGGAAAGGTAGGTCCAATGTTAAAAATTTTAGGCTCCCAAATTTTTTATTCTAAGATATACGAGTATATATATATATATATATATATATATATATATATATATATATATAGTTAATGCCGTTGGAGGCTACTATAAGAAGAAACCATTTGCCGCATATCCGTTTATGTTCGGCCTTTTTTTTTTACCAGTTTTTCTTATATCCATAAATTACTGATGCTAATCACATAACTTATGTTTTGTATTTCTTATTTTTTCTTATGTACTTTTCAAGATCGAATTTCAAAATTAAACGAACCTGGAGTTGGGGCTCTTACTGCCTTCAGCAGCGAACCCATGAGGTCTACATCCGCTCCGAACAAACGAAATTTTAATTATTGTGATTTTCTTCCGGTCGGAATTAAAATAAAAATTTTCAGGAACATAATTCACGTTGCCATAAGAACCGATTTAGTATTTTTACAATTTGAGTTTAATAATCTAACTAGCAAAATTTACCAAAGTTCTTTTATTAAAAAAAAAAAAAAAAAATCATCGCTGCGAGACGTGAAAATTTAATTTTCCCCGAAGAAAAAAAAATTCAATTAATTTTACTGTCTTTAAAGGATAGTGGACGCTTATTTATTAGCATAAAGTTACTGATAAAAATATGTGTAATAAAACTATGCAACTATTCCTTAACTGAACTTTAATTTTTTGTCTTAGGCATATCACACACTGAACAGACAAGCGACAGAAAAGCGTAAGTCAAGAGACATTTCACCCTGATAACAAAGAAGAAAATCGGTTTGAACGCTACAACTTGTCGTCCTTAAAGCTGTACTGCTGTCTCACGTTTAGACAGCTGTCTCACGTTTTTGTCTGCTTGTCTGTTCAGTGTGTGATCTGCCTTAGTTCTAATTATTGACTTAAGTTTCATGTTACATATATAACTGTATATTTGTGTCTGTGTGTGTATTTTATTGCTTAAAAATTTATTATTTTTCAAAGTTCTATATCTAAGATTTGTTTTACACATGTATATTGCTTGGAGATCTGTAGCATTGCAGCAGAAATTAGAAGAAATTCGATAAAAAAGTTTCTCTGTGTTTTAAAAATACATAATCTCAATACATTATCTCAAATTCATTTACTTTTCCGGAATATTTATTTATCCAACATTCGCTGGATGTTTTTTATATAATATTCTAATCCATTTGAAATTAGTAATTCTGTAAAGGCTTTTATTTTTATTTATTTTTATAATGTTCCTATATACAAACTTGATACTTAATTGCAACATCTTCACATATATAGGAATAAAAAAAAAGTACAAAATTCTCGGGGATCACTTTGTTTAAATAGTTAAGTATATTATTTGAAGAAATAAGTTTTAAAGCATTTTAGGACGTATTTTCATACCTATACACTTGAAAAACATTAATAACATACAGGGGATCCTTTACAGTCGGAAAGCTCGAAATGTCATAAAATTCAAAGTATCACAAATCTGTAAATTTGGTTGTAAACGACTGGAATTTTTAAAATACAACTTACACAAACACTTTGACAAACTTGTGAAATACCACTAACGAGAACCTTGAGTAACGTGGCTTTAAACCAAGAATGATAAGTTTTAACTGGAAAAGAGCCGAAATTTGTTATTATTGTTCATAAATAGTGCTCACCAAGAGCTGCAGATATAATATCAATGTTTAGTTGGTAAGCAAATGACTCGGGAAGAATGCCAAAAGAGGTCCCATTAAAATCAGACCATAATTAAGAAAATTGGGATTGGGGGGGGGGGGGGGCATGAGGTGAGAATGTGATTGTTGACGACCTGGAACAGTACAGCTTAATTAACTAGTAATTGACTCCTAAACTAAAAATATAACAGTTTAACCTACAAAGAAAAAGACTCTTATGCAAAATTTGACGACAGTTCTGCCTTTAAACTAGTAAAATCGAAAGAATAAATAAATAAATATGTATATATTGGTTTGAAATTACTGACAAAAATATCGATACAAAAGTTGGAGCACAGTTGACCCCTACCAAAAGGAAGGAAGTGTAGGGACAGAAAACAAAAGATCACATTAAAAGCTTTCCAACGATATGTTACACGATATGGTTTGAAAGAAACAAAAAATATGCTCCCTCGAGGGGGCAGGTAAGCCCCAAACGGTCGGAGGGGTGATTTTAAATGTATATTTGGTCAAGGTTTCAAAATGCAACTATATAATAAAATAGAACAAGAATTGGACATTTAAAAAATTGCATGCATATTTTGAACGGCCCTGTAAATTAAGATTGGCGAGGAAGGGGCTGGGGAGAGATTAGAAGGGACGAACTTGAAAAATACAACATAATAAACTAGTAACCCGAACAACTAGGCTTCTAAACAAAAGTATAATAGTAGTAGATATAAAGGAGGGTTCGGCGCCAGTGCCGTCGTTTCAAGGTCAAAAGGTCATTCTGTGCTCCTGTGAAGCTCACTTGCTATCGTCTTATAGTACGATAGCGGAAGTGTAGCACGATAAGCGAAGGGGGAGATAAGAGAACTTTGATAAGGATTTTTGAGATTAAACTTTTTTTAGCGTAGGATAGCGTTTTTTACTGATAATTAGGAAAAGAAGTGGTAATTTTTAATGAAGAGTTTTTCCGGAATTTTTAATTTAGGTAATTAGAATTTTATCTGAACAGTATTTAATGTTAATGAAGGGACAGAGAAGAGTTTTTCCGGAATTTTTTAATTTAGATAATTAGAATTTTATCTGAACAGTATTTAAAGTTTAAAGAATAATCTTACTTCGATAAATTTTACTTGTTTGATTTATCAATTGCGTATGCATTTTAGGAAAGAATTTTTGAGTGGGGGTTATTCTTATCGCCAGGAAATTGTAGGACAATAGTACACCTTAGGTTCAGTGATAAAAATGGACAGCTTCTTGTCTTTAAATGAATTTATACTTGAGAATCTCATCTACCGATGTTTTTGAACAAATGGAATTATTTTAGCATATGTTATCCAATTTTTCTAATGCCCTTTTTCAATGAGCGAAATTTAACACACTGTTCTAAATTTTCTCATTGTTGCTAATGTTTCAGAGAATATCTTTAAAAAGAACTCTTTAGTATTAAATAAAAGAAAAATTAGTTGATAAAGGTAATTTTAAAAATTGATTTTTACGTTTTCACCAAGTTTTTTTAAATGCGTTTTTAGATAATTAATATATTTTTATAACACATACACTATTGAAATACTACTACTAATCTATGATGTCATGGGAAATCCCCAGTCATTCTCTTTTGTATTGCCAATTCTCACAATACAAATATTTTCTGGTAATAGCGTTGCCACTTTTCCTTAAAAATATCTTATCAACTCGCTCACCTCAAAAACAGATTTTATCAATTAGTGTGTATCCGTGACGTCATCATAAAAAAATGTAATTAAATTATTAATACCTTTCATAAGTTTGTAATATAAGTAATTTGTAATATTTTTCAGCTAACTATGGTTGGAAGTATTCAGACTTAAAAATCTCTTTTATAGATTAACTATGAAAATCAATTGTCCTGACAAACCGTTTACTACTTTCAGTTCAATTTACCAGGAGAGGGTCCGAGGTTGGTCTCACCGAATGCGATGAACATTTGTGTATTGATAGAGTATAGTTAGTATATAAATATATGAGCGTGATAAAGCGCAACCCCCAGGGGGTTTTGAGAAAATAACTCGCAAAGTTTAATCTGCAGTTCATAATCGGATAAATTTCCTTCTTTGGCAAGCGGCTCAATAGCACAATCAGTAGGACGCTGGGTTTCAGTTTTTTTGGCCCGAGATCAAATCCGGCTCGGACTTGTTTTTCGAAATGAAAATTTTTATCAATCATTTTCGAACCTCAATTGAAAAGATATGTATATTGAAAGTTACGAAAAATATGAATTAAATGTATGTTTTGTAGCATGTAAATTCTTTATTAACCAAAAAATTTTGCCTGTTTAAATATATAATGAAAAAGAAAAAAAGAAAACGCATATTTATATGTCTATAGACTAGAAATATTTTGTTGTTATTTAAAATTATTTACAGTTATTTCAATGAATATCAACAATTTTTAACAGAGAAATAAATTGAAACACGTGATATAAATGCGTGAATAATTATATTATTTTAATTTTATTTCTATATGAAAGTATTTCGAATATTTGATGATTTTTTTAATACCCTTTTTTAAATTCTTAATATGACTTTATTTTTTATTTCGGATTTTTGGTTTTGTAATTATTACCTACGTAACAACTATTTTCAGCAATTCAGTATCTTTTTAGAACTTATTTTTAAGCACAAAGACAGTTATTCTAACTATAATAATAAGATTCTAAGATTCAAAAATTCAAAAGTTAAAAAACGAGTTGGTAAAAAACAATACATTTATTTCACTGTGAAAAATAGTAGCTTATTTATGTAAATAACAGTAAATAAATTTTAAAATAAACTTAATTTTATGGTCTATAAAAGTTCCAATTGACTTTTTTTTTTTTAGTTTGTTATTATTATTATTTATTTATTTTATCTTTACTTTTCATTAAATATACAAATATGCAAAGATTCGTACTTAAAATTGTATGCATATAAATAAACTGCATTATATAAAAAATATTAAACACGAAAAAAAAATTGATTTTTGAAAGAAATTACTACGTAGACACTTATTCTAATTAAAAATCAAGAATCCCAGACTTTAAAAATCATATTAAAAATATAAAAGCATACTTTTAATAAACCATGAAATATTTGAAGTATTTGAATGAGGAAACAAAATGAAAATAATATATTTGTTCACTTCTTTTAATTTATTTCTATGTTAAAAATTGTTGATATTCATTGAAATAACGGTAAATAATTTTAAATAACAACAAAAAATTTCTGGTCTTTAGACATATAAATATGCGTGTTTTTTTTTTTAAACTTTTCATTATATATTTAAACATGCAAAATTTCGTAGTTAAAAGGGAACTTATATGCTACAAAACATACATTTAATTCATATTTTTCGTAAATTTCAATCATTATACATTTCTTTTTGAAAATGATTGATATTTGATTGCGTTTTGAAAATGATTGATAATAAAAATCTTAGTTCCGAAACAGAAAACCGAGCCGAATTTGATCCCGGGCCGAAAAAACTGAAATCCAGCGTCCTACCGATCATGCTACTGAGCCGCTTGCCAAAGAAGGAAATTTATCCGATTATGAACTGTAGCTTAAACTTTGCGAATTATTTTCTCAAGACCCCCTGGGGGTTGCGCTTTATGGCACTGATATATTTATATACTAACTATACTCTACCGATATACAAATGTTCATCGCATTCGGTGAGACCAACTCGGACCCTCTTCTTGTTAGTGTCATGAAATATATCAGAAAAGCTTAAAATTACACTTTTCGGTTATCTTACTATATTAAATTACTGTTTTTGAAATCTATTAAAATTTGAAAAATTATTAAAAGCTCTTACATTATAATTTCACATTCATTTTACAATATAAACACACAAAATTATACTTATCTAATTCGGCAACTTGTTTAAAACACGTCCGTCTCTTGCGAGAAATGAATGATTCTGCGTCCTTATCAGTTTATCTCATCACTGATAAGATCATCACGTAATTTGTGATGTCACGTGATGGATGATATCACTCGGTTAGGGATTCCTATTCTAGACTTCATAATTAAAAGGTCTTTAGCGCATTTCCTTTAATTTATTTCTAAAAATTCATTTATTTAATTAATTATTAGAATTAATTTTAATTAATTAATTATTTAATAATTGTAGATACTCAGTTTTGTGTTATAGTATTGAGTATCTACAGTGTGTATTCTTAATTAATTAATTAATTAAAATTAATTCTAATAATTAATTAAATGAATTTTTATAAAAATTAATTAAAGGAAATGTGCTAATTTGTAATTAGAAATTAGACTTTTTAATTATGAAGTCTAGAATAGGCATCTCTAACCGAGTGATATCATCCATCACGTGGGGTCGCAAATCACGTCATGATCTATCAGTGATAAGATAAGCTGATACGGACGCAGAATCTCGCCTAGCTTTTGCAAGAGACGGACGTGTTTTAAACAAGTTGCCGTATTACATAAGTATAATTTTGTGTATTTATATTGTGAAATGAATGTGAAATTATAATGTAAGAGTATTTAATAATTTTTCGAATTTTAATAGAATTCAAAACAAAAATTTACAATAGTAACATAACTGAAAAGTATAATTTAAAGCTTTGCTGATATATTTCATGATACTAAGTAGAACTGTAACTAGTAAACGGTTTGTCAGGACAATTGATTTTCATAGTTAATCTACAAAAGAGATATTTAAGTCTGAATATTTCTAACCCTAGTTAGCAGAAAAATATTACAAATTATTTATATGGCAAACTTATGAAAGATATTAATAATTTAATTAAAGTTTTTTATGATGACGTCACGGATACACACTAATTGATAAGATCTGTTTTTGAGGTAGGAGTGTTGATAATATATTTTATGGAAAAGTGGCAACGCTATTATCAGAAAATATTTGTACTGTGAGAATAGTCAACTCAAAGGAGCATGACTGGGAATTTCCCATGACATCATAGATTAGATAAGCGCCCTGTCCTTAGATAGTTATAAGTATCACGTGATCTTGGCTTAGTAGATAAGCGCTTTCATTATTAATCATTTCTTCTGCGGAAAGCATGGTGCTAAGTTGTCTTTTATTTCAACTATGTTAGGTAGAGTGGTCTGTTGAATTTTTAGTTGAGAATGTTTTACTTGTGTATAAATGATATAAATTAATATGTCTTAAATTTGCTATATGATATGATATCAATGTTTTTAAATAATAGAACTAAAAATAATTATTTGTAATAGACTAACTGTATTATTATTTTAATTATTATAAAAATTATTTATATGAGATGTGTTAATTGTAATTAGGAATTAGAGGTTTAAATTGCAAAATCTAACATACTAATTAAAAATTTTTATCTACGCCTTTATGCATCATCTTATCAGTGACGTCATAGATAAGGGCAATCACGTGGTCTTGGGTTTTACCAGATAAACAATGCGTTATCATTCATTCCCTTCGTGGCAAGCACAGTAGAAGGTTGTGTTTTATTTCGCGCAAGTTAAGTATAGAAGTAGGGTGTAAAAAAATCATGATAAAAAAAAATCGGATTTTTAAAATTTAAATCAGATTTTCTTGATTTAAATGGGATTTTTATGATTTTTCCCCTGCGTTCAAATACTGAATAGCTACCTAGAGTTTTAGGTTTCCAAAACAATTAAACCACCAATTGCTAACATAATCTATATTTTTACACTTTAATTAATAAAATTATAATTATTAGTTAGTAATTACAGAAATTATAAAAACTGCAAATTAGTAGTTTCATTAGGTAGTATCATACAATAATGTTATATACATTAATATTGTAATAATTATGTAAAACTTTATGAATACTAGTGATATTTAACATTTATTAAAAGCCTTTTATATTAAATAGTTAACACTACTTCAAATTAATAATTATTAAACAATTAATTCTCTAATTAGGAACATTATATATTTTTAAGCCTTAATTATTAAAATGATAGTAATGTAGTATTCATTTTAGAAAGAAAAAGGGACAGGCTGATAGTTCCAAAAAAGGACACTATTTCACGAGGAAATATATTAGTAATGTGTTTAGTAATGATATAAGAAAAAAAATAATTTTTAGTATGATAAATAAAATGTCTTTAATTTTTAATAATTTTATGAATAACAAATTGAAAAATACAATTAAACACCATAGTTTAATAATATCCTGTTTTTTCTAAAGAAATAAAGTGCTATATTTTTGCAAGATCTTGCCACATGAATTTAGAAATACTATTGAATGAGGAAGTTTTTTACAAGAAATCTCTGCCTACACTACAGGTGAATTTCAAATATTTTTTTTAAGGCAGAGTGCATTTTGCCAATTTCAAAAGGGGCATGGTGCGTCACCATTAAAAAATGGCCTAGAAGAAACAGTATAAGTAATTACAGAATCAATAAAAACCTCAAATAAGTAATTTCATTAGTTAGTAGCTAGCACAAATAACAAAACTAACAAATATTATTTGCAGCTTGTTTTGCATTTGTATTTAGGAAAATTACTCTAAACCACCAAAATCTAAATTTACTCACATGTATGTGTACGCTAACCAAAAAAATTATGAAAAGGAGTGAAACCCATTCATATAGAATAAATATAAGTTAGCCACTTATATCTGAAATCCTCAAAATATTTAAGTAACACTATTATTACCTCTCAGTGTGGATTATTAGCTTTCAATGGTTCATTTCTTTTCTTTTTAAAAAAAGTTTTGCTGCCTTTTCAATCCCTAATTGATTTTTTTTATTTAGTATATATGATTTACAAAGTTAAAAAAAAAATATATATATATTCAACCTATACCGAAGAGGCTCTTGCTGTGCTTAGCATTTTTATACCAATTATTTCTTTTTCTCTTATGCATTCATTTACAATTTAGCTGTTGAGCATATCTCATTATTTCATTCTTCTTTAACTTGAGATTGCTATTAATTACTATTTATTCTTTTACTTGTAGAAATGTATTGCACTTGCTATGTGTATTTTATATAAAATAATGCATAAACTGATTACCAAAAAGGAAATTATGACATTGCAAATTATATTAGATTTAAATATAATTTTTAAATGAAACTGTTTTAATTTGGATAAAAACTTAAAAACAATGCTTTTTACAAACTCAGCTGTTTTTAATTTTGTATAATACTCATGGATTTAGCATAGAAGCAATTATTTAAAGC
The DNA here is from genome assembly GCA_963932465.1 of Maratus speciosus. Lineage (NCBI taxonomy): Eukaryota > Metazoa > Arthropoda > Arachnida > Araneae > Salticidae > Maratus > Maratus speciosus. The sequence goes on from OZ010790.1 coordinate 346,893,400, forward strand.
TCTTTTTTGTTTATTCACAAGTTTAAATACATGTAGAAACTTTCAAATTATGTGCATGTTAGATTTTAATACTTTTTTGACATTTTAAACATTTAGAACATTTTTGATTTAAATCAATGATTTTTTTTTAAAAATCGGTTGATTAAAATCATGATTTAATTGCTGATTTAAATCAACTGATTAAAATCGTTGACACCCTATATGGTGGTTTTTTAGGTGAAAACAGTTTATTTATGTATAATTTGTAAATGATTTTAAAGTTTTTTTGCGTTCTATGATTTGAATGATTTAAATAACATAAGTGAATTCTAAGCATAATTTTTAATAATACATTTTAAAGTTAGCTGGACATATTTCATAAAACTAAGTTGTGAGATTACAATACGCGTTCTTTATCATATTAAACCTATGAAAAATTATTCAGTCAGTATAATGATAACACAAATTAGCGTAGTAACTTTATAAGTTATTTCCAAGTCTTAACTTACATAAGTAAAGAATGAATCAAATTAAGACATAACCTATTTGGTTTTCTGCTGTTTTATTTTATTCGATTTAAAATGTCTTTCATAGTTTCTTAAAATATTTGCATATAAATGGTAAATTGTTGTTAGGTTAAACGAAAGGTTACTATGGAAATCAGTTGGTTGGTTGATTTGTTGATGGGGGTAAATAAACGGTCACTGAGATAAATAATTGGATGGTGAAATGTATTCATTTAAAAGTTAAAACAGAAATATTGAAATTTAGATTCATATATAAATAATTTACATGCAATATATATATATATATATGCATGTAATGTATGCATATATGTGTAAGTACACACACACACACAAATATATATATATGCATGTGTACGCACATATGTTTTTTTAACTAATGATTTTTTTTAAACTTTGTTTTAATTTGCAATTTTTTCGGAACTTTCTTAATGACTTGTAATTTTTTTTTCAAAACATAATACATGTTTAACATGTTTAACAAAACATAATATATGTTTGCACATATATGTACATATATATATATACATATATATATATATATATATATATATATATATACATATACATATATATATATATATATATATATATATACATATATATATACATATATATATATATATATATATATATATATATATATATATATATATACATATACATATATATATATATATATATATATATATATATATATATATATATTGTTTGATAGTAAAATTTTTATGTAATAATTGAAATTCATTTTTATTATCAAATAATATATAAATATATATTTCATAATTCTCTTAAATTCAAGTTTGTTGTTGTTTAACTACATTAAATGATGTTTGAAATTTTTATTCAGTATATGCTTTATTTTCTTTAGTATTCTTAATATGTTAATGTTTATCTATGATATATACATATATAGATAGTACGTTACATAAATAACTTTGAAAATGACAAGTTTTAATAGCTTGATGATTGAATAATTTTCTGTAAAATAGCAAAGTTAACTTGAGCAAAAAGAGTCAATAGTGTACAGTTAATAATATAAAGTGGTAGTTTTGAAATTTGATATGTAAAATAACATAGGTTATTCCTCAAAAGTGCTCACTTAATTTCAATAAAAAGTTCACATGTAATTAATCATAAATAAAATATCTACTACTTCTACAAACATTGGAAAAAATTCTATTACGTAATCAAATCGATGTTAAATAAATAAATAAATATATATATATATATATATATATATATATATATATATATATATATATATATATATATATATATATATGTATATATATATATATATATATATATATATATATATATATATGGAAGTTAGCGAATATAGTTAAATCCACTATGGGATATTATTTAAAATGTACATGCATTAAACTATCAATTAATATAGTATATGTATAAGGTGTTTATATGTTAGTAACTAACTGAAAATCAAAAACGACAGACATTATATTTATGTGATTAAACAACAAGCCTAATGGTTAGTGTGGTTATTATAAAATGAGAAGTCTGGTAATTAATCTGAATAATTCCTAAATAGCAAACCCTACCTAGATAGCGTGATTTGTTAGGATAGCACGTGACCTCTATTCAGGGCTTAATTTCTAACAAAAAAAGTACCGGAGCCCTAGTATTCTTTTAGTAAAGCAAAGATCATCACACATACAAATCAATTTAACACATGTATTTTGAGAGAGTCTATTGAAATTTTAACCAGAGGTAGAAACACTTGTAATAATACATTGTCCTGTCATATACCAAGCATTTGGTTTGGTTTACTTGGAGTCAATGGAATCTTTGGATTGGAATGATCAATGTAGCTGTGTGGACTCATCCGTCCCTCCCCCCCCCCACCCCTTTTTTACAGTTTTTGGAATCGCCCTGCTTTATTTATACCAGTATGCATTCTGAAGGTCTTCTTCTCATTTTTCACCCCATTGATGATGACCAGGGCTTGGTCGAAAGCGCTCGGGAAGTTTTTTACCATCTGATTATTGGTTTTAATGTTTTTAAACCTGTTAATTGTATTTTTAGCACCTATTTTAGTAATAAAAACTGAGAATCATTTTAATGTATTCATGTTTTAGCCCTAGTATTCTGTTGTACCGGTACAACAACCGGACCGTTCTCCTCTCCCCCCTCCCCCAGTCACTCCAATCTGCATATTTATATTTCGTACATTATTTGCAAAATATAAAGCCTTTTTTTTTTTTTTTTCTTTTTTTTTTTCTTTTTTTTAAGCAAAATAAAAATTTTAAATATATCTATCAGCATATACTTAGCTGTCAACTATTACACTTTTTAGTTGTCACGCCTTATGAATAGCAATCTTTGGTCTTTGCCTAATTTTAAAGTTAATTAATTGCAGAATTCTACGATTAAAAATAGTAAGGATTATGATTAGGGAATGTTAGTACAAAAACAGAATTGTTCGCAGCTATTCATTTTTAAGAAAAAATGAATGAAATTTACAGAAATTAATATTTATATCCTGAAGAATAGAACAATGTTTTACAATTTCTTATAAAAGGTGCATATCTTAAACAATATTCGATTCCTTCCGCATAACAATCTTTTGTGGTGAGTCCCTGAAAATCAGATTAAATTAAAAATTTGACACCATTATTGGAAAAAATAGATGCTTTTATAGAAAAAGGGAAAACACTGCTCGATTGTTTCTATCAGAATAACAATACATGGCAATTACATCTATTTACAAATAAAAAAAAAAACCCAGCCAATAAAAATTATCCTACTGTCACAAAAGAAAATCGAACTGAAAGCGAATTCATTGTTCAGTCTCTTGAGTGGCGCCGTATCAACACGTCGTCACCGACATAAATTTGAAATAGAAAAATATGATTTCTGTTTCCCTTCATTTTGATGTTTGACCTTTCAGTCCAAGCCCAAAAACTGATATAAAAAGTGAGTTCGTTTTATCTCCATCTCCTATGTGTGCGACACGTTACGTCACATATAAGTGTTTTGGTAAAAAAGAATGCAAAAGCTTGGAGATGGGAAGGAAAGGAAAAAGTAATTTATGCTTCGTTTTATTGGAAACGTTATTGCACTGGGCTCCGGAGCCCTGTATTTATGAGCTCCGATGAATTCCGACCAATATTTAAATATTTACTAAAAACAGAGAAGTACCGGAGCCGGGCTCCGGTGGCTTCCGGCGCAAATTAAGCCCTGCCTCTATTACGTAACGTGTTAACTTAGAAAAATGTGAACTAGATCTATATTTCAAAATGTATATCTAAAAAGTTCACACATAGATGCTTTGCAGAGGTTTTAGAAATAAATAGGAATGAGCATATATGAAATAGCAAAACTAAAATTTCTAAAAAGAATAAAATCTTATAAATAATAGTAAATTCGCTAGTATATTAATTGAAATTAAATTTATGAATTAAAAAAATATATTTATTAAATGATAATGCATGAAGTTAATGACAGATTAGACTTTGTGCAAATTATACTAAGTTCTCAGTGACGTCATCTGTTGGTAAAACCCATTGATGAGTCAAAACTTTATGTCTGAACTTGCTAGTGATTTGAAGCATCATGTGATCAGCAGATAAGAACTTATCAGGCATTCTTCTTAATGAAACTGGGAGAAATGGACGGGTTTGCAGATTCGTCCGTATAACGTAAGTATAATTTATATGCTTATAATTTAAAAATATATAAAATGTATGTGTATTCCAATTTTTCTTATGCGTTTAGTTCATAGTTGTTATAGCATACAAATTTTAGTTTATCAAACCTAATCAAAAATTTAAAATGTAGGTTATGCTAATTTGTTAAAAATGACAAGTGTAAAGTTATTGTGTTAAAAGTAATTTAGGTGATATATATATATATATATATAACTATCAATACTTCATATTATAAAGAGGTAAAAATTGTTTATTTGTAGGAGGTAAGCCCTGGAACTACCCAACCGATTCCAAAAGTAATGGTATCAAAATGATGGTGTTAGTCCAACTTAGAACATAGGCTATATCTTACGTGCGTGCCACTGGCCAAAAGGGGGTGCAGGAGCAACAAACGTTCTAAAAATGCGATTTTTGTGTTACTGAAGGGCCTAGAAACATGAAATTTGGAATGGTAGTTGCTTATAAGATACTAACGATCTCTAAGGACATTTCTTAAAAAAATCGAAATTATAAAGGGGTGAGAAAAGCGTTCTAAAAAACGTTCTAAACTGCGATTTTTACGCAATTTCAGGAAGTACCAAACGGATTTCAAAAATAATGGTGTCAAAATGATGGTGACAGCCCTTGCTCTAACATAGACTACATTTTATGTCGGTGTCACTACCCCTAAAGGGGGGGGGGTGTAGGAGCAAATAAACGTTCGAAATTGCTATTTTTTGTTACTGAAGGGTCCAGATACATGGAATTTGACATGGTAGGTACTTATTAGATATAAATGATCGCTAAGAACATTTCTTAAAAAATTCCAAATTTAAAAATTATGAAAATGCGCAAAAAGCGTTCTAAAAAACGTTCTAAATGACGATTTTTACGCAATCTCAAGAAGTACCAAACCCATTTAAAAATAATGGAGTCAAAATGATGGTGAAAACCCTTGCTCCAATATAGGCTACATTTTATGTCTGTGCCACTACTTCTAAAGGGGGTGCAGGAGCAAAAAAAACGTTCGAAATTGCGATTTTTGTGTTACTGAAGGGCGCAGATACATGGAATTTGGAATGGTAGTTACTTATAAGATATAAATGATCTCTAAGAACATTTCTTAAAAAGTTCGAAATTTAAAAGGGGTGAAAGTGCGCGAAAAGTGCTAAAAAACGTTCGAAATGGCGATTTCTACGCAATCTCAGAAAGTACCCAACCCATTTCAAAAGTAATGGTTGGAAATTGATGATGACAGCCCTTGCTCCAACACAGGCTCTATTTCATGTCGGTGTCACTACTACCTAGGGGTTGTAGAAGCAAAAAACGTTCTAAATTGTGATTTTTGTGTTACTGAAGGGCCTTGAATCCTAAAATAAGGCAGGACAGTAAGATACAAATGATCTCTAAGAATATTTCCTAAAAAATCAAAATTTAAAAGGGGTGAAAATGAGCGAAAAGCGTTCTAAAAAACTTTCTAAATTGCGATTTCTACGCAATCTCAGGAAGTACTGAAACGATTTAAAAAATAATGGTGTCAAAACGATGGTGACAGCCCTCGCTCCAACATAGGCAGTATTTCATGTCGGTGCCACTACCCCAAAGTGGGTGAAGGAGCAAAAAACGATCTAAATTGCGTTTTTTGTAAAACTGCAGGAACTAGAAACTTGAAACTAGGCATGGTAGTTAATTATAAGATAAAAATTATCTCTAAGAGCATTCCCCCTAAATAATTTGAAATTTAAAAAGGGTGAAAATGGACAAAAAACGTTCTAAAAAACGTTCTAAATTGCGATTTCTACGCAATCTCAGAATGTACCCAACCGATTTCAAAAGTAATGGTCGGAAATTGATGATGACAGACCTTGCTCCTATATAGGATCTATTTCATGTCGACGTCACTACCACCTTGCGGTTGCATTTTAAAAAAAGTTCTAAATTGTGATTTTTGTGATACTGAAGGGGCTAGCAACTTGAATGGCATGGTAATTACTTATGAGATGTAAATACTCTCTGAGAAGAGTTCCTTAAAAATCTGAAATATAAAAGGGTGAAAATGAACGAAAAGCGTTCTAAAAACGTTTTAAATAACGATTTCTACGCAATCTCAGGAAATATAAGCCGATTTCAGAAGTAATGGTTTCAAATTGATGGTGACAGTCCCCGCTCCAACATAGCCTATACTTTACGTTGTTGTCACAGCCACCTGGGGGTTACAGGAGCAAAAAATGTTCTAAATTGCGTTTTTTGTGTTACTGAGGGGTCTAAAATTTTAAATTTGGACTGGTAATTACTTCAAAGATGCAAACGCTTTCTAAGAATTGTCGAACGATAATTCCAAATTTAAAAGGATGAAATGAGCGAAAAGCTTTCTATAAGCGTTCTAAATTACGATTTTTATGTAATCGTATGAAATACGAAACCGATTTCAAACATAATGGTTGAAAATTGATGGTGATAGAACCTGCTCAAACATTAGCTAGATTTTATGTCGAGAGTTGCAGGAGCAAAAAACTTTCAAAATTGCGATTTCTGCGGTACTGAAGAGGCTAGAAACTTTAAATATAGTACGGTAGTTACTTATAAATACAAATGTCCTCTTAGAACAGTCGAAAGAAAATTCGAAATTAAAAAGGGGTGAAGCGAAGGGAAGGAGCGAAAAGCATTCTAATAGAGTCCTAAATTACTATTTCTATGGAATCTCAGGAAATAATAAACCGATTACGGAAATTATTGTTTGCGAATCAAGAGTGATAGTCCCTGTTCTTATACGGGCTATATTTTATGCCGGTGTCACTACCACCTGGTTGCCAGGAACAACAAGAAAGCCTTTAAATACATCTAAATTCCGTTTTCTATAGAATATTAGGAAATACCAACCGATTTCAAACTAAATGTTGGCAAATTAATAGTGACAGTCACTGTTTCAACATTTTTCGAGACATTCTATTTCAACTCCATTTCGGCATTTTATGTTGGTGCCACTAACACCAAAGAGGTGGTAGACTGTTAGACAAGAAGCTTGGAATTTGACATGATGTTTAATTTTAAGATGTTAATGTGTTAAGATGATTTCTAAAAAATTCAAAACTTCAAATGAATACTGAAATGAACGTATGAGATGAGCATAAAAGTCTCAAAATACTTTATAAATTATCATTTAATTGGAATTAGTTTTCGTTCTTCTTATTAATTAAAATCGCATTTCTCTCTATTGCACCTTTATTATGAAGTTTAGTCAAACTGTGGCTTAATTTGTTTAATTATTTCAAAAAGTGTTCTTCTAATAAAAAATAGTCCTGCAAATATCACTTGGCATATTTCAGCTATTACGCGAGCAAAGCCGCGGGATTTGCTAGTATATATATATATATATATATATTTGAATAATTCCTAAGTTTAGTCGTTTTATAGGATATCTAACAAATTACAAATTTTTAATAAGTTTTGTAACAAATGATAAAAGCTATTTACGTATGATTTTATTTTTAAATAATTCATATGATAACTAACTCTAAGCTCATTCACTCACATAAAATTTATTATTCGCTTTAATTGGTTGACCGGTGAATGTGTGTGCTGTCTAAACTTTAGAAATAAACTAAAACCTTTGTTAATATCAGATTCTACTATATGAAGCATAAGTAATTAAATCTCTATTTTTTTAAAATTTCATAAAATATAAGATTTATTTATTATAATCATATGCAAATAGAATAAAGAGTTAAATGTTAAAATAAATAATGTGAACATTAAAAAGGTTCACAATCTTAACTTAAAAGGCGACTAATATATAGAAAAAGTGTTAATGTAAGTTAAGATATGCATTTTATTTAAAAACTTCTTAGTACATTCAAGCCTTCCAGTCTCATCATCAGAGAATATCTTAATAAGTAAATGTTGTTTATTTATACAAAAACGTCATTCTGTTTTAAAATTATTTATACAAATACGTCACTTTGTTTTGAAATTTAGTTATTAAGATATTCTCTGATGATGAGCCTGGAAGGCTTGAAAGTACTAAGAAGTTTGTAAATAAAATGTATATTTTAAACTTGTAACACTTTTTCAATACATTAATCGCCTTTTAAGTAAGATTGTGGACCTTTTTAATGTTCACATTATTTATTTTATGTTGAATCAAGGTGAAAAATTGCATTTCGTCTTATGATATTATTTGAGTTAAATATTCTTAACATGTTTCACATATTATTTGAAACTTGTGTTAGCTTATTTAAAAAATTATAGATTTTATCCTAAGTGGATGTTGTTTAGTTTTAATAATGATATTTTTTCTACTATTAGTATACACTATTATTAGTATTTATTTTCCATTTCATAAATTTCCCTATCCCTATATGTTATTAGTAATTCACATGCACATATTGTTTACTTATTATAGCAGTTAAACGAATACATTTTTTTCTTTCGATATTTAAACAAATTCCTTGTTAAATATATTTCTTTCAATAAGTAGCAAGTTTTGAATTTTGAGTGATTGTTTAATATGTTGAATAAGAAGTAGTGTGAGCTAATCAAAGTTAAAAATGTTTAAGCAAACTAATTTGCGTTAAATGAACTAATATGTGTCTAAAAATATATATATATATATAATGTTATCACTCTAAAATTAATAAAAACTCGAAGTTACGAGAAAATGCTTTTAATAATTCTTAACAATTGGAAATTATTTTATCACATATCCTCACTTTGACAGTAGACAGTCCCTAAACTTGAGTGAGTCAAAATTATCATGTGAACTGTCGCGCTTTATTCCCCTAAATTGAAAACAGATACTGAAAATCTAAAACTAACTGTTTGAAAAATTACATATTACTAATATAAAACTATTTCCTATGGAAAGGGTATAAAATTAAAACAAAGTATTTTATTTTCTCAATATTTATACTAAAAATTAACTTATTTTGAAAAATTTCCCTAAAGCCAATTTTCTAGAAAATGCTTTAAATTACTTATAGTAAATTCTCTTATCTACAATCCGCAATACATTATCAAAAAACGATTCAAGTCTCTTATCTACAATCCGCAATACATTATCAAAAAACGATTCAAGTCTCTTATCTACAATCCGCAATACATTATCAAAAAACGATTCAAGTTCATTGACTCGAAGTCAAAATTTTTGCTATATAAATTGTGATGCTTTTTAACACTTTCCAACAAAGTTGAAAAGTGTTTATGACTTCGGTTTGTCTGTCCGTCTGTCCGCGCTCTAGCTCTCGTAAATATAGTCGGATCGTTCTGAAGTTTTTGGATGTTAGTGACCTCTACCATAGCACGATCCCTATTTCAAATAAAGTTTCTAGCATGTTTAGTTCATTTACAGGGACAGTCAAAAGTTTACCGTTACATTACGGCCTATGGGAAAAAATCGTTTAAAATGGTTTTTAATGATGTTACATGCTTTCAAACATAATAAAATTCATATGCATTTATCAAGTACACTAAAATAGGCATTCTATAGAATATACGATGCAAAGAATAGTTATTTATCCTTTACAGGGCCACACAAAATAATTCCGTTACAGAACGATATAGGGGTGGAGGGAATTGCTTGCGGCGTATTTTAATTATGTTAAATTATGTTAAATTATTTCATATGTAATGAAATTCGCGTCGCTGAGGTTTACTATAACATACTTCATGTATAATAGGAAGTGCATAGCATTTACAGGGACACACAAAAGATTTCCGATACTATATTGTGTCCGAAGTACTGTACAGTAGCGATGATTGCTGGAAATGCATTTTTATATATGTTATGTGCTTTTATGTTTCACTATATTTATGCATAGTATATGGTGCGTATAAATGTTGTAATTCGTATACAGGGTTACACAAAATAATTCGTAATGGTTACTGGGTATGATTGCAAATTGCTTAAAGGTGTTTTTAAAATGAGTTATGCATTTTTACGCGGAACTGCATTTGGTTTACTAAGAAATGTTTGTAGAACATAGATAAAAGTATATACAGGGTCACGCAAAGAATTGGATACATGGCCGTCTATAAATGATAATTTCTGGAAATGCGACTTCAGTAGTTTTAAGAGTGTTTTACTTTGAATTAAACTTTAGCTAAATAGTGGCGTGTAATAAAGGTACTAGGTTAACTACACGGCTGTACAAATGTATACAAGTGTGTTTTGATCTATTAGTATAAATTGCTGAAAGAGAAATTTCAACCTGTTATGAGTTTTCTTGCTAAACTAAATTTTCCCATTACATAGTAATATATATATCAACCTACAGATCAAATACACGTCTGTTCAAAAGAATTGAAATACATATTTGACTATATACGGTAACTGCAGAAATTAGTTTTTTAAATGTTTCATGCATTTTCTAAAATGTTTACTTAGTTCTCTTATATACCTTATTTCTCTAAATAACGAAGTTTTGTTAAAGCATTCAGGAAGTGTTGGAAAGTGTTTCATTATCTATGCTAAATGCATGATTTTTCTTACTTGTTTCCCCTTCAAGTTGAAGTCTAACAGTTTCAGGTCCTCACGCAAAAGTTTAAAAAAATCATTATATGCAATAAGTAATATTTTGTCCTATAGAAAACTATGCGTAACTTTGATATAGTTACTTTTGAGCTATTATTATTATTATTATTATTATTATTATTATTATTATTATTATTATTATTATTATTTAAATTGACTTATTATTCTAATGTTATACGTTATTATTTTTAATATTTTAATGCTATTAATATTGATAGTACAATTTAATGAGTATGTGTGAAAAAAAAATTGTCCTATAGAAAACTATGCGTAACTTTCTTATAGTCACTTTTGAGCTAAACGTAATAATATTATTATTATTTAAATTGATTTATTATTTCCATGTTATTCAATGTCATTCAATGTTTCAATATATGTTATTATTATTATTAGTAGTATTTCAACAGTGTATGTGTTATAAAAATATATTAATTATCTAAAAACGCATTTAAAAAAAACTTGGAGAAAACGTAAAAATCAATTTTGAAAATTACATTTATCAACTAATTTTTCTTTTATTTAATGCTAAAGAGTTCTTTTCAAAAATATTCTCTAAAACATTATAAACAATGCGAAAATTTAGAACAGTGTGTTAAATTTCGTTTATTGAAAAAGTGCATTAGAAAAATTGGATAACATATACTAAAATAATTCCATTTGTTCAAAAACATCGGTAGATGAGATTCTCCAGTATAAATTCATTTAAAGACAAGAAGCTGTCCATTTTTATCACTGAACCTAAGGTGTACTATTGTCCTACAATTTCCTGGCGATAAGAATAGCCACACTCAAAAATTTCCCCCTAAAATAAATACGAAACTGATAAATCAAACAAGTAAAATTTATCGAAGTAACATTATTCTTTGAACTTTAAATACTATTCAGATAAAATTCTAATTATCTAAATAAAAAAATTCCGGAAAAACTCTTCTCTGTGCCTTCAATAACATTAAATACTGTTCAGATAAAATTATAATTATCTAAATTAAAAATTCCGGTTGGTTGGTTGTATTTATGTCGGCCAATTATCTGCACAAGGGATATAGGCCCAGGGGGAGTGCCCTTCGTGGGGGTCTTTCTAAGGGAACCTAACCCGTATTAACGCTTGGAAATCCAAGGTTCGAAGAAAACCACGAAAACTCCGAACGATTAGGCCGACGGGCGCGATTGGGATCGAACCCAGCACCTCCCGTCTACCAGATTCGAGAGCAGAACCTCTCAGCCACTGTAAAAATTCCGGAAAAACTCTTTATTAAAAATTAGCACTTTTTTTAAAATTTATCAGTAAAAAATGCTATCCTACGTTAAAAAAAGTTTAATCTAAAAAAATCCTTATCAAAATTCTCTTATCTCCCTTTCGCTTATCGTGCCACACTTCCGCTATCGTACTATAAGACGATAACAAGTGAGCTTCAAAGGAGCACAGAATGACCTTCATTTGACTTTCATTGAGACAAGACGGTGCAAACGGCGCTTTGTATCTACATATAACGATTTAACCTAGTGTTGAATTCAGGGGGTGGCTCGGGGTCCAAAAGTTTTAAGATTTTATGCTTTTTAATGGACAAATGTGCATCCCCCCCTTACGGAACTCTAAAATACTCCCCCCCCTCCCGACCGAAGTCTGAGAAATCCTTTCAGCCATTCAACACAGAACCTAGAAAGAAAAAAAAAAGGTTCTTATACAAAATTTTACAGCAATTCTGCTACTAAATCAGTAGAAATTGAAGAATCGATTCAACCCGAATCGTGGATCGACCGCGATGCGATTTGAATTGAAGTAAATCGAAACATAACCATTCTACCCGCACATAAAGAATTAAAGTAAATAAAAAAATAATGATTTTACCCGTAACTAAAGATCGACATCGAATCTGTACTGAATCGATTCTCCATTTCTGATCCTAGGTTACGGGTAGAATCGAATCGTTCATTTTTTCTTGCTTTCTGTCTCCAGAAAAAGAAAGGGTTGGATTCGAGAATATTTTCGACTTCCGGTTCTCGAAGGATTTATAGTTTTAGTTAGAAGGTCTTGTCTGGAATACGATTTGACTAATTGTCTGTCTGTTTGTCTCTGACAAAAAGTTGTGGGCGGTCTATTTCAAGAAGTAATACATGGAATCTGTTGAAATTTTAGATTCAGTTAGACCTTCATATAAATTGGTGACGATTACTTTTTGGTGGAAATCGCCCAACAGGTGGCACTGCTATGCTGCATTTTTCATGATTTCCGCAAGATCGCTATCTCAAGAACTAATGTACGAATTTTCACCAAACTTCAGATTCAGTTTGACGTTGACATAAGTTGTTGATGATTAGGTTTTGATGTAAATCTACCAGCAGGTGGCGCTACTATGCTGCATCTTCCTCGATTTTTGCAATAGCTCTATCTCAAGAACTGATGCACGGATTTTTATCAAACTTCACATTCAGTTAGACGTTGGTATGAATTGTTGCTTATTAGGTTTCTGTGTAAATCGCCCCACAGGGGAGTTACTATGCTGATTTTATCAGCAGTGTTGAATTCTGACATTTTACTCCGGGAGGGATTTCTGCGGATCCAGGGAGGGTTCAGAATGGGTGGGGATTGAACTTTTGTACATTAAGAAAAAATCTCAAACCTTCTGAGGGGACATGTGCCACCCCCCCGGGCCACCCCCTTAAATTCAACACATTTTTCAGGATTTAAACGGTTTTAGGGATCATATCTCAAGAACTAATGAATGGAGTTTCATAAAACTTAATATTTTGTTAGACATTACCATAAGTTGTTCATGATTAGATTTTCGTGTAAATGATATAACAGGTTGTGCTTCCATGCTGCTTTTTTCAGCAGTGTTGAACTCAGACATTTTTCTCCGGGAGGGGTTTCTATGGTTCTGGAGAGGGACGTTCTAGAGTTACGGGGGAGGGGATTGGACTTTTGTCCATTAAGCATAAAATCTCAAATCTGCCTGGGGGACATTCCAATGTTCCGGGGGGAGGAGGGTTGTTCACTCGTACCAGTTCCTGAATTCAACACTGTTTTTCAGGATTTACACGATGTTAGCGATAATATCTTAAGAAGTAATGCACGGAATTTCATCAAACTTAATATTCTGTTAGTCATTGACATAAGTTGTTTCTGAGTTTTTCGTGTTAATCATGTAACAGGCTCCGCTGCTACACTACTTTTTTCATGATATTCCTGATAGCCATATCCCATAACTAATGCACGGAATTTAACCAAACTTCATATTCTGTTACACATTCATATAAATAGATCCTTATTAGGCTTGGGTGTATACTGCTCAACAGGTGTCGCTTTTATGCTTTTTGAATTGGGATTTTCCGTTGTGGAAATCTAAGAGGGTATGGGCTGAAATTCAATGACTTGTTAGAAAAATGCAATGCTTATATTTTCTTTTAAAATGAACATACTACAAGTGTGCCATATACTCGTAGTTGAATTTATAAGCTTCAGTCATTCAGCCTTAGACATGCTGAAAGAAAATCATTATTCTGTCACATAAAAATCGTGAGATAAACACATTTATTTATCATGCATGCTTCGAAATCATGTATACAAGTATCCCAAAACGAGCCTATACTTTTAGAATCCTTATGATGGGCATAGGTTATCATTTATATTTGACACTGTGATAGCGAATTTTGAAGCTTTTACATTTATGAGACAGAAGAAAGTTTTGGGATTGGCAAATCCAACTACTTTACCTTCAATTTTTGAAGGAAAATGAAAATGATATTACCTTTGGAGACATAGATTAAAAAATTTATGGTATCGGTTAAATCGAGTTGGCCATAGTATCGATTAAATTTTTTTGAAATCGCGCATCATTACTTCAAATAGGTAGTATATCTAAAATTTCTTTTCGATTGGTTGAGCGGTTAGGCTGCGAGGGGTTCCTATATCGGGGAAGTATTTTTATGACCACCCTGTACATACTATTATACATACATTTTGGAGGTTTTCAGTTTGTCACTACATTTTTAGTTTTAGTCCAAGAGCTGTTAAACATTTTAGGGAAGGTATTTGAGGCACCCTGAAAATTTGTGCAACACTTCTTTTGTAATGCCTGAATACAAAATCGAATGTCTGGCTGAAGGATCGTGGCCCAAAACCTGTGCCAGACCAAAAATGGCACTTGACACGTGTCTGGCACAGTTTTTGTGCCGACTAAAGTGTCTGTCATTTTCAAAATATTTTTTTCTAAGCATAAATATTATTGTGCCTCAATCTCAGCGTGCCTCAAATACCTTTTTTGGGTAGTCAAAAAATGGCACTTGACACGTGTCTGGCACAGTTTTTGGCCCGACTAAAGTGTCTGTCATTTTCAAAATATTTTTTTCTAAGTATAAATATTATTCTGTTTCAATCTCAGCGTGCCTCAAATACTTTTTTTGGGTAGTGTCAAAAAATGGCACTTGACATGTGTCTGGCACAGGTTTTGGGCCACGATCCTTCAGCCAGACATTCGATTTTGTATTCAGGCATTACAAAAGAAGTGCTGCACAAATTTTCAGGGTGCCTCAAATACCTACTCAAAAATGTTCAACAGCTCTCCTACTATTTCATTTTGTAAATCGAAAAGAACAAATTCGTCATTTGTTTTCCAAAGAATTTCGGCCGATAAATCAGAAGTCTTGAAAACGTGATGTCGTCTATTAGCATTTTTACTGGAAGTTTAATCAATTTAGGTTACGTTTCCTGATGTTTGTTTAGAGTGTTCAAGTTTTAAGGTTTATAATGCGTAAGAAAAATAAGTTTTTTTGGGAATTTTAACCCTCACGACTTTTTCCCCACAAATCATTCTTTAAATTAGTAGGATTAAAATGCTATTAACCCGTAAGCATACGCGCCGGTGTAGATCTCACCTTCATCACATTTTTTTTTTCGAAAAAGGGGAGAAAATTTTTGAGTACGTTTCTGACCTGGCTTGTTTCTTTCAAGATCAAGGTCGAGAAGGGGTAGGTGAAGGAATGTCGTTTTTTTGTTCGCTAGGAGTGGAGAAAGATACCACTTGGGAGTGAATAACCCCGTGCGCGTACGAAGTTCATTTCTTACGGGATAACACATGCTCAAATAATTTTAATCAAAGAGTAACATAAAAGCTACTTGTATATATTGATAAAAGGGCATTAAATGTAATTAATATCATTTTTGTGAAATAATGCATGCTTTAAGGTGTAAAATGAATCGTTTGCAAATGTATAGCATATTTTCTATAAAAAAGATATTTTTACAGAAACTGCTACAAAATCTGTAACTAAATATAAAAGCATGATTTTTTCCCCTAAAAAGAAGTAGAACTGATGCATTTTACATTATGCAGGTTATTTAAAAATTATATGTCAGAAATGTAAATGCAGGTAGAGGGAACCTTAATAAGCAGATTTCGTATAGAAATGTGGGTGTGGAAACGCAGAGTTGAGGCGGTAGAGAGCGCTGTTAAGTTCAGCGGATAAAAGCATTTCACTGGCTTAAATCGTCATTCTCCGCACGGATTTCGAGCAACATGCATCGTTACACCAATGCGGAGCTTGCCGACATGCATTTCATGTATAGGCTGCGGAAGAAATTGGAGCGGCTGTTCAAAGGATACGTGGAGCGATTTCCAAGTAGGAATCTGCCGGATCGCTGAACAATTGGGGTATCTTCATCGGGAGTTGTGCACGAGTGGATCATTGTAAGCCTCGGGGAGTGATACAGGCAAAGGCACTGTAAGATAACGCAGAATTCCTGCAGTGGAAACAGCAATATTATGCACAGTAGAGGAATGTCCTTCGAAAAGCTCGAGAACTATTGGACGTGCGTTAGGTGTGAGCCATTTCCTTGCGCAGCCATATACATGAACGCATGTCGGCAAGCTCCGCATTGGTGTAACAATGCATATTGCCCAAAATCCGTGGGGGGAATGACGATTCAAGTCAGCGAAGTGCTTTCAAGCGTCGAACTCAACAGCACCCTCTACTGCTTCAACGCTGCATTTCCTCTACCACATTCCTATACGAAATCTGCTTACTAAGGTCCCCTCTACCTGCCTTTACATTTCTGACATATAATTTTGAAACACCTTGCATTTATGCCTTCATTTATGCCATAAATGATGTCTGGATGTTTAAAAGGCATCACTCAAATTAAAATTAAGTCGAAAGCATTTCCTAAAACATTGCGATTTATAATTTAAAGTTAGGAGGCTCCGGTGAGCGAGAGGGTTAAGGATGTACTCATTTTAAAAAATTTTTGTGCAACAGCATAAATATTTTTGGTATATTTAAAAATTAATTTTTATACCTTTATTTGTCGAACATTCAGATAATCTCAAGCAGGTCCCAAAAGTAGAACAACCTTTTTCATAATTATTAAGGGCTTTACGTTGTAAAATCGAATACTAAACAAAACAGAGGTTGCTATCCAACGTATACTTTATTCATAAATTTAAAGATGATGTAAAAATAGAAACACATGAATAAAATAAAACTCAACGTTTCGGTTTAATTTAAAAAAACATCTTCAGGAGTAAAATTTTCTGAAAATACAAATCGGTAGGAAATAATCTATATGCTACATCGTCAAAAGTTATATTCAAACTGGAAGAAGCAAAGTAAACTTCAAAAATCCTTTTAAAAATAACTCAGTAGCACCATCTGTTTTTCAAAATAAATAAAAGAAGGGATGTTTCCATGTTTTTCCAGACCACCCTTCTTTTATTTATTTTGCATAACACATGGCGCCATTAGAGCTGTTTTTAAAAGATTTTTGAAGTTTACGTTACTTCTTCCAGTTTGAATACAATTTTTGACAATGTAGCATATAAAAAACATATTATAGATTATTATATACATATTATATACATATTATGGATTGTTTCCTGCCGATTTGTGTTTTTAGAAAATCACACTTCTGAAGATGGTTTTGAAGATTAAAACCGAAACGCTGACTTTTATTTTATTCATGTGTTTTTATTTTTACATCATCTTTAAATTTATGGATAAAGTATACATTCGATAGCAACCTCTATTTTATTTAGTAATGTTTGTTATTATATAATTTGTTATTTAAGTACGATACAGTATTGATTTTTATCGATTGCTACCCGATGACTACCTTTTCGTACATGTTGCTTCCTGAATAATGATTTAAAATACACTCTAAGATAGCATTTCATGAAACATTTGTTACTTATGTTAATGAAAAACTTCGTTCCATTCACTATAATATGGATAACAACATCTGCAAACCATATGAATTTACGAATAATACAAAATTACGCGAATGTAAAAGAAAGCAAAGTGTTTAAATTTGGGAACAGCCTTAAGATCGAAGGAAATGAATTGCTTTATTTTTCCAATTTAGAAATTTCACTTCAATAAAATAGAAAACAATATCCTGAATAAAAACGAGTAGCTGTTATACAATGCCATTTATTAAAAGGAAATTAAATGAGAAAATATTTTGTAGATATGTCCTTATGGTACAGAAGAAATAAATTTTGATTTTCTCAAAACATGAATAGTAAAAAAAGGTATGCTTTTCTTAAAGATTTTACTAGAATTAACCTGGAATTTGCAAGATATTTTAATGTTGCGAAATATTTATATGTACTGAACATAAAAGTTCACGAGTTCATGTTTATACGAGAGTGTACCAATAAGTTTTTGCCCTCACATAGAAATAATTGAGGGAAATTTATGAAATTGATATATTTTATTAGTCCTTTTCTATAATAGTCACCGTGCATAGTAACACATTTCTGCAAACGGTATTTCAAAGAGAGGGGGGAGGGTTGATTTCAGGAGGCGGGATAGTAGACCGAAAGAGGGGTACTGGGGGGCACTTTACTAGCTTTTGCTGACCCCATAAGTAAGCGTACAAAGTTAATGCTGGAATCTGCCGTAAATTGACACAGCTGCGCCATCTTGTGGATGGAGTGAATAACGCAAATACGCAGGTTTTTTTGTATGACGTCATATATGACAGAATATCTACCATCTGCGCATCTCGTGCGCAGGTCTATTTGAAGATATTTACAATTTAAGAGTTATAGGTGGAAAAGCAGACAAAGCTATTTTAGATAATACCTGTTAAAATTTTAATCATGAATTTCAAATATTTACTCACTCATGGAAGATGAACCTTGTTTACCAGATTTATTGCAAAATATTTTTGTTACAGTTTGTTTTGATGAAAATATGTGTATTTAAAAAAAAAATCGCAATGTTATTTTAATTTCGGGAGAAAAAGCACTAATGCTACGTAAACAGTATTGCCTTTTGCCCCGAAACTAAACTGACATTGCAACTATTTTTTAAATACATATATTTTTATCAAAACAAGCTGTAACAAAAATATTTTGCAATAAATCTGGTAAACAAGGTTAATCTTCCATGAGTGAGTAAATATTTGAAATTCACGATTAAAATTTTAACAGGTATTCAAAACTATTTTTGTTAATAAAAGTTATAGGCGTAACTTTTAATTCCATAGTTTTTTCCAGGTTTTTTTCCACATTGGAAGAAACTTGCCCACCTTGGGTTTATGTTCTTATTTATTAGAAAAAAAATGTATTTTAAATATAATGAGCGAAAAGCATGTGTTTAAATTGATGTAATATACCAGTATGTATGTATTTTAAATAAAGTTATGTTTTTCAAATGACGAATATATTTTTAAAATGATGATTTTATATTTTGAATGAAATGAATGCAACATAAACGTTGGTGATGGGGAAAATATTTGACGGTTTATGAACTGCGGCCGGCTAACATAAAAGTACTTTTTTACACTGTTTATTTAATCTAACCCTGTTCATATATATGAAAAGATAAAAAATTTTAATCGATTTTTCCCTCCCAGATATGCTAGAAAAATAAAAATTATGTACTGGATGTGTTTCTAGTAACAATACAACATTTTAGTATTTTTACAACTTGATTATAAATTAGCAAATTAATTTTACGTTATCTAAACGTAGCTGATAAATCCTTAAACATTCTTTATGGTTGTTACAACTGTATATACAAGTACAACAGTTGAGTAAGTTATGTAACAAACTACGATTTCTAAACTATACCAGCTGGTTGGGAAATTGCAAAAGAGAAATATTTAAAACCTTTAAGCATCTTAAACGTGATTTTCAGCCCTATAATTTTTTATAAAAAAGTTAAAATATTATTTAATATATGTTATTAAATGACAGTGATTTTAATACGTTCAATTGGCCCATCTCCGTCCACAGCCCTATTTTTCTACTACTTATTCCGACTCTTTTGCGAAAGCCAGATTGAAAAAAATTCAAAAATTGAAACCGGACAAAATTAAAAGGGAAATTTGAAATTATTGGCTACCGACCAACAACTGCTATGTCGAGCTTATTATTAGTCTATAGTTTTCAGTTATTGGCAATTGTTGTGTGTTTCATAAGCCTTTTTCAAATTTGGAGAATGTTCCGCAATTGGGTTATTTCGATAAAAGTTACTTTCATTTTCTATTATTTAAC
This sequence comes from Maratus speciosus, assembly GCA_963932465.1. Lineage (NCBI taxonomy): Eukaryota > Metazoa > Arthropoda > Arachnida > Araneae > Salticidae > Maratus > Maratus speciosus. Next base: position 346,913,585 of record OZ010790.1, read on the forward strand.
TTTTATACAATTACAATTGTATACTGTTTTCTCATTTGACGCCAATCATGGCTATCGGCCCGATTACGGAGAGTTATCCATTTTACCCCTGCGAAGAACCGGTGTAAGATAATAAATGTTTAATTGAGCATACCACGTACTATTTGTAAATATTTTATATTTTATTCCAATTTTTGACGTTTCTTCTATACTTTGTATGCTTTCTGCAATGTTATTCACCTGTGCGAAGTGCAGGTATCCCATGAAAACTATTTTTCCCGGATCAATGACCGACATATTTCTAGATTTAAAAAAATAAAAAAGAAAAGTGCCCAGCTAAACTGATGGCATTGAGCTCACAGACTATTCACACTAATTGTATATTATACTCTTATTTTAAAGAATAATGCCACTCAAAAAAATAAGTGAAGGGGAATTAGCCCCCGTTTTCCCCTTTATACTTAACCAGTGAACCTCCAAATCTAATCAGGGAAGCTCCTTATCATAATAAACCGGTATACCAAATTTGGAGCAAATCGAATAATCTTGCAAAAAAAAGAAACATTTATCTAAATTAAGGGGGTGGACTAACCCCCCTTTATCCTTAACCAATTAATCGCCAAAACGAATCAGGGAAGCTCTTTAACATAATAAACCGGTATACCAACTTCGGAGCAAATCGAATCATTCTGCATGAAAAACACATTTATATGAATTAAGGGGGGTGGACTAACCCCGTTTTCCCCCTTTACCCTTAACCAATGAACCCCAAAACTAATCAGGGAAGTTCCTTAACATAACAAACCGGTATACCAAATTCGGAGCAAATCGAATCATTCTGCATGAAAAACGCATTTATCTGAATTAAGGGGGGGGGGGGGTGGACTAACCCTGTTTTCCCCGCTTTATCCTTAACCAATGAACCCCCAAAACTAATCAGGGAAGTTCCTTAACATAATAAACCGGTATACCAAATTCGGAGCAAATCGAATCATTCTGCATGAAAAACACATTTATCTGAATTAAGGGGGTGGACTAACTCCGTTTTTCCTCCTTTATCCTTAACCAATGAACCCCCAAAACTAATCAGGGAAGTTCCTTAACATAATAAACCGGTATACCAAATTCGGAGCAAATCGGATCATTCTGCATGAAAAACACATTTATCTGAATTAAGGGGGTGGACTAACCCCGTTTTTCCTCCTTTATCCTTAACCAATGAACCCCCAAAACTAATCAGGGAAGTTCCTTAACATAATAAACCGCTATACCAAATTCGGAGCAAATCGAATCATTCTGCATGAAAAACACATTTATCTGAATTAAGGGTGATAGACTAACCCCGTTTTTCCCCCTTTATCCTTAACAAATGAACTCCCAAAGCTAATCAGGGAAGTTCCTTAACATAATAAACCGGTATATCAAATTCGGAGCAAATCGAAACATTCTGCCATGAAAAACCCATTTATCTGAATTAGGGGGGGGGGTGGGGGTGGACTAACCCCGTTTTTCCCCCTTTATCCTTAACCAATGAACCCCCAAAACTAATCAGCAAAGTTCCTTAACATAATAAACCGGTATACCAAATTCGGAGCAAATTGAATGATTCTGCATGAAAAACCCATTTATCTGAATTAAGGGGGGTGGACTAACCCCGTTTTTCCACCTTTACCCTTAACCAATGAACCCCCAAAACTAATCAGGGAAGTTCCTTAACATAATAAACCGCTATACCAAATTCGGAGCAAATCGAATCATTCTGCATGAAAAACACATTTATCTGAATTAAGGGGGTGGACTAACCCCGTTTTCCCCCTTTATCCTTAACCAATGAACTCCCAAAACTAATCAGGGAAGTTCGTTAACATAATAAACCGGTATATCAAATTCGGAGCAAATCGAATCATTCTGCATGAAAAACCCATTTATCTGAATTAAGGGGGGGGGTGGACTAACCCCGTTTTTCCCCCTTTATCCTTAACCAATGAACTCCCAAAACTAATCAGGGAAGTTCCTTAACATAATAAACCGGTATATCAAATTCGGAGCAAATCGAATCATTCTGCATGAAAAACCCATTTATCTGAATTAAGGGGGGGGGGGTGGACTAACCCCGTTTCCCCCCCTTTATCCTTAACCAATGAACCCCCAAAACTAATCAGGGAAGTTCCTTAACATAATAAACCGGTATACCAAATTCGGAGCAAATCGAATCATTCTGCATGAAAAACACATTTATCTGAATTAAGGGGGAGTGGGGGTGGACTAACCCCGTTTTTCCCCCTTTACCCTTAACCAGTGAACTCCCAAAACTAATCAGGGAAGCGCCTTATCACAGTGAACCTAGGAAAAAATTTTGAAGCAAATCGGATGTTTCTATCAAGAGTTATCGCGTTACGTACATACGTACGTACGTACATACATACATACATACATACATACATACATACATACATACATACATACAGAACGGGCGGGCACATTAGCTCTCAGGCTTTGATAGCCTGTGAGCTAAAAAGTATTTTGTCGATTTTAGGAATTTTTTTAAAGCTGTTGTCTAAAATTCTCAAAATATTTTAAACTATAAATAATCAATTCTTGCTGGTTTAATAGTACAAGAATTACTGCTTGCATTTTAAATTAAAGTGGATCCTAATGTAAAATTAAATGAGTTTTAAATGGAATGAATGAAATGCTTCTATTTTAAATATTATAAATACAATTCGATAAAGAAAATATTTGGCAATTTATCGCCTGCGCCCGGTAAATAAAAAATATTCCTTAAAATTAATTAAATAATTTATACTTAAACTCTAAGCGTAATAAAGCGCTTAATGCTCATTGGAAATACACATGTTTATGTAATTTTTATAACTTTATCTTATCAGGAATTGAATTAAAAACGCTGCTGTAAAATTCTATCTTAACATACATTAACTAATTTTTATATGTCCTTGTTCATTGCATTACAAAAAACATAATTCAAATAGAACGTATTAAAATCACTGACATTTAATAATATATATTAAATAATATTTTAACTTTTTTATAAATTATAAAACACAAAACTAACCTGTTTTTCTCTTTTGGGAAGCGAAAAAAAATGAGTTCTCTCAGATAGATAGTTATTTTTGTAGTTTTGAAAACTGCAATAATTAGAACGCCAACGTGGCATTTCCCCAAATAATATAAGTTCTTAAAAGAACTGATTTTGTTTAAATAACTAACTTCAATTAATAAATTAAATAATGGCGAATAAATAAATCGAATTAAATCTATACTTCAACAATTAAGTACTGGAGACGACAAACGAATAAAATCACGGCTGCGCGTGCGCATAGTTACATTTCATAAATATCGAACTTATAGATCATCCACAAAGGGGAAAGAAGTTAATAATCCTCTTGTAGTTCACTCCGCCCGCTGGTTGGCGTATGACCTTGATTGAAGTGACCTCTCCTTTAATCTTGCGGTTACCTCTCCCATTTAAGATAGGACGCTTACTTATATCGCTTTGGCTGACCCTCTCATGTGACATATTGTTGGAATATGTCTAACATATGGAACCATCTAGGGAAACAAAACACAAACTATTGAAGAGGAAAAGAAATTCAATCGTGCGAATTTAATGTTTTTAACATTTTTTTAACATACCTGATAAGTCTTTATGATTTCAGATTTGTCTGTCTGCCGTCTACCGTCTGTTTTTGCTCTCAGGCTCAGTTGGGAAGAAACAAGTTGGAAATTGCTCGTCAAACGTGGCAAATGAGGTGCGTTAGCACTATAACTAGTTTTATAAATATTTTTTGCATCGCATAGTGTACTGAATGTATATTTTAGTGCACTTCATAAGTGCATATCAATTTCATTCTGTTCGAAAGGCTGTAACATCATTAAAATGAACTTACAATATTTTTTTCCCATTGGCCGTAATGTAACGGAAAACTTTTGACTGTCCCTGTAATTAAACTATGCATCCAATTTTCATAAAACTGGAAATGACTCGACAAATTTTTGAAACAATTATATACAGTGATCTCTCACTTATACGCGACCTCTGTTATACGAGTTTTTCACTTATGCACGTATTTCCCGCGTGCCCGACCAGCGAAATAGGAAAACAATAATGCTAACACTTATTAATTTATACGCGGAACCTAAAATGCACCTTTCACTTATGCGCGAAAAAAGAAGTTTAGTATTCGCGACTCCAGCACTTGAATACGCCCTCTGGTGAAATCGTCAAGAACTATCTCTGAGTCGGCAAACATTTTGCAAGCCTATTTGAACGACATTGAAAACGTGTATGTTTTCAACGCTAAAAACTCTTTTCTTTGTGTGTGTATAATTTACATTTACAATGGATAATGTTTGCTGCAGTGTTTCCCAGTCTAATACTCGTTTATTTGATCATACAAGAGCCAATTATCCACTCTAAAAGATTATTAATATACATCTTCGTGAAGATAGGATTCGAGTGTTGAAAATCGGCAAGAAAGTATGAAAACGCATGGACGTTTGCGGCAAGCATTTTCAGCCTAAAATTTTTTCCCCACGAGGTAAGAAAACTAAATATATTTTATATGTTGCTTTATTAGTTTAATTTTCACATTAAAAATTAATAATATGCCACTTGTTTATAATTTTTTTAATGTGAAAATCAGGCTTGACAGGATTTTGATACACGACCTGAAAAAAAGGTATTGCAAATAAAATTTCTGTTTTACGAGTGTGATTTTTAATTCAGTTGAAGTTTTAAATTGGGATATCTGATTGTAGTTTCTTGCTTGCCCTTTTAGTAAATTAAAATCCTTATATAAATATTTCAAGACAGTACATGTAAGCAGCGATTGATTAAAAAAGATATAGAGGTGCTGGGATGCTAAAATTGAAAAGTTCATGTACTATATATTTGTGATACTAACATTAGTAAATAACGGTATGAGAAACATAAATTATACACTATAACTGTTTTCAAATTTTAAATTGATACAGTGACGTAGGAACTTTGTACAAACAGGGGGAGCCGGGGCATATTGTGGAAAGCTAATGGCGCGGCTCATTTCGTTCATTTTGCAGGGTTCCTTCATAGTGTTGCACGTTTTACAAACAGAAGTATAAAATAGAAGCATATCAAAAGATCACCAACTCTTTAATCCAGTTAAAATAATTTTTAATAGATATACTTGATTCATAGAAACTTAATTTATGTGCAATCCCGAATACAGTATTCAAATTTAAGGCTTCTCCCACTTCCATTTACCAAAAATTAAAGTGCTTTCTGTTGTTTTGCTTACAAATTCTTTAAAAATCTCTTCCAAATCAATTTTAAAGGCCTCCTCTTTATAAATATGTTATAGGGGCAGGTAATTTGTAGTAGACCTATTTAAGATCCCCTTTTTTTCTGAAAATCGAGAGGCTTGTAAACATTGAGAAAAAGGGTGAAGGCACACAAACAAGTGTGCTCACCACCCCTATCTCTCTTCTCTTTGTTGTTTATTGCGTGAATTTCCTAGAAAAAGTATACTTTATTTTTTAATTCAGCAATGTATCGTAAACAGATGTGGTGCCAGAATTTCTACCGGGGGAGCTGTGGCTCCCCCGGTTCCTACGCCCTTGATCTGACAAGTTCTATCTCAAATCTTTTTCATATAAATATTAAAACTTACCAAATAAAAAAAAAAAAAATAATGAAAATGAAATATTTTCTTATCTAAATATTAAATTTGAAAGCCGAAATTTCATTGTTATAATTACATACCTATGACATTTTAAAATATGTCTGCAAATTTGTTCAGCTGCCTGTCAATGCATAAACATTATTCAGTCATGCTATACTATAATATTAATTTTTCATCTCTAAACCATTTAATTTATAGATTAAAAGAGATATTATATAAGAGTAGTATAAAGAGTTAATGTATTATAATATCAAAATTCTTTATATAAGAAACTTCATTACAAAAATGCTAAACCATTTTTGCTTGTAGCATTATACTAAAACATTAATATGTAAACCTTCCCATTTTTTAGATTTGAAATAAACATATTTCTAAAGAAAGAAGAACCGTAAGCTGTTCAGAGCCTGCATCGCAAATGTTTTGGGGTGATTCAATTCTCTTTGATACCAGTACTTGGGATGATTGTCCTACAGCCTTCGTCAGCGGTTCAAAAGCCATAAAAAAAAGAAAGGTAGGATATCTTTCTGAACCAATCCAATTCGTTCAACAGTTCTAGAACTCTGGCAACCTCCAGCTCCAGATATGCATTTAATCTGTCAACACCCATTTTAAGAGTGAAAAGGACTACAAGAAAAAAACTTTCTTGTTCTTGTAAAGACTGTTTAGATGACAAACACACACCATGAAATATAAACTGTAAATAAAGGCAAACGCCTGGAGAATTTCTAGAGCGGGTAGCGCCTGACATATTGTCTGGCCGCTCACTTGGGAAATTTCCCCCTGGTTTTGCTATATTTACATATTTTAAAAAATATATAAACGAGTAAGTACAAGAAAGAAAACAGGTATGTAAATTTAAATATAATGTTGTTTATTCAATTTAAGATAACATTAAGTGAATTCAATTATTTAAAAGTATTATAAAAAAAGTCTATAAAATTTAAAAATCATCTTCTACATCATAGTTTTTTTCGAATATTTCAGAAGGCATAGCATCATCCCTAGCGAAGACTTCTGACGTATTAGGTCACCAGGATTTGTTGATATATATCAATGGATATATATCATGATATATATCTGATATTTATTTTCAAAATATCAAGATTTTTGATATTTTCATATCACTTTATATTTATTTTCAAAATATCAAGACACGTGATCTTTCCTATATTTGATATTTATTTTCAAAATATCACTGTGCAAGATATTTTTGATATTTTCAGTCAAAACAAGTGTAAATAAAATTTCCAACTGTTATTGACTACGTGTTTCTGTAGATAAAGAAATTTTGTCTTCGTTAGTGATTTTTTTAGCATAAAAAGAAAACAGGTATCTTTTTCAAGCTTTATGTTTGATTTTTTTACTTTTAACTGTACATTATGTGGGACATAATTAATTCAGAACAGAAACATGCACTAAAAGATAAACTGTCTAATTTAGATACTCAGTTTTCATTAGAAAAGAATCTGTTCTGGTTTTGATTTAGTTCAGTTTAAACTGTATAGGATGTTAGGGAATAAAGAATAAGAAAAGCTTATATTTTTTTAGTTAAAACCTTTCAATTACAAAAATTTTGTTTATTAAATTTCTCATTTCTTAATAATTGATACTGAATCCTATAGCCTCCTTCTTTTTTAAACATCATGTAAGTGTATAAAGAAAATTGTTTGTTTTCCATTAGTTTATCTTTAATATTGTTCTAAGTGAAATAAAAAAGAAAAGAAAAATACACTTTTAATATATTGTTCAATTAAGTTTCCTTGTTAAGTGCAATATGTTTTAGTTTCTAATTTATATTATGTTTGAAATATTTATTATCTGCAGTAAGTTGACTATTTTGAAAATATCGGATATCAAAAATATCAGATATATATCAAAATATCAGATATTTTTGATATTTTCGAAAATATCATGATATTTACGAACACTGTAGGTCACCAATGCACAGAATCTTCATTGGAATTCTAATCCACGTAGAGTTCCTTTGATTATCTACTTTACAACAATTTTCATGTAAACTGGCATGCAAAGAAAACTTTTGTATAAAATACAGTAATGAAGAAAGTGGAGTTTTAAATGAATTAAGAGTTAGGTTTGTAATTTTTTTTTTTGATCTGTTACAATTTTTACATATTCTTCATCAAGAAAATTTTGAGTGAGATGTGTGTAGTGGAGGGGGGGGGGGAGAGAAATATCTGGAATTGTGAAATTCTGTGCTTTTAAATCTTCCTTGTAATGTGTACAACATAAAAAGTAATGTACATTTAAAAACTGATTTTAATTTATGCAACAAAATTCCCTTTTTTTCCCGTGTTCCCAGTTCCACCAAATATTCTTTCAAGTAGAAAATCAAGGGGTGGGAGGGGTTAAAATAAGAAAAAAGTTTTTCTTTAAAAAGCACTAAACTAAAATGCATAGATTTTTATAGTAATATTTTAGTTATACCGAGTATTACCTTGGCCAAGTACCAAGTTGTTGTGAATAAAAAAGAACTACCTGCACACATGAAAGGAGTTTAAAAATAAGGTGGCAGTGTGTGTGTGTATCTATATATAAACATGCTTGCAACAAATTTGCTGGATTAATAATGTAATTTATCGCTAACTGTATTTTATTATGGCAAACAGTGTTGATGTTAGAATGTCATAAAATCTTATGTAAGCAAAGGGGGCGGGGGGCGGTCTATAGTAGGTCCTAGTTTTGTCATTGCTTGTTGTGTAATAGTAATGTGCTATTTTTTTTGGAAAATATAGTTTAGCGAGTAATTTAATAAAGAAAAAAAACTAGTTTGTAGGGAGCATCAATATTGTTTTGACGTTACGTCTAGAAACTATATATATACCAATCAATACAAAGTCTTAAGATGACAAAAAAGTGTTTTTTTTTTTTTTTTTTCTTAATTATTTTTATTGTCATCAGATCAGTTAAGCGGAAGGTTCTGCCTTTTTTCCTCACGGAGGAAGGTTGTTCCAAGGAAATAACGCCATTTTGTGGTCATTTGAGGCAGGGTTCGCAAAAACCCAGGTTTTTTTGAAAAAACCCAACCCACATGGGTTTTATCGGGTTTTTTCATGAAAAACATTTTCTCTGGGGAAAATCGGGGTTTTTCAAAAATATAATACATTATTGTATACTATATTATTTATGTATTACATGTACTATACAGCAAATATATATATATATATATATATATATATATTGTTCCCTTATATGCAATATAATTGTAATGCTATTTTACAAATTAGTAAATTGTATAAATTATATGAATTTAAACTAACTGTCAGTGCTCCACACACAATAGTTTTTAACATAAAATAAAATATAAATTATTAATTTGCAAAAAATTAAATAAGTAAAATTTTGAACTAGTTATTATAAGTTTTATTTTCATGAATATAGTTGATTTGAATTTTTTATATAAAGGCATTCTTATCATATGCCTTTACCTATAGTTATGTACTATCAGTAGCATAGCAATTTAAAATTTATGGGGGGAGGAGGGCTCAAATAGTTTCTAACTCAGTATGATCAAAACAACTAAAAAAATAAACCAATAATAAAATGTGGCAGATTCCCAAAACAGCCGAGACACTCCATTTGGCAACTTTTCTGACAAGTGCCAAATACCCCACATACGCCAATCTAAAATGCGGCAACCTGAAAACTAACGTGATTGGTCCACTTTCCTGAATGCTTCCAGACTGTTTTTTACCACGTCATCACCCTGGAATCATGGGAAATACAACATTTATAAATAACGACGTATTAGAAAACACAGGAAAGCTGATTTTTATGAGATTCAAAATAAAACAAACGATTTCAACATAAGTTTATTGAAAATGTGAAATTTTTAAAGTACCTTTCCAAATCAGAGCAATGATATAATGATTAAAATTTTCATTTCTCAACAACTTTCAGAAAAAATCATGGGGTCATTTAATATTGTAAGTACGTGCCTATATTATAGTAAACATTGAACAATTCATTTCTAATTTAAAGAAGTATGAACGCTTCACATTCATAAAATATATATATATATATATATATATATATATATCACTGAATACAGCAACCTAGTTCTGCAGCAATCTGAAAAACGGAGGAAACTCGTTAAAGCGGCAATCAGGGAACATGTATGAACGCTCTGCGTTCATTAACCGAAAAAAAACATCACTGTCACCAGCAGTTCTCGGTGTGTAGCAATCTCAAAATTCAGCAATCCTCGCTGCATAGCAATATCAAAATTCAGCAGTTCTCAATGCGTAGCAATATCAAAATGTATAAAACTCGTAAGGTCAGCATACATGAGAAACATACAATAAACGGCTAATATAAAACACTATAATAAAAAATACATAGAATTATTAACATACCTTAACAAACATCTTCTTTCTTGAAAACCAACTCTATAAAATGTTGAACTGCCATAATTTCGTAAATTTCTAGTCGTCGATAAACTTCATTTAAGTTTCCAGCAAAAGAAATGAACAAATACTCACAATTTCAAACTAAATTACACAGGTACTTTAACAACTAAAAACAGCAGAAAATATTAACAATAACAAACTCTTACCTTACTGTCATTTAATTTTACGATTACAAAACGTCTTTCTTCGACACCTCGTTCTACAAAAATTACAAAACAAGCGGAGTTGAGTTGTCAAAGGTAGGCATAGCCATCCAATACACAAGAAATCAACCAATCCAAATTCAAGATAACACAACTGTAGGCGTGGAAAGAATTTACGAAACGAACTGGTAACAACAAAGATCCATTTATCGCCTCGCCAAATTGAATGATGCCAAGTGTCTCGGCTGTTTTGCGATTCAGCCTAAAATATCTCATTAATAAGTAATTATGTAGATTAATTAGTAATTAATTTTATTCAAAAATTAAAAATGTCTGTTTGCATTATTTCAAAATAAACGTTAAAGAATTAATTAAATTTTTACAATTTTGTGAAATATGTCGGGAAACTACGAAAGAAAGAAGAAATGTATGGCTATGGAGCCTTTTCGCACTCCCTCTTCACCCCCCCCCCCTTACTCTCAGAAAGCACAAATATCTACCATTTCCAATGCTACGGATTTTGAAAGAAAGTCCATTTTTGTTGAACTTTTCAACATATCAAGAATGTTTAATTAATCACGGTAAATGGAATGTGAACAGAGACAGAACGTTCTCTGTAGGAACTTAAGAATTTCTTGTATTGCTTTCTAATACAAATTCCCCCTACTAGTCTATTCTAAATTTAAGAATTCTGAAAACGATCAGGTATATTACTTGCCTTGTACATGAAAAACTGCGACAATAAGACAGATTCGAAAAAGGTAGCAACTTCGTTACAAAAGAAAAAGTCATTTTTTCAATTACAACTTAAAGTTTACTTTAAGGAGACGCTATAATCCAAAGGAAAAAAAAAAGTTTCCAGTGGTGGGGGTCTTAAACTCCCACCCCTTTCCTACACCTGTGTACTATGTATGTTACCTGTTATGATCTTTGTTAATAAAATATTTCAATGTGCTAAAATACCTTTTTTTTTTTTTTCAAAATTAACTGAAATGACTTAAATTCATTAGATGTATATGTTGTTTAAAATTTTAAATATTGCTAAAAATCGAAAAAACCCACATTATGGGTTTTTCGGTAGGCTTTTTCAAGTGGGCCCAGACTGAAAAAACCCACTGGGTTTTTTCGAACTGGGTCCATCCCTGCGAACCCGGATTTGAGGTCATGCCGGCAAAAGCCGTAGCGAATACCTCATAACTTAAAATAAATAAATAAATCAGTTAAGCAATACAGTTGGTATGATAAAATTAAGTATCGACCAAAACAAGTTTTTAAGACCGAAACTGAAACCTAAAACGAATTTCGGTAATCTTTTTTTTAAACGAAAATCACCAAAATTTTTTTAAATAATTAATACGTACATTAATATACATAATTATTAATTATATGTGTTTATTTAATATACATAATTATCAATTAATTATATGTGTGGCTCAAGTTGGATTCTTGAATGACACAAAATGATTTTCTAATTCTTTGAATCAGATTAAAAAAGGTTTTTAGATATACATACTTCTATTTAGCTTTTATAATGATTTTTGTACATAATCATCTGTTGTACTAGAGATTTCTTAGAGAGTATTCAAAAGACTTCTGCGGTTTCAAATTTTTCTATTACTGTTGAGTCTACAGCTCTTAATGTGCACATGAAAAGCATCTTCAAAGTTTAGTCCTATATGCATTGCTTGCTTTATAATTTGCACTTATGTCTTGAGTCAGTCATGAATGATAATTATAAACAGTGAAGTTCATATCAATAAATGAGTGTTTCATTGGAGTCAATACAGCTCAAATCAATGAGTAATGTTAAAAATTTCTGAAAGAAGAAACGAAATATTTAGAATAAAGATTGTTTCGTTCAGGCCGAATTTTTTTCAGCATTTTTACCAAAATCAAGACTGAATTTTCAGTCGATCTCTATTTAAAATACTGTTGTTACAGTTTAGCTAATATTGCGTGCTTTTTACCAATAATTTTGATGTTTTAAAATATTTTTTTTAAATCTTAAAACTTTTCTGTATAATATTTTTTCTGGAATTAAAAAAACAAGATGGCAGAGGGGTCAGGGTATACACATATACAGTTCCATATTATATAGATTTGATTTGTAGATACGTACATATTAATTTGTTACTAATTACGAATGTTGAAAAAGAGAAAATTTTAATGTAAAGTCTTTCTTTAACTCTAGGAAAATTTTATGAATTAGATTGAAAACGATGATTTGTAAAGCATGTAATTTGCAAAAAAAAAAAAGTCTTACCTAATTAGAAAAACTGGCTTGTTACAAATGTTTTTTTTTTTTTTAAATGGTAAGGTATTCTTACATAAATTAAAATTGATAGAAACCACTTTATAATTTGGCGTGGCTCATTTATGTGTCTCAGGGCTGAAATTAGGGGAGGGCAGGGGGGGTATGTGCACCAGGAGAAAAGACGAAGGGGCCTCCAAATGAAGATTTTGTTTGTTACAAAAAAAGTATAAATATATGAAATTTGGATAAAATTATCTCTCAGCCCGAAAATCCAAACGTAAATTAACTTTTTTAAAAATCTGCAACCAAAATAGAAAAAAGTAAATATTAACCTGGTTAGAATTTCTAAGCATAAAAGTAATTTAAAACTATTAAATGGAAGCGAGACATTTTAAAAAGAACACTCCCATAGATTTAACATTAGTTTTCCAGTTTCTTCGCGTAATGACTGATGTAATCTCCATGCGAAAACACTTGCACGCTAATGTTACCTATTAGAGCATTCTTTTAAGAATTCTCTCTTGAGCTTAATTTTTTTTTTTTTTTTTTTTTTTTTTTTTTTTTTGTATGATACCTGGGAGTGTGTTTCTGCTTTTTCGATTTTGCTGCATTTTTTTAATATGAGGACACTTTAAGTTTCAGAATTGGTTCCAAACAGTTTTCCAAAATGAAAGTGTTGGAATATAAAATATATGTAACCAACACAACGTGAAGAAGTACAAAAGCATCGACCTCAGGTACCTCGTGGTAAAAATGACTCATGTAATCTCATGCAAAAACACTTGCATACTAATGTTAAACCTATTAGAGCATTCTTTTAAGAATTCTCGTTTGAGCTTTAATTTTTTTTTCATATGACACCTGGGAGTGTGTTTTTACTTTTTCGATTTTGGCTGCATTTTTTAAATATGAGGACACTTTAAGTTTCAGAATTGGTTCCAAACAGTTTTCCAAAATGAAAGTGTCAGAATATAAAAAAAATATAACCAACACAAGATGAAAAAGTACAAAAGCATCGACTAAAAAAGTCATAAAATATATATATTTAAAAGTAATACAACTCAAGCGAAATATTTGTCTAGAATGCTTCCATAATTTTAATATTATGGCTTGCGAATGTCTTTGTGTGACTAATGTAGTCTCTTACTTTATATCACTGTGACCTTTTTTTTACTTTTTCTTTCATTTAATGTTGAAGATCAACTAATTGAAAACAGAAACAATTTACTTTATACATAAAAAAAGAAACTATAGGAATTTGTATCAACTATCTAAAAATCAGAATTTTATAAAACAAAATTTTAAATACAAAATATTTTTTTTTATTATAGAAAAATTTAACGTAAATGTAAGCTTATTTTTTATTCCCTAACATGCGGTACAGTTTAAACTGTACAAAACTAACTAACTGTAACTGGTACAAAAGTCAGAACAGATTCATTTCTAATGATGCTGTATATGACTGATTATTTAAATTAGACAGTTTATCTTTCAATGTCTGTTCTGAATTATGTCCCACATAATCTACATTTAAAAGTAAAAATTTCAAACATAAAGCTTGGAACATATATTTGTTTTCTTGTTTGGTTAAAAAAGTCACTACCAGAGACTAAATTTCTTTATCTACAGAACAACACAGTCAATAACTGTTGAAAATTTTATTTAGTACACAAGTTTTCACTGAAAATATCAAAAATACCTTGTGCAGTGATATTTTGAAAATAAATATGAAGTAATATGAAAATATCAAAAATCTTGATATTTTGAAAATAAATATCGGATATATATATCAATGAACCCAGTAAAAAAAAAAAAAAAAAATACATATATCCCAATTAAATGTAAAAATAACTGAGTATCCTGCACCTTTATTTTTTAAGAAATGAAATGGAAAAATGCATTGATATGATGGTGGAGATTGTGATCAAGGTCCTCCAGAAATATCTTAAGAACAGTTATACCTGCGAATGCAAAAATGGAGGGGACCAAATTGATAGTGCTGAACTTTCAGAGGAGTTGGACTTTGCAGTTGAATATGATAAAATTAAAGACAGTTCAAGTGACGCAATTCTTGGAAATGAAAGCTTATGAGGCATGGAAACAATTATGTTGGGAGGCAGAGGATCCAATAAAATGCAAAACTCAACTTGATGAAGAATGTGTAAAAATTGTAACACATCGAAAAAAAAAAAAAAAATACAAACCTAACTCTTAATTAATTTAAAACTCTACTTTCTTCATTACTGTATTTAATACAAAAGTTTTCTTTGCATGCCAGTTTACATGAAAATAGTTGTAAAGTAGATAATCAAAGGAACTTTACGTGGATTAGAATTCCAATGAAGATTTTGTGCATTGGTGACCTAATACGTCAGAGTATTAAAAGTCATCGCTAGGGTTGATGCTATGCCTTTTGAAATATTCGAAAAAGACTATATAAAATTTAAAAATCATCTTCTACATTACTTTTTTTATAATACTTGTAAATAATTGAATAATTCACTTAATGTTACCTTAAATTGAATAAACATTATATTTAAATTTACGTACCTGTTTTCTTTCTTGTACTTACTCGTTTATATATTTTTTAAAATATGTAAATATAGCAAAACCAGGGGGAAATTTCCCAAGTGAGCGGCCAGACAATATGTCAGGCGCTACCCGCTCTAGAAATTCTCCAGGCGTTTGCCTTTATTTACAGCTTATATTTCATGGTGTATGATTGTCATCTAAACAGTCTTTACAAGAACAAGAAAGTTTTCTTGTAGTCCTTTTCACTCTTGAGATGGGTGTTGACAGATTAAGTGCACATCTGGAACTGGGGGTTGCCAGAGTTCTGGAGCTGTTGAACGGATTGGATTGGGTCAGAAAGATATCCTACCTTTCTTTTTTTCATGGCTTTTGAACCGCTGACAAAGGCTGTAGGACAATCATCCCAAGTACTGGTATCAAAGAGAATTAAATCATCCCAAAACATTTGTAATGCAGTCTCTGAACAGTCTGTGGTTCTCTCTAAATCCTGAAAAATAATGAGTAGGTAAGTAATATTTTTTTAAATAGAAAACAATTTGTCATAGTGAGCATCATAAAATTCTGGCTTGGAAAAAAGCTTGAAAAATTCAATTCTGCAACTAATTGTCTCTTCGTTGGTACGCATAAGCCCCAGTGGAAAAGTGAATGGAAGTGGGTCTTTGTTTTTTTAGTATAAGAGATACCTGGTGACCACCATCCAGATAATCTCTCATGTTGTCATCAATATTTCAGAAACCAGTCTTAGTTACATCATCAAACAGTACATAATGTGCTCTAATAGACATTCCTAGCAGAAATGTCAAGTGCCTATTTTCTCGTGAATTTATACCAATAGTTACCCCATTAAACAAATTTCTAACTCCCTCAGCTAGTATTTTTTTCCCCGAATTTATTTGTCCCTGTAATCCCAACCATCGTTTCTTTAGTTTGGCAACTTGGTAAGTAAAATAAACTTTGGATAAGAAAATTTTGAATTTAAATTCCCGTGATTTCAGCCAGGATAACTAATGCATCCCTTTCGGCATCGTCGTTTGGGCCATCCCAATAATCACTTGATAATATGCATTTAAACAGGTACAATTGATATCTTTATTATAAAATTGTTTAAATATCAGAAAAAGCTAAGATATGTAGACAAACAAAAATCTTGATAGAAATTTAGATCTGAGTAAACATGCATTATATTACACTATAAAATGTGTGAAAAGATTTTGACAATGCATCTTTGTTTACTTGTAAATCTGTCGATCTTACGTCAATTTATGATTTTGTAAGCGAGTCGTTCCATGTCAAATCAACACAAGAAAGGGCAATTTTCAACCCGACCCTTTTAGATTTTCATAAAATTTAGTGAATAACTGCATACCATAGCTGTAAGTATTCCTGCACAATTTTTAACTCTGTAGGTCAATTATTTTTTTAAATATTAATTTTTTTAAATGAAAAAAATGTCATTTTTTACCATTTTCTCCGCGATTTAAAAAGTCATAACTTGGGACCTAATTAAGATAGAATATTATTTTTGGTCTCGTTTTAAAGCTAATAAAAATACCTTTTTACTGATATATCACATGTCTATATTTAAAAAAAATACTTTCAAGGTCACATGAATTGACCTTTGACCTTGAATATTTTTAAAAGTCCCCCTTTTTTTTCTTAAATTTTTTTTTATTTTATTATTTGACCATTAATGTATTTAGCCCCAAAATTTCAAGCTGGAAATTTGATGGCATCAGGTGCTATGATTTTTTTTGTGTGAATTTGTTTTACTTTGCCTTTATCAGTTTTTCATTGTATATTTTTGATTATGCTTTGCTTTTCAGTTTTTAAATTTATGCTTTGAAATTGTGTTAATTTTCGAAATCACCCATAAGTTTTGATTATTTAATAATAATTTCTGGTGATTCCTGCAATTTTAACTTAATTAAAACTTATTTTAATTAAAAATCCATAATAATGCATGCATATGCATCAAACTATTCTTTGCTGAAGATGGAAGAGGTTTGCTCTTTCTAGTATGTAAGGTTATCATGTACAATAAAATATAAGTAAAATAAAAACACAAGCAAAATGTATGTTAAATCTACAGATTTTAGTTTTGGTTTAGAATTCAAATTGAAACAAACTCAATTGAAACTAAAAAACTGAACTGAAACTTAAAGTTTTGGTTTTGATTTAACATCCAATGGTAGAGCACCATAACGTTTTGGTTTGAGATTCAACATCCAATGGTAACACATTTTTTTTTAGTTTTAAGTTTCAGATTTATCATACAATAAGATAACATAAGAGCTTTTCTATTTGGTTCAAACTGGCAGTTCAGTCAGGTGAATACATTTTTTTAATGTTGCAGTAAGCTGCAGACTATCAAATAAAAATAGAATTCTGTTTATTTGTGCATATTTGAGAACTTGTGAATTTCTCAAAATTAAACTAATATGGATGTACACAAAAGAATGTTCTGTTGTAACCCTTTTAATATTAAAGGGCATTCAAAATGTCAGAAGTCTTTGCGTTCTGTTCAGCTATGGATGATAACCAAAACAAGAAAATTAAAATTACTTCAAAGTGACTTTAAAATATGCGCTAATTGTCGAGTTAAATTATCTAAAATGTCTTCGCCATCAACATCTGGAGATGATGCTGTTAGTGACTCTGCTACTTCTACAGCTACTAATGGCGATGACAGTACAGTTGAACTGGATAGAAATTTGGTAGTGGAAGCATTAAATGAAAGCATTCCATTAATAGGTGAATCACCAATAAAAAGGAAGCGATTGCAGGAGAATTATCCCCCAAAAAAATTTTAAAAAGTGTCAGCTGCCATACAAAGAAATTTATCTCTTGAAGCTTCAACGAGTCAAGAATGTGAGAAAGATCCTACTGAAAGTGAGATTATAAGCCAATTGAAAGAAAAATTTAGTCAAACCACTTCTGGAAGTGAGAAAATGTTAATCTTGACCGTCCTACCACAAAGTTGGACTATAAGAAAAATTCAAGCAGAATTTGGAGTTTCTAATTATATGACCCGCAGTGCCAAAAAGCTTGTGAAACAGAAAGGTATACTATCTACACCAAATCCTAGACCAACAAGAGCAGTCGACGACAGAGTGCTTAAATGTGTAATAGAATATTACTGTAGCGATGAAATAAGCAGATGTATGCCTGAGAAGAAAGACTTTATTTCGATAAGAGAAAATGGGGTGAAAGTTAAAAAACAAAAACGATTAATTCTGAGCAATTTGAAAGAAGTTTACAATTCGTTCAAAGAAAAGAACCAAGACTTCAAAATTGGATTTTCTAAATTCTGTGAACTTAGGCCAAAGAACTGTGTTCTAGCAGGATCAAGTGGTACACACACGGTATGTGTTTGTATCATTCATCAGAATGTTAAACTAATGTTTGAGGGCTGCAAAATTAAACAACTTTCTGTAAATGAAAATCATCCTCTAAAGTCTTATGAACACTGTCTTGCATCTCTGATATGTAACCCTCCTATGCCAAACTGTTATTTTGGGAAATGTGATTACTGTCCTGGTGCATCTAATTTGCGAAGGCAAATAGAAAACTTGTTTGACAAGAACGGTATTGATGAAATTACTTGCAATATGTGGATTTCAACTGACAGAGCTGAGCTCATTAGTATCACCCATTCAAGTGATGACTTTCTAGATGCTTTCATTGAAAAATTAGAAAAGTTATTACCTCATGCATTTGTAGCTTTGCAACAAAATAAGTTTATGCATGAGTTAAAATGTGCATTGAAAGCAGATGAATGCATAGTGCAGTGTGATTTTGCAGAAAATTATTCTTTTATCTTGCAAGACGAAGTACAGGGATTCCATTGGAATAATAGTCAGGCAACGATTCATCCTTTTGTAATTTATTTTAGAAATTCAGAAACTTCATCAATTGATCATATTATTTTTATTGTAATCTCTGATTGTCTTCAGCATGATACCACGAGTGTTCACCTTTTCCAATATCATTTAATAAACTTTTTGAGAAAAACAATGGTTAAATTTCCAAATTACATATACTACTTCTCTGATGGTGCAGCTGCGCATTATAAAAATAGAAAAAACTACTATAATTTATGTCATCATAAACAAGATTTTGATGTTCCAGCTGAATGGCACTTTTTTGTCACGGCGCATGGCAAAGGACCCTGTGATGGCATTGCTGGAACAATAAAAAGGCTTGCATGTCGAGCAAGTTTACAAAGACCATATTGTGAACAAATTATGACAGCTAGAAAACTTTTTGAATGGGCACAGGAAAATATAACAAAATGTCATTTTGTCTATGTAACAGAGAAGGATCATGATGGAGAAGAAGTACTTTTAAAGGAACGTTCTGAATCATGCAAGACAATTTCTGGAACACATAGAAAACATGCTTTCATTCCCATGAGTGTAAATGAAATCAAAACAAAGTTATATTCGAATTCTGATACTTCTTTTACAGAAACCATCACAGTTGCTGCTGGTGACAAAGATATAAAAGATGTTAAAGGTTTTATTACTTGCTTGTACGATGGAAAATGGTGGGTTGGTTGTGTACTAGATGCATATGATGACAATGAATTTAAAATTACATTCTTACATCCACATGGACCATCACCTTCATTTACATATCCTTTGCATCCCGATATTCTCACAGTTTCCAAAGCAAATATTTTAGTGCAAGTGGACTTAAGAACAGCAACAGGTCGAACATACAAATTAACCAATGATGACATTAAAAAAACTGAAGAAATTTACAATTTGTGTTTTAAGAAATAGCCGATGTGTGTACTATGTTAATTGATGTCAGAGAACTAAGTATTTATTTTGCTGCCCTAGCCTAAGTAAAATTTTTTTATTAAATTCATTTATAGCTAAAATTCAGTGTTTAGTTTGTAAGTAAGTTAAATGAGTTATTTTTTTGTTTTCTTAACTGATATTATTCTGTAATGTACTGCTATAATCTATGCCAGCTTTGTGGTCTTCACTTCTGTAATTGTAACTTGCTAACAAAATTTTTAATAATATTTTGTAAAATGAATTACGTGAAAGATATCGTTGTTTGTAAAAAATAAAAGTTGGAATAATATTGATCATAAGATAAACTAACATTAAGATTAAAAGATATAATTTCAATAAAAATTTGGCAACCAAATGGCAGAGAAAAATATTGTATCTAGACGCTAAATTATACAGTAGCAGTAGAATATAAACATAAAATTTCATATCTTCTGATAAAGTTATATTTCCAACATAAAAATTGGAGAGGTCATATATTATTAAATGATTGAGAACACAAAAAAATAACAAATTAAAAAAAAAGGGGACTTTCTGAGATATTCAAGGTCAAAGGTCAAAATATTTGACCTTGGACCTTAAGAATTTTTTTATCTAGACATGTGACATCTTATTAGAAAGGTCTTTTTATTATCTTTAAAATGAGACCAAAAGTTTCTTCCTAACTTAATTAGAACTCGAGTATTATTATTTTTAATTAGTGCAGAATTTAGAAAAATGCCCTTTTTCCTGAAATTAAACTTTTTTTTTAACTCAAAACTAAATTGAGATATAAAAATAAAATTTTGAAATTATTAATTCTCTCCATGAAATGCACATATGTGCCAAATTTCAAAACAATCAGGGGTGGTCGGGTTGTGGCCTGTGTTGATTTGACATGGAATGACTCACGCAGTCATAGTTTAAAAGTAATTTTAACAATATAAATCATTAGATTAGAAATTTATAAAAATTAACGATCTAACATATACAAACAGAAAAGCAGCCTATATGATGATATGCAGACTAAATGAATTTAGTAGTTTGATACAATCAATTTCTTTTTTTTTGGGGGGGGGGGAAATTAAAATAAAAACTTAAATATTTATAAAATAAAATTTCAGAAAATGCTAAAATTACTACAGTACATAACTTTTTTAATGAAGGTACTCTTTTTAAAAATCTCAAATAGAAACCAGCATAAAATTGCAAAAAACATTATTTCTTTCGATTTTTTTTCTTTTAAGAACACTTATATTAGCTACAGTGATTCGCAGTAGATTAAACAGAGACATAAAGTAATGGTCTGTGAATAGGTTTGATTGAAGCACATAAAAAAAATTCGAATCCTTTTGACAGTTTAGAAGAAAAGGTACACTTAACATGTCCTGTATAAATAAAAAGTTTAACATATTTGAAAATTATAATCTAAAACATTACTGTAAATTCTGTTAGACGAGAATTAATATTAATACTAAGTATTATCACGGTAAATTTAATGACGAGAATTAACATTAATACTAAGTATTATCACGATAAATTTAATTTGGTGTAAACAGATCCAGAGAAACAGGCAAAAATAAAGACACACAATATAATTACAAAAAAATAAATAATAATAATCGACTACTTACGATAACAGAGCAACATGACAGCAGTTTTATATTGCAAACAGCAACTATTGCTTTACTTTTTGTGTGTGAGTGTTCCGATGCTGATCGCCATTGATAGTGCTCCTTTGAAGGCAAACAGCTAAAATATCGAGCTGTTTTTAGGTAATTTTAATGCTTTTAAACATAATTATTATGTTTTAAATTAAAATTCTTCTTGTTTGATCTTATTTCTCGAATTCCCGTAATATTAGCGTAAGAAATTACTCAGAAAAGATTAACATTGGAGTCAGAAAAACGTATACAAATGCTGTATGTCGTCGTTTGCTTGCCGACACAGAACAGCGCCACTTTTCGCCCTATAGTTGGTTTGAGTCGCGAATACGCTTTGCTTATCGCAAGAATGTACCCTTCCTGTTCTGTCTCTTGAACTGCATTCACACGCCTTTAATCCATTGTTGGGATTCTTCCAAGAATGCGTTCTTTTTCGCTTGTGTTGACATCGAGAGGGGAGAACGGGTTACTTACGAAAATGTTGACGTCACTAAAAGTCGTAGCCAATCGGTGTGGACGGTAAGCACTGCTGGTGGAACAAGCTTTAGGTTTGCGTCACTGCGCCATTCGCTTACGTACTGTTCAGTGTATAAAAAATGGCAAAACGTACGAAATTGTCGCTTTCGTTGAAAATGGATATCATAAAAAAATTTGATGAAAAATGCTTTAAATCGAAAATAGCGTTGCCTGATCATTTCCGTATTCCAGAATCAACAAAAACAAACCTTTATTGATGACTTCTTTGTAAAAAAATGTAATTTAACAAAAGTTTGGTACGTATGTAACAACTTTGAATTTTTACATTCTTATTAAATTACAATATATAAACGGAAATTATGTGCGTATTTATTTATTAGTGTATTAGTAGTGTACTATTAGTATTAGTTACGTTAACTTTTCGCGTTTAAGCTTATTTTATGATTTTTCACTTATGCGCGAAAATTACATTGTCCCTTTTTGCAGCTCATAAAAGAGAGACCACTGTATTTAAAATTTTAGACCATTCGGAAGGCTGTAAGGTCATTAAAATGCACTTGCAATAATTTTACCCATTGGCCGTAATGTAGCAGAAAACTTTTGAATGTCCCTGTAATTAAACTATACATCCGATTTTCATAAAATTTGAAATGACTCGACAAAATTTTGCAACAATTATATATTTAAAATTTCAGACTATTCGGTTGGGTAGTTTTTGCTCTGTTATATACGGACGAACAGACAGACAGACAGACGGACCGAGCGACGACTATAGGTGTTATGTATTTATATAATTACGAAAGCACTTAAAAAGGGATCTCTCTTCTTCAAAAACAATAACTGGCCTTTCTATTCCAACCGTTCTGTGGCTATGGAAAAATGAAAGGGTGTCTTAACAATGGAAAGAGGCGGAGATGAATTTGACAGAAACAGTTCCGACCGATCCGGATCCTTCAAAAGCAATAAAAAATGAAAAGCACCGCCTAACCTCGAGAAAGACAGCGACAATTAAATCAGACGTCTATTTGGGCCGCAACTCTTGTAAATATACTCGGATTGCCATGTAGGTGATAAACGTTATTGATGGTTTACTATGGCATGTTCAATGAAAAGTATGTTCATTTTGAAAATGAAGTGAACTGTGAAGTATTTATAGTTTGTTTACAAGAACACTCAAAAGAACTTCGTTACATTATGGTCAATGGCGAAAAATCGTTTGCGGTATATTTTAATGATGTAACACTATTACAAAAATAATGAAACCGATATGGATTTCTCAGGTGCATTAAAACATGCTTTCTGTAAAATAAGAAGTGCAAAGCATTTATCACGAGTTAACAGGATCACACCAAATAATTCAGTTACGTAATAATCCACGGAGAAAAACTATTTGCAGCGTATTTTAATGATGTTACACTATTTCAAATATAATGAAGTTGATGTACATTACTGAGGGTCACTACAAGATGCTTGTTGTAGAGTACGATGTGCATAGCATTTTATCGTTCATTGAATCAAAATTCGTTCATTCAAAAAATTTCAGTTACCGCGATTCTGTACGCCATAAAAGCTGGGGGTGCATTTTCGTATGTGGTTTGCGTTTTTCAGTTAGACTAAATTTTTGCATATTATGTGGTGTGTATACGTTCTCATATCATATACATGGCTACACAATGGTATTGGTAAGCATTATTGTGTTACTGTGTATAGGTGTGAATTGCTTAAAGATGCTTTTTAATTGAGCTATTTATTTTCCAGCTGAACTATATTTTGTATACTAAGAAATGTTTGTAGAAATTCAGATGCAGGGCTGTAGACGGCAATTTCTGGAAGTTTGTTTTCAGCAGTGTTATGCCCTTTTTGTAATATTAAATTTTTGCTTAATATGAAGCGTATATACAAATCTGTAAGATAATATACAGGGCTTTACAAAAGTTGTACATTTCCATCTATTAGCAGAAATTGCTGAAAGTTAATTTTTGATTGTGTTATGCTTTTTTTGACTAATTAAATTTTAGCCTACTATATAAAATTTATATACAAATCTATTGATTATTTACAAGGCTGCACAAAAGAATTCGAGCACCTTTCCGGCTATGGGCAGCAATTGGTAAATCTGGTTTTCGAATGTGTTATGCGTTTTCTAAGTTCTTTATTAAATAGTGAAGCCTTGCTTAAGTAATCCGGAAGTTGTGGAAACTGTTTCATAATTTACAGGGTGTCTCTGAATTCATGGGGTAAACTGTAAGAAAAGGTACAGTACACATAAAGAAGGAATTTAGGTATAAGAATGTGAAGTCGGAAATGAAAAGTTTTGGCGGAAAACGAGAAATGCGGAAAGAAAGAAAACAAGCCTTTTATTGACATAACAATTACAGTAAGTACTTAAATGTGCCATCACCAACATTGATACATACCGGACAACATCTAGCAAGTGTTTGACTTATACTTTCAAAGGTTCCAGATGTCTGATCTATGAGAAACTTAGTTGACTCTGATGAGGACCTCATTGCAAGACTTTCTTTCAGTCGTTGCAGGAAATGTTCGTAAAACACTTGAAATCTGCGAAAAGGTACGTAAATCACTTGCTAGACGCTGCCAGTGGCACATTTGAGCACTTACTGTAATTGTTATGTCAACTAGTAAAAGACATGCTTTGTTTGGATTCGCGGAGCATTATTTAATAAAATAAATATTTGAAAGTAACAATATTTTTATATTATTTTTTGCATCTTTATTAAACAAAAACGTTATTTTATGTTTTGGCGCATTTTAATTTTAGAAATGTAAATTCAGCCAAATAAATAAGAATTTCCTCTGAATTTTTTATTTTGTAAAAATTTGCTTCGAAAATATTTTTATTTATACCAGTCTTATATCATAAATGATATAAGACTGGTGTATAAATAAAAATATTTTCGAAGCAAAATTTAACAAAATATTTTTAAATTTTCAACTAAAAGCTCTTTTAAAAATGTTTTTACATTTTCCAATAGCCTCTGGTGTTTTCTCAAATGGTTTGAAATAGGTATGTTTCCAATCTTTGTTATTCACATCAAATAATCTT
This sequence comes from Maratus speciosus, assembly GCA_963932465.1. NCBI lineage: Eukaryota > Metazoa > Arthropoda > Arachnida > Araneae > Salticidae > Maratus > Maratus speciosus. The sequence goes on from OZ010790.1 coordinate 346,938,590, forward strand.
TGATAACAATCTTAGAATAATATATTCAAAGAGAGCTTGAAGAAAGTTATTTCTTCAAAATCCTATTTTCTGGGAAAACATTTGAAATCTGCTCTCGTTGATACTAAAAATTATTAACTTATTATATTATTGTTATTATCCAAACCTCGAATTCGAATACCACTTTATATAACGAATTTAACAATTAATTTTATTTGTTTACAATTCTTTTGTTGCCAATTTATATTAAAAAAATATAATATAATTCGTTTAAAATACGTAAGTATCGTCTGCGTAAATGATTTCACATAATAAGAATAAATTGTGTAGTTGAATTCCTAACACTGAAAATTAAATTTAAAAAACAGTTTTTGAGATATTTTGGCGGAATAATGAAAATATATTTCAATTAATTAATTAATCATGATTCTACCTTTAAAACTAACTTCATTATTTATTTTTCCTTCTGAAAATATACGTGTTTCATTTTTTATTTATAAAAATGAGTCCTTAATGGAAAAAAAATGTAACATAAATTAGTTAAAATACTAAATTTTTTAAGGTTATTCTGTAAAAAAAAAATATGCATATATATATTGTGCAAAACTATACATCATAATTTATTTTTACGTTTAATTTCAAGTCAAAATACTGAATAGTTTTTTGTAAAGTGTACGACAAAATGCAATTTGTGTAGCCTAGTAGAGGATTCGATTCGCTCATCCTAATACGGTGGCGTAGCTACGTTTTTTGGCTCCCGGGGCAGGAAGAAATTTTGCGCCTCCCCCGCTCAATAAAAGAAATAACCACATTATTTTTCCTCAAGATGAAAAAAAAGTCTTTTTGGCTTGTACCGGGAGAAAAAGGCAGCTTCACTCTTCCTTGTTTTTAAAAGGATTCAGATAGTTTTACTCAAACACACGAAACTGAAATGCGTGGAACCCGATTATAGAAGATTTCTAGTGTTCTTCAATATTAAATTTGCATGGGAATTCAAAAATTTAGCAGAACGTTCACGGATATGACTGTTGTTTTAAGCATATAGGAATAGCGAAAATGAAAAAAAATTAAAGAAAAATTGCTAAAACTCCCAAATTACGCCCGATTACGGAAAAAATCTCCTACTTCAAAACTGCAGCCGCTCTAGAATTTCAAATTCCTCTACTCATCCATTTTTAAGATAGAGAGGAACCAAAACATGTTCTTGAATCCTGCTATCAAGACCTAACGATTATGCAAGAAGTAAATTTGTATTTATAATTATATGTATAAATGTATTTTTTTTTTTTTTTTGTTACATTTAAGAAAAGTATTGGGAGTACAAAGTACTCACAATAATGGTAAAAGTTAAAGATTGAAAGTTGTGATGAAGATAATTATTACAAAGAGAGCCAATTTGCTGTATTTCCACAAGGCTAAGAGTTGGAATCATCATAGGGTGTTGCCACAAACTAGCACAACGAGTGACATTTAATAAATAAAATAGATATGGTACAATCTGTACACGGGAGGTATTTATAAAGTTAGCATTGAATTATGGGAAGCTCTGGGTGTCTGTTAAGTTTCCGACACTATTTCACTAACAGAAATACAGAGAATCATGGGTAATTTTCATAAATATTGCTTTCAATTGCTTCAATAAATCATCACTTATTCATGACAGTACATTACACACTTAACCCTTTGGGGTTTGAAGTGTTTCAAGAGTTCTGAAGTTCCTAACTCCTTGCAGGCGCATTTTTACTGAAGTTAGTTATTTAACCCCCTCAGCGCTTCCCTTGTTGTGCAAGTCACTTCGATAGTCTTTTCCATCCTTTATTTCGTAATTGTTCCAAACCGGAACTTATAAAGAGTAATTTTCAAAATTCGTCTTTTTTAAGCGAAAAATAACTCGGAGGGTGCCACATGTACGTATGTCAGATCTTTTTTGGGACGGGACATCGATTGGCTATCTCCATTTTTTCCTAGCTGTCACCGGGGGGAAACGGGGGGCGGGGGAGGGATTTTTTAAAATTTTGTTACAGGGGGTCATGTGACATATCTAAAGTTAGGTCTTGACCTAAGCTCCACATTCCTGTCTTTCGTTTTTTTAGTTCTTTTTTAGCCTCCAGGGGCGTTTTTAGGTGTTTTTTAGAAAGTGCTTGAAAACCCCCAAGTTTGGTGTCCACTGAAAGGTCATGACATAAGCTCTTCATCTATGATCTCACCCCCTAGTTTAACTCATATTTTAGGCAGTAGTAGGCTCTTTAGGGCAATTGTTCCAAACCGGAACTTACAAAGAGTAATTTTCAAAATTCGTCTTTTTTAAGCGAAATATTGCTTGGAGGGGGCCAAATGTACGTATGTCAGATATTTTTTGGGACGGGGCATTGATTGGCTATCTCCATTTTTTTCTAGCTGTCACCTGGGGGGAACCTGGGGAGGGGGGGGATTTTTAAAATTTTGTTACAGGGGGGTCATGTGACATATCTATAGTTAGGTCTTGACCTAAGCTCCACAACCCTGACTTTCGTTTCTTTTTTTAGTTATTTTTTTAGCCTACAGGGGGCGTTTTTAGGAAGGTGCTTGAAAACCCCCAAGTTTGGTGTCCACAGAAAGGTCATGACATAAGCTCTTCATCTATGATCGCATCCCCTATTTCAACTCACAATTTAGGCAGCAGTAGGCTGTTTAAGGCGCATTTTAGGTCATTTCTCAAAATCTTATAGAGAGTCGTACAGGAAGCCAGTATTTTAAACTTCATAGATTAAATTCACAATTGCACATGCTACATGCCATTTTGGTATTGTAAGGGGACTCTAAAAGGGTTAACTTTTCAACTTCTTTTAAATAAGCTCTGAAACATGGCAGGTGACATATCAAATTAAAATTCTCGTTGAACACTCATGATCCCTGATGTTATTTACTCCCCCAACTTCCCCCACCATTACTTTTTTATCATACCAAGTACAGCATGAACTTCTTTCAATCACAGGCAAGCCTTAAAAAGTTCATTTAGTTGTTAATATTCCCTGTCTGGTTTTACTTCAGTGAAAAACCTCAAAACTGCAGGACTGGTCTACAGTTAATATTAAACATTTTGTGCAACTACCTATGGTAAAAGGCGTAATTATCAAATGTGAAAAACATTCACAGGACATACCACATATCATTGGTTAGGTATGGTGGAGAGAAACAGGAAACTTGAATAAACTTGTCAACAATGTGTACATAAATGTAAATAAAGATTAAATGAAAAGAACTTGAAAGTAAACAAGAGAAAAATGTTTGAAAATGGCACATCGAGAGCAATGAGGTATATGAGCATTGAAACTCTTTTTATTTATTTATTTATTTCTATTTATTTATTTATTTATTTATTTTTTGGTCAGTTTTCTTCAAAATTATGTCGCTTAGTTTTTGTAACTTATCTTCCAAAGCCTCTATTTGTTTTTTTTTGTTTGTTTGTTTTTTTCCCTTAAGATTACTTAAATCCCCCCGCTGTCCTATCATTAATTTTTTATCTTAGTCATTTACGGTGATCTAGGTCACTGATTTTTACTTTAAACTCTTCTATTTTCTCTTTCCTTCAAAAAGCATGGTTGGGTCCTGGTGATGCCTGGGCCATAATTGAAAAAGTGAATTAGTTATATTAAGTGAAAACGCTATGCAAACAGTATAATCAGGCCCGAAAAAGCCCCAATAGAAGACATAAGCTGATAGAGAAAATCAGAAGAAATTTTATCTACTGATATTAAAAAAAATATATATTCACAATGAAACCGGGCGATCCGCGAAATGAAAAAGAGTTGCAGTCGCAAAAGAATGATTCCTCTGTCATAACAGAGTCAGATGAAGACGGGGTGAAGTCTAACGACAAAGAAACACAGCTACCACAGCGAGTAAACAGAAATTACCAGCCGGGAGATGAACTGCTGCCATTTGACGCCGAAACAGCATCACGAATGACGATACTGGTTTTAATAGATCAGATGGTTAGACATCAAAAGAAACGCGACAAAGGAAGTAATGAAAATGCACAAAAATAAAGAAAGTTTGTGGAAGAGAAAGCGGTGGAAATAGAGAAAGAAAGCGTAAGACAACACGACAAGGCTGAGAAGGAAGAACACCAAGAACGAGACACGTTGTCGAAAATTGCAGACCAGGTACTAGAACTCATGCACCGAATACAAACACAGTTAGCGTCAAACAAAGAAGTAAAGATAAAGAATACCATGTCATCAGTAATCAAAAACTTTAAGCAGCTCAAACAACAGACAGAATAAAAAGATCACTTAATAACGAAATTCAGCGAAAGAATTAAATTCCAAGAAGAGTTAATCAAACAGACAAAACAAGATAAAATCGAAAGAGAAGATCAGTTGATCAATGATATGAACAAAATCATACAACAGAACCATGAACAAATGGAAAAAAGACTCGTCGAACATGTTGCCACTCTTCAGGCAGAAAACTGAAAGGACTCAATTGATCATAGAGAGAGAGAAACAGCAATAGAAAATGGCCGACCAACATATGCAGAAATGACAAATTTTCCACCGCTCCCACAAGGAAGACCGACACTAATATTAACACCAAAAGACAAGGAAACAAAAATGCCAATAATAAAGAAAGTTCTCAATTCTATGAATATGGCTGAATTACCACCAGTAGACTTCCAAACAACTAAACAAAATAAAATAATAATAACATGTAAAAACAAATTTGACCTAGAACAGGTGAAAGATAAAATCCGCACTGCAGAAGGTATGGCGGAAAAACTGGATATTAACGAACCAAACCCGAAAACAGCCCGAGTGATAGTCTTTGGAGCCCCAGAAGCCCCAGTAGCCACACAGAAAAACGTCGAAAGAGAAGCAGACAGTTCACAGAACAACTTAGAAGAGCAACAAGAGCTATATGAAAAACAAGTACTCTATCCGGCTTTAGAAAGAGCTCTGAGGAGGAAGGTGCAATATAAGCTGATAAGAGTATTGAAAGGAAGAGAGGGCGAGGAAACCTCGCACTTGGTGTTGCAGCTACTGGAGAGAGGTGCACTGCAACTAATGGCAGGAAAATTGTGCATAGAATTTAACCGGTGCACGGTAAGACGGTATGTCTTCATTCAAAGGTGTTATCACTATCAGGAAATAGGGCATACAGGAAGAGTGTGCCAGAATGCAGAGGCCTGCGCTAAATGTGGCAAAAGCCACAACATCAAGGATTGTGCCTCAGAAAAAGAAGAGTGTGTTAACTGCAAAAAAGTGCTCGACTACTACAAGGGGGACCATAGGAAAGCTGGACTATATGAAAAATATCCATCTTACGATCCATCCTGCAGCGTGTACCAGCGAAAGAAACAAGAAGCGCTAGCGTCATTGTCTTAAAGAGGTAAAAATTCAAATTAATTCAACAAAATTTACAGAACAACAGTTCACAAACCGCTGCTTTTATGAAGTTCCTCTCAGACTCGGACTATTCCCTGGCTTATCTTCAAGATGCATACCTTTATGAAAATAGACCTCTATCACTTCCTGGAACAACACCATGCTATAGTTAAAGCTCTAAAAAAGCCCATATTTTAATCTTAGACCAAAACTTAAAACATAATCTCTCATCTAAACACTATAACTCAGTTTTTATAAATTTAGACCTTAAGCCTTTAACCTTAAGCATTGGCAGCCTGTATAGCCCCCCGAGTGCTGACTTTGATGAGAATATTGGGAACTGGCTGGGTTCTAAAAATCAGAGCCCATTGCAGTTTGTTCTTGGTGATTTTAACGCTCACAGTCAGCTTTGGGGCTATAGGAGTGAAGACACCAGGGGAAAAGTCCTTATCGATAGAGTCATAGCGTATCAACGAGTTATTCTAAACTCTTCATCCAGTCCACCAACGTATGAGTCGCGGAAGAACCTGGGGAGGCCGGATCTGTCCATCTGCACGCAGGCTATGTTTTCACACATAAAAAACTGGGAAGTAATTCCTTCCCTTTTTGGAGACCACTACCCAATAGAAACAGAGCTAAATTTCACAATACCCAAACTACCAAGAAGAAGATTCAAAGCAAAGGGAATCCCTTTGACACAATTTTCCGAACAAGTAACTCGAAAATGCTCACAGATTAACTTTAATGACATAGAAACTATAGACCAGTTTAACGAAGAATACGAAACTTTTAAACAAGAAATATTATTACAAGCCAATAAATCCTTTAAAAAGAAAGCCCCTTTCAAGAAATTTAAAATTTCCTGGTGGTCACCAGAATTGAGGGCCTAAAGAAATAAAGTAGCAGCTCTTTTAAAAAGAGCAAAAAATTCAAACTACGAGTCAAATATAAACAAGCATTACAAAAGGGAAAGGGCAATTTATCAAAAACAGATTTTATCGGAGAAGGAAAAAGCTTGGACAAACCTGTGTCGCAGAGAGACGGATCCTTTTGGTTTAACGAAAAAGTTAGCCTTCCAGCGATTCCAGGACTCACATAGCAGTTGCCAATTTGATTCTTTGTCACCCACTTCCAGGTCATCAACCCTTTTAAAACTAACGAGGGACATTTTTGGCGACGAAACTCCAAAGCAACTACCACAGCGACTAAACTCGCAGGACCAGGCAAAATTCACGAAAAAAAGAGTTACGAAATGTTATTTTCTCATTCAATATTAACAAGGCGCCAGGACCTGATCAAATTGATCACAGGATGGTCAGGTACATCTTTTCAAAAATTCCTAATATTCTGTTGGATATGTACAACAGTCTTTTAAAGTTAAACTATTTTCCTGGTGACTGGAAATTGGGAGAGCTCGTGTATTTTAGAAAGGAGGGAAAACCCTTGAATGAGAGCTCTTCATATCGCCCCATCACTCTATTACCAATATTCGGAAAAATCTTAGAGAAATTAATTCTAAGACGAATACATCACGCATTAGACAAAACGAATTTCTTATCGGGTAAGCAACACGGCTACACGCAAAATAAATCTACGGAAACGGCTTTGGAGCAAGTGATTTCATTAGTAGAACAACACAAACAAAATAAACAATACACATCACTGGTGTCACTGGATTTCAGGGGAGCATTTGACAACCTCCCTTGGGACCAGGTGATCCCAGCATTGCAAAGACTAGGTATTTCTAAACAACTCATTAATCTTGTCGTTTCCTTCCTTTCGGGTAGGCGAGCTTAGGTGGACTGGATGGCACCATTTTTGTTGTACTTCTTTAGTAAGGGTTGCCTGCAGGGATCGTGTCTTGGTCCTTTTCTTTGGTTGGTTCTGTTGGAGACTCTGTTGGGGACCTTTGATGTACAGGACTGTGAACTGGTGGCCTACGCGGATGATGTGATATTACTGATCTGGGCACAGTCGAGACAGCAACTTGAACAAAAAGGTCAGAAAGCTTTAAAATTTATTCAGAATTGGGCAGAAACCAACAAAATAGAAATTTCACATGAAAAATCCTCATCATTAACTTTTGGCAAACCCAAACTCCTTAAGCCCAAACCCTACATTTAAACTTCAAGATAAATCAATAAAATCAGAAACAACACTAAAATACCTGGGGGTAATATTAGATAAACAATTATCATTTCTCCCACATGTGGCACAAAAGAGAGTAGAAATCGGGAAAATAACTCAAAATCTTTATAAATTTTCATCAATCTCAGGTCGACTCCCTCCGGAATTTTTTAAGATTTGGTACTCGGCGATCTTACAAAGGAAACTGGCCTACGCGTGTGCTGTCTGGTTTCCGCGTATGGCGCAATATCACGGTCGTCGACATTTGCTCTCGGCACAAAGGAAAGCTTTGTTGCTGATAACGAGAGCATATCGCAATACGTCAACAAATGCCCTGCAGGTCCTCACAGGTCTCCCCCCACTGGATTTGCAGTTGGAGGCGGAGGCGGAGTATTCGGGGACAATTCGTCTCGGTAAGTAAACAGAAAAGGCTTTTACTCCACTATACTATCCAAAATGCTCAAAATACAAAACATCACCACTAACAAGTGAAATACAAATTTGTGAAATAAACGACTATGTAGGCAAAATTACAATATATACAGACGGTTCCAAAATGTCCGAAGGCACAGCCTCGGCATTTTGTGTGTACGAAAAAAACGAGCAAATCTATACTTGGAGAGCGAAACTGTCCCAGGATAATTCCGTCTTCCAGTCAGAACTCTTCGCGATCTCTTCAGCATTAAAGTGGATAGAGTCGGACAAACGTTCTCAATACTTAATCATAACGGATAGCCTATCAAGTTTAAAAGCATTAAACAATTTTGACAATACAAACTATTTAATACTAAAAATTCTTCAACAATTACAAACAACAGTAAAAGATATATACTTCAATTGGACAAAAGGACATTCAGGTGTTGAGGGCAATGAGGCAGCTGACCAACTGGCAAAACAGGCAGTAACGGATGAAACACTAATACATACATTTTTACCATATCCAGCTTCTTCACTAAAATCACAGACAAAGCAGAATCTGTTAAAAAATTGGCAAAAACGCTGGACGGATTCAGACACAGGCCGATATACGAAGGAATTCTTGCCATTGGTTGACCACAAGTATTTCGTAAACAACAGATACTTACACAAATTTTTAACAAATCACAGCCCCTTTCAGGAACGCTTATACAAAATTACCAAAAGAGACTCCCCACTATGCATTTGTGGCTTGCCGTCAACATCGTTACACTATGTATTATACTGTACATTAACATCACATTATCATCTCAAAAAACATACACGTATGAATTTAGCAAGTTGGTGGCGGGATGTAAAAGAGAAACCACAACTACTCAACAAGATCATACAATGCATGAGGTTTATAGAAACAAACGAGTACATCTTTTCAAATCCAGAGCCATTCTAGTATGACTCCATCACTAGGGTGTAGCATGGAGGGAGAAACGGGTTATTAGCGGGTGCCAAAAACTTCTATCACTATTGAATTTTTATCTTGTGCATCTCTCCAAACTCTAGTATGTGCAAATTGTAAATAGTAGGTTTGTTGTAATGTGTTACTAATTGTGATGTTCAATATTGTGTGTTTAATGTACTGTGATGTATATAAATCCATGAAAAATGTAAATAATTATGCAATCACATTAAAATGATCCTCATGTAATCACTACATACAGTCATGTAAATAGTAGGTGTTTGATATTGTGTTGTAATGTGTTTCTAATTGTCATGTTAAATATTGTGTGTTAAATGTACTGTGACGTATATATATCCAAGGAAATTGTAAACAATTAAGCAATCACATTAGGTGAAATGATCCTCATGTAATCACTACATACAGTCATATATCTCGATGTGAAATCTTCGGTTCGTCCAGAAAAATTGGGTAACCAATTGTGATTGTAATTGTAAATCTCACAGTAACCGAAATAAATCTCAGCAGCTTGATCAGGGACCCGACGCTCCCCCTCAGACTCTGGTTGAGAGTCGGGAGGAGTGGATGTGGTCTACCCCTCGGGATTGCACTAACACTCTAAAGCGAAAGCTGAGTTCCCGAGATGGTCATTGCTGTATTTTTTTTGTTTGAAATCTTTAAGGGGTCGCTATTTTGAAACAGGATGGCGGATCAAGATGTCCAACGAATTTGGATCGAGATCTTAATAAACCCTTAACTTATGCTCAATCACATCCAACTCGGTTTATAAACTAGAGCAGTCGCATGACAATGATCATATATCTGTAGAGAGATCTCCCGGGTGTCCTAAAAAGGACTGACTGATTTTAAAATTCAATAACTTGTAAACGATGACAGATATTTAAAAAATTCTTGCAGGAGGGTTATGCATAAGGTCAAAAGTTTTTTTACAGTGATTTTCAATTTTAGTTCGAATTACAAACAATAGATGGCGCTGCGATCAATAGACGCTAAATTCAGGCTCGATTTTTGGTACTTCGAGGCCCGGATAATACATTTCCATCTCCTTTTTCTGCATGGAACAAGATAAAGGACCAAAAATCGAGCCTGTATTTAGCGACTATTGCTTACAGCTTCATCTATTGTTTGTAAATCGAACTAAAATTGAAAATCACTGTAATAAAACTTTTGACCTTATGCATAACCCTCCTGCAAGAATTTTTTTAATATCTGTCACCGTTTGCAAGTTATTGAATTTTAAAATCAGTCAGTCCTTTTTGGGACACCCGGTATGTACTTCTATAGATGAAGAGGATAAAAATTAAAACCCTTTTAAAATTCAAAATAAAAATTAAATTTAAAAAATTTAAATTAAAATCCTTAAATTATTTTTCCTAACTTTAAATTTTATATTCTAAAATCCGTTTTACTATTTGTAACTTTGTTTTCCAGCATAACATTTTTTTTTGCTCATCATTAAAATAGGAGAAGAGAGTAACTTAAGATAGAAAATGCTGCTGTTTGGACAATTCTTCTTCGTTTGTGGTTAAATCCTTGTACGTCATAGATCTCGGGACTTGTGAGGGCCTTGACCTCAAATGTTCCTCCAATTTTTAACCTTCGCCCCATGCTCGAAAATATTGCAATCCCTAAGATATTAGCAAGAACATGCACGAAAAAGATTAGATTTTTGCCCATTCGAGCTGCCTACACAACCTACGGCCATGTAGGTCTCGGAATTGACGTAAATGGCTTGAGAAAAATACATCCGATGGAACTTGCGAAGATGATTGTACGATGCAGAGACGAAATAAACGTGTTCGGTTCACAAAGAGGTTCCCGAGTCAAACCTTTTTCCCCCATTAATCTCCCAGTTATTCCTTACATAGACAGATATAGATATAGCTTTCTCTAATGCATATGCGCTGAATTTAAGTGCATATGAAATATATTTAACTTTTAAAATGACGAAAACAGCCTATTGTACTCGTCGTACTAGGAAGACTGAAATGTCCTGATAATTTGTAAGATTTGAGAAAGGAAAATTTGCGAGTAGATCGCCCACATTTTATTATTTGGCTTTTATCAATGCCAATTTGACGGAAAAATGGAATTTGCAATGAAGAAGAAATAATAACTTTACTTGTTGTTCTTCCAGCTAAATTCATTTTGCATTGGTTCACGGAATTACACGAAAGTACTCATATGAAATTCTAAGAACACAAACATCGGTGTGAAAACCAATCTATGTGTATGACGGAGATAGCTAGAAGTATCTACCGCACGTGCAAGTCTGAAAATTTGGGTGAGGGTAAGGGACAAGGCAGATCCTGATGCACATGAGGCTCACATTTAAAATTTTTTGATAATTAGTAGAGATTATTAATAAAAAGCTAATAAAAACGGATTTTTTTCACAAAATGGAAAAACCGCGTGCACATCTGAACCTGATTCCACAGCCGAAACGAAATTAAGAATTTTTACTAATCAACAAAAATTAAGATATTGATTTGAAATTTTGAGAGCACATGCAGAAAAATATTTTACACCTGTGTATAAAATTTTTCGGTCAGTAATTTTTCTTAATTTTTTCAAAAAATTGACGGCGACAGTACAAAAGTTCGGAGAAAGAACCATACGAGGACAAACATACATTAAAAGCAAATTAAAAAGAGTTTTTTTTCCCACGGCCCCCTCTATTTACTTTCCGAAAATCGGTAGAGCAGAGATTATATGACATGCAGACGATTGTCTTAATTATAAAACGTTGTTAAATGCTGAAAACATAATTTGAAATCATTTTATCTATTTAATCGAAGATTATTAATGTGTTCTGTGGCATGAATCCCGTGATATGAGTTAAGAGTTCGTCTACAACGGTTTCTCCCCTTTATTTACATTTCAAAGTATGTTTTCTAAAACATCGACTTCTTTCATCACAATTATCGAACATTAACGGCACATTCTTATCGGGTTCTATGGACCGAATTACAACTGGATTTTGATTGTCTTGCAGTTTTTAGTTCTACTTTCTACCACCAGGGGGAATATTTAATCTTAGCTTTCATGGGCCTAATTTTTTTCTTTCACTGCGGAATTTTTTTCTTTCAAATTATATTACGATTCTCTTCTGATTTTCCGCCGCGTGCGCAGGAAGCCTGCTATACGGGGGCGCAGAAAGCAGGGACCCGTGCTGCAGATTCCTTTTGAGAAAGATAAATTTGAACGTTGGTTTTTAGTGTTTACAGGTGCGTGTCGATATTCCGTATTATTTTTTGAAATTTCTAATAAGAATAGAGGTTTTGATCATTCGCGATTCGTTTGGGAAAATCTAGGGAGGGTCAGCTACTGTACAAATGAACAATGTTCTTTTGATACCAGAAATGTGAATCCAAGTCGCCAAAAGGCCTTTTGAATTAAACTGGAGGCTAGACAGTTAGAAACCTCCATCAGCGATTTACAATTATAGATATCTCCTTTCTTCCCACATTCATCGAATTTCTTCAAAACATTTACACACACACACACACACAAAAGGAAAGGTCAACAATTCTTATTTATTTTCGAAGTATGTGAAATAATATCGGTTTAAAGCTCCTCTCAATTTGGCACCCCCTATTTAATTAAATTGCGCCTCAATTTAGGTACATAATTATCTTAGGTACCAAGTGTGTTGAGTCATCCCTAGAAACATTTACAGAAGCTTTTTCTTTATTTATATTTGGATATAACAAAATAGCTTACTAAAGAAAACATTCACATACAAAAAAAAAAAATAAAAAAAAATAGGAATTTTATTTTTTGCTAAAATATGTGAAATAATTTCGGTTTAAACATCTCTCAATTTGGGGCCCTTAGACCTCAGATCCCGGGGCGGCCGCCTTCTTTGCCCCCCCCCCCCCCCCTTAGCTACGCCACTGTCCTAATAAAACGCTCATTTTCATTTCCTCCGCATTTCTTGTTTTTCGACAAAACTTTTCATTTCCGACCCCACACTGCTGTACCAAAATTACTTCTTTATGTGTACTTTACCTCCCCTTACAGTTTGGCCCATGAATTCGGGGACAACCTGCATAATCATAGCGTAATTTTTCTTTCTTGCTATTATTTTTTTTCCATCGCATTTACTATTTTAAGATGCTAAAATGAATAAAGGGGCTTCATACATTGAGCCTACTTTTACAAAGACACACACACACACAAAACAACAACAAAAAACTAGGTACGTTTTTTATTTTTATTTTATTCTTTCTTTACAGTCGTGTATCCCGCATTACACACTTTTTTCCCCTTAAGGAATCAGGAGACCAGAAATCTCGAAAATAAAGATCATATTTGCCCTCTTTGGGCTTAAAAATACTCTAGAGATTTCAGAAAAAAATTGCACAGACCGAATATAAATGCGATAATTAAATAACACAGATATTACATTTTTTATGCTCTTCAGGCTGTGGTTGTTGCGTCGTCTCCTAGGATTTAAATGCCAATGGCAGCAGTGAATATAAAAAACATCCGTGACACTCTATTTTTTTGTGCATTTTTTCAAATGTGTTATTTCTACTTCCTAAAAATATATTAGGGTATTTTTCTTTCAAATCTTAAATTACGGGAAAAATTCATTAAGATATAAAATACGTAATTTCACAATTAAAATTTTGTTCAATTTATTGTAAATTAAAAATACATTTGTAAATTTCAATTAATGTGGGTTTATTTTTTTTTTGTAATTTGGTTAAAATAATCTTTAATCTTCTTTCTCTATAAAACAGTGGAAAAAATGTGGAAACAGTAATTAGTTGAATAATTGTAAAAGTTTAGAACTTGTTAAAATATAAATTTTATTTGAAGTTGTTACTTTTACAGCACTGAAAAAAAGTTAAAAGTTTTATTTTAAAATAAGCATGCTGAAATTTACTTAAAACATTCTGCAAGCAGTAAAAATGCAATATAAGGTTCTATTTTGTTGAAAGAGATCTACATACAATTTTAGCCTATTTATGAACTCAGAATAAATTTTTTCAAGATTTGTAATACTTTAATTTAAATATATCTAACTTTCTATAAAAAGTTAAACTGTGAAATTTTATACAGCGTGTTTCAGCTATATGTTATTTAAGATATCGTTGTTATTTTTTGTTTCAGAAAATTTTGAAAGTATGGTTCTCGAAGTAAAAAGTATTCTTAGAAACTTTTTAAAAAGTATGAGTTAAAAAAAAATAAGTATTTTTGTAAATTATGAAGAAAAAAAATAATATTTGTCTTTTCTGTACTAAAAAAAAATATGTGTATGAAAAAAAGAGTTATTGTTTCAGAAGATGTATAAGGTAAGGTGCTCTATTTTCGTTCCCGCAGTCACTTTTAGCCCCTAAATGTTGTAATTTTCAGTGAAAACCTTCCACATTTGGATTTTACATAGGCTAACTACCCACGCACATAGAAACATAGGCAAATATCGCACAAAAAATTTTAACAATGCGAAATATTTTTTTTTTCAAAAGTATCTCTATATGGCAAAAGAAAAAAAATGGTCCCAAGTTCGTCCCTCTCAAAAAAATCCAATATGCTGAGAATTAACTTATAACTAAATCAAAATTTATTTATAAATGAGAAAGTAATTTAATTTACATTAAATCAACCCCCTCACTGACAAGCCCCTGTTAATACGTTCACTAAGCTACAGGTTTCACTGCAATACAAGCAATATTTAAAGTAATATAATTCTATTGATTTAATGTATTTTTAATACATTGAACAATGATTAATACTTCCAAGGATTGCATTCATATTCGTTATTAAGTTTTTTTTATAAAATTTTCAAAGAATGATTTTTTTTAGCATTTAAAACAAAATGCAGAGGAAACAACATTATAATTTTTCCCTTTTCCAAGACAGTCGGAGGGTTTTAAGGCACAATGAAATGTACTAATTATCAGTGGAATAATAACATAACGAAACATTAGCCATCCAAACATTTGAAAAAATTGAAAAAAAAAGTCATGAAAAAGCATTCCTAATTTCGTCCACGGGACGAAAATAAGAACTGCATGGGGGACGAAATTGGGACCCCTTTACTTCCCAATATGGTGGAGCTTCAGTTCTCGTAAGATGAACTGAGCGTTCTAAAATTCACTCTATTCTACTGTCAGCATCTTACCTACGTAAGATACATGCAATGAATGAGAAATAAATATTTACAGTACAGTAAATAACGTTCTACAAATGACGTCATAAGAATTCAGGTCTTCTAAAAATAGAACAAAAATTTCTACGACGATAAGGATGAAGCGGTAAGGAAAATTACTACCTATTTTTAGGAAAATCATGTTAAGACTAAGTGATAGCCACAATGTTCATTGATTTTTATAAACAGTTGTTAGCATCGGATTATATTATTATTTCTTTTTTTTAATTTACCTCGAAAAGTGCAACAATAAACCTTGGGGACGGTGAGACTACCAATAAAGCCACGATGCTTGAAATTGATATTTAAATGCTGATTTAAATTCTACAGTAAATTTCCTGCCAAAGAATTTTAGACATTATTTCTCTAGCATACTTCTGCATGAGAAAAAAACTTGAAAAAAATTCTGTGGCTGCATCTGAAATGATTTTATGTATAATTTTAGAAGAGGGATGGTAAGGAATCTAAAACCCAGGGACAGAGTTAAAAAAATAATAACAACCCTAAAAATGTGTGCAGGTTAATTTTTAGCTACATATTTATATAAAACAATAGTTCCAGTTTCAGAAAAAAATTACACTGAATTATTTTTACTGAAACAATTTTATCCAGACAGCTCCAAACTTAAAAATCAGCATCAGGGACACGGGACGGTAGATGAGTTTTCCTGGTATTTGGATCCCCAACATCGTCCAAAACTTATTTATCTTGTTAATAGTGTTATGCAATCATGCAATGGGATGTTCCCCAGTATATGAAATAAAAAAACACAAAAAAGTGTATTAAATAAAAAATATTATTCAGGGACATGAAAGTCAAAAGACTGTGAGAATGCCCCATATATGACGATGGAAGATTTGACGGCATCATAGATTTAAAATTTTTGCTTTCATTAGCATAATACGTTGGACAACATTACAAAATGGAATCATTTGTATCAAAAAAATTCTCGCCTACATGATGTTGAAACAGTTGTAAAACTCCAGGAACGGTTGCAAAAAGATCCTAGTACAAGTCGATTTTATCTTTAAATGCTAATTTAAGATCATCGAGATCTTATTGGTTTATCAGATCTTATTGGTTTATCAGATTGTTTTATCAGATTGATGCAGACTATGATTACACTAATCGGAACCGAAATTCTGAATTCATCAGAAAATCAAAATTATTGAATTGTAACCCTTTAATTGTTGCTTACTTTTTTCATAAGCGGTTTCATGTTTTGGTACATTTCCGTTATACGGACACCATTGTCGCCAAGAGTAATAGTTGGCTCAAAATGAAAATCAGGTGAATTGAAACATTTGAAAAATAAAAGAAAAAACATTGTCGATAGTAAAGTGAGTGTTTAATAATATAACATTTGAAATTTACAGACTTTTACGAACTATTTTATTAAATCACAAATATATACTTAAAATAAGTGAACAAATAACTATTATGCAATAAAGTAATAAAATAAAAAGTTCGGTAGAAATATAAGGGTTAATAATTGAAATAGAGTTAATAATTGAAAATAAAGCGTTAATAATTGAAATATAAGGGTTGAAATAATTGGCGCATTAACATACATTTTGGCGTGGTGTCCGTATAACGGAAAAGTACCGATTTTTTATGGAACATTTTTTCAAGAAATATTTCAATGTCAAGGACTTTTGGTTTCGTATAGAGTTTCAACATAGAGGTTGTCCTCACATGCATGGTCTTTTCTGGTTTGAAGATGCTCCTAATGTAAACAATCTTAGTTCAAATGATGATGAAAAGATACGTAAAATTGTAAAATGCTTTGACGAATTCATATCGACTTGGCAACCAGATCCTAATGAAGTTTATGATATACTTCCATCTAAATTTCATTTTACGGATGTGGCTGATGAAGCTGCTGACTATAATCACTTAATACGTGCAGTACAAATGCATAAATGGTCTAAAGCTTATTGTAAGAGAAAGAAAAAAGATTCTTCTGAAGTCACATGCAGTTTAAAATTTTCCAAAGAATATTCTCACGAAATTAAAATTCAGTTCCTTACTAATGAACCCGAATACATTTCAAAAAGAAATAGTCCTTATTTAAACAGTCATAGCCCACAAATTAAAAAAAATTGGCGAGCAAACATGGATTCCCAAGCAGTCATTTCCATCCACGCAGTTCTAAAATATATTGCTAAATACGCTAGAAAGGTGAACCAAGATCAAAAGGGATGAAAGATTTTATGCGACAAATAGTTCAAGAAACTCGCGATAATATCAATGTTCAGCAGATAATTCAGAATATTTTAATAAAAATGTGTGCTGAACGTGATTATTCTGCCCAGGAAATATTTTGGGTGTTAATGGGATGGCCTCTGTATAAGTCATCTCGTCAGTTTGTCACCATTAATTTAGCAATGAACGCATGGGAACAATTAGATATCAATAAGGAAGATGGAAGCATATCCGTTTCAAATATTTTGGAAAAATACGAGCAACGCCCAGTGAGATTTGAAAATATGTCCTTGTAGAGTTATTTCATAAACGTTTATAAACGTGGTGAAAATTTCAGTATATATATAAAAAAAAATTTATTCCCACAATTATACCGAAATTGAAATATGATCCCAATAATGTAAATAATGAAGATTTCTATAAGCAACAAGTTATGTTGCATATTCCTTGGCGTGATTTTCTCATTATGAATCCAAATAATACTTCATGGGAAGTTATATATGAACAGAATTTTGAGAATAATGAAATTCAGAGATTGGATTTGGAATATTTGTAGCAAAATTTAGAAGATGAGGAAGAATTTGAAGAAATAGAATGTACTGAAATAGATCAACCATTTGACTGGATGAATGTCGCTTCAAGACAAAATAATGCACAGGATGAATTAGATTTGGGCTGAAGGGACATTGATATAAAGTATAACTGGCATACCATTCAAAGTCAAGATTTGCTTGATAAATTACAGAATTTTATTGAAAATGAAAAGGTGAAAGAGAGTGAAAAAAGTGGTTATGTCACTGTTCCTTCTAATTTGCCAAATTTCGTCTTTTCCCATGAACAGAAAAAAAATAATAAATATTTTTGAAGAACAGCTCAATTTCTTGCAAGCTCATAGGCGAGAAATGCCAATAAAAAGAATTGTCCAAGGAAAAGCCGGTTCTGGAAAAAGTACTTTAATACATTACTTCACTACTCTATTAAATGAAACATTTGTTCCACCTTCTTTTCAATTGTTTGCACCAACTGGTGTTGCCGCAGTCAATATAAATGGATCAAACAATTCATTCAAAACTTTTATTGGGACTAAATCAAAAGCTAAGAGATCTTAGTTCATATTCGATTAGTCAACTTTAGGAGGAGTTTCGAAATTGTAAATTCATAATTATAGATGAAATGAGTATGATTGGATGCAGTCTTTTGCGAAAAATAGATTTACGATTACGTAGTGCTGTGCCAACGAAACAAGATTAACCTTTTGGTGGAATGTTCTTATATCTATTTTGAGATATCAAACAATTACCTCCAGTAAACGACAGGCCTCTTTACAGTGACAAAAATCAAGGAAGTGAGTTTCTTTTGGAAGGACAGTTGCTATTTTCTTCGACTATTCAAAAATATTTTTTTTTATCATCATACTTCCGGCAAGATGAAACTCAACAAATATTTTTCAGCATACTTGATCGAATTAACAATGGATAATGCACTATTGAAGACTATGAAATATTAATGAATTGAAGCTTACAGTCTCTTTCAAAAAGCGAACAGCATTTATTTAAAGATGCAATTACGCTGTTTTCAACGAATAAAGACGTAAAAGAATATAATAATGAAAAAATTAAAACAACTGCGTCAACCTGTTGCCTTGACTCAAGCTCTTCATAAATATACTAAATTAAAGTTGGCCGATTCTGAAATGACAAATGGACTTGAACCATTTCTTTCTTTATCAATTGGGTCTAAAGTAATGTTACGTTCTAATTTGTGGACCGAAAATGGTTTAGTAAACAGGGCTTTAGGCTATGTTGCAGATATTATTTATGAAGAAAATCACAGGCCACCAGACCAGATGCCGCGAATAATCATGGTTAAATTTGAAAACTACAGTCATTCAACTTATGAGAATGGCTGCGTTCCGATAACTAAATTATGGAAAAATGGAAATATAAATTGCTCAAGAAAACAGCTTTCTCTGCAGTTAGCTTTTGCAGTTACAATTCATAAATCCCAAGGTTTAACATTAGATAAAGTAGTCCTAGATATTGGGGATAAAGATTCATCAGTTAGCTTAACGTACGTAGCGTTGTCGAGAGTGAAAACCCTTCAAGATTTAGCATTCAATAGAAAATTTCCTTACGAGAGATTCTATAATATCAAAAATTCTCATATATGCTAACATGCAGAAAAAAAAAGAAATTGGAATGAAAAGTTTTACAATTAATAATTTTTAGTTATAACGTGAGCAGATTTCAAATGTTTTTCCAGAAAATAGGATTTTGAAGAAGTAACTTTCTTCAAGCTCTCTTCGAATATTATTCTAAGATTGCTATCAATGATTATTTGATGTGAATTAAAAAGATTGGAGACATACCTATTTCAAACCATTTGAGAAACTACCAGAGGCTATTGTGAAATGTAAAAACATCTTTAAAAGAGCTTTTAGTTGAAAAATTAAAAATATTTTGTAAAATTTTGCTTCGAAAATATTTTTATTTATACCAGTCTTATATCATAAATAAAAAATTCCAAGGAAATTCTTAGTTATTTGACTGAATTTACATTTCTAAAATTAAAATGCGCCAAAACATAATATAACGTTTTTGCTTAATAAAGATGCAAAAAAAAAAAAAAAAATAAAATAATGTTACTTTCAAATATTTATCTTATTAAATAATGCTTCGCGAATTCAAACAAAGCATGGCTTTTGCTAGTATATATTAAATTCAGTAATACGGAAATAATATGACTCCATCTTAAACGGGACGTAATCACGAGATAGGATTTAAAAGAATAATCACCATGGCAGTCTAAAATCATTATCTATCATGGGATATCACTGAATTAATTACGTATGATAGGATTTAATAGAATGAAGAAAGCTTTTATTAATAGTTTTCTAAGTTTTGATTAGATTTTCGCAAAATTTGAAATGACTCGACAAAATTCTGAAACGACTATATATATTAAATTTCAAACCATTCGCGGTTGGGCAGTTTTTACGCTGTTATATGCGGACAGACGGACAGACCGATCAGACGACTACTATAGGTGCTACGTATTTATGTAATTACGAACGCACCTAAAAAGTAAATTCAATATAAAAATAATGCAAACTATTACGAATTTTCCCTTCCCAGTTTTGTGAGAAGATTATAATAAAATCTAAGAAAATTTTGTTTGAAAATTTTAATTTATAAATTGCTAATAAATAATTGAAATTTCAGTTTTTAACACTTTGCAACATAGTTGAAAAGTGCTTATGAATTCGGTTTGTCTGTCTGTCCGTTTGTCCATGCTCTAACTCGCGTAAATATAGTCAGATTGACATGAAATTGATCTATGTTATTAGGGTTTACTATAGAAAGTTCGGTATTGAAAATGCAGTGTGTAGCACTCACGGTTCATTTATAGGGATACTCAAAAGAATTCCATTACATTACAGTCTATAGGGGGAGATAATTTGAGACGTATTTTAATGATATTACACAAATTGAATATATTTAAATTTATATATATCACTGAGGTGTACTACAAGATGCTTAGTATAGAATACGATGTTCATATAGCTTATCGATCATTTACAGGTACACACAAAAGTATTTGGCTACAGCACTGCTTATGAACAATAATTGCTGAAAGCGCGTTTTCACTTGTAGAGTTTTAAAATTTAACTATTTTTTTGCATATTACTTGGTGTGCATAAGTTTTGCAGATAATACACTGTAAAAAAATCCAGAAACATTCCTGGGAAAAAATGGGCAGCTGATGTGCCCATTATTTCCAAGAAACCTTTCTTGAAAATGATTGGAACTTTACTGGCGTTCCCCAGAAAAGACAGTAAGGTTCATGTGAAATACCAGGAAAGCTTCTGTTGACAACAAAAATATTATTGATAGTTCACATGAAACCTGCTTATTTTCTATGGAACGTTTCAGAAATGTTCAGTAAGGTTTCTGTTATTTTCCAGAAACGTTTTGTATAAATAAAGTGCAACTCAGCTGCTCATTATTTCCCAGGAACATTCCTAGATTTCTTTTTACAATGCAGGAACGTTTCAGATATTAGATTTTATTTTATTATTATATTTATTTACTAGCAGGCTATGCCCGCTGCGCTGGTCAATATTTCCAAATGAACCTTGGATTAAACTAAATGGTGAATTTGAACTTGTATTTTAAACAATATGGATCTTCAGCTTGACCTTGCACATTACTGAAAAAGATGCGAACGCCATTGCGATATAATGTTATCTTAAGCGTTAGACAAAATTTACCAATTAAGAAGTAATTGTTTTAGTTGATTATAAACAGCGCACTTATGGTCGGGTAATGAGACCGTTATGACAACAGGAATTAATAACTCTGTAACTAATCAACCTATAATGAAATCGTATATACTAACACCATTCCTAAAAGTCATGCAACAGGGCCACTTGTAACAAAATATGTTCTGTAGATTTTTTTAAAAAGGCTAAACTTTCATAATCAGGTTCACTTAATTTTTGAACTTTTACTGTTGCTCTATAACTAAGTACCCTTGAACAATATGTATACAGTAAAACCTTTCCAAAATTATTACCTAACTGATTGTGGTATATCCTACGAAAGTATTATAAACAATCGGAATGAAATACAAATTTCCGTTGTAAATATATAGTAGATGATGATGATGCGATTTTGTGTAATAGAATTCATAGTAAAGTTTTCGCTTCAAACAAAAACGATGCTTTCAACATTAAAGCTAATACACCAATATGTGAAGTATCCGATTACGGAAGGTTAACTTGAATTCTCATGAGCAACTACTCAAAGAAAAGTGAATATGTGGCTTTTGTGATACTTTTATGTCAGCCGGGCGCAGGTAATAAATGAATAAAGATTGTTTTCATAGCATATTCTTGTTTTATTATTTTCATTTAAAACACAAACCTTTCAATCATTTAATTTAAAATGCATGCCTTATACTAATTTCATTTAAAAAACTGAAAAGATAAACAATAACAGGAAATAATGCCATAATTAAAAGCAAAAAAATATTTTTAATTTACATATGCAAAATGTAACTACTGCTACTGGGAATTTTTAAAATGCTATCAGCGAGATGTGCGCACGGTTGTTATAAATGTACCCATTTTTTCTTCTTATCGAGGAGCAATTTATAAATCGCACAATATTATTTCAATTCCAATTTCTTTCATTGAGGAACCTATGTTCGGAAAAAATGGAAAAAGACTCTTGTAGATTCTTCGGATGACGGCATCTGACGCCATAAACCGAGTTTATATGCATGAAAATAATTTTTAAGTCGTTACAAACATTGCTTTCATACTTAAATATTTTCATTGGTACTACTTGTTATCCCGTCGACCAATTTCGCCAAATTATATAAATCGCCAAACCATTCGCCAAATTATATAAATTGACATAATCTTTATTTTAAATAACGAAATAACAAATAAATTAGTATAACATTAATAAAAATACAAATAAAACGTCGAAATTAAAATCACTTGATGACGTAAACACGTGTAGTTTGTTTAAATTCAAGTGAATTTGATATTTACGATCAACCATTATTGGCATTTAATCTTATAGTTTGACGATAGATTTTTGGTCGACGGAATATCTAAGTAGTACCTTTTCCATTTTTGTTTTATAACGCTAAATTCTCAGTAATTTTTTCCATTTTATTTTACATAAAATCACTATTTTTTTAAAAATTTAAGATGCTTGCATTTTTATTTCAAATTCAATGAGCCGTTTTTATTTTTTAGCCAAAAGGGTTGATTTGAATTTTTTCCGTTGCTAGAATAACGGATGTAATGATAGATATTTTGAGGTTTAGATGCCAAAGACACCGCGAAATTAGAAAAATATGAAATGTGTCATGAACTGTTGGATAAAAATTTATTTGGTAGCATTCGATTCAGCATACAAAACTACATTAAAATATGCTATCATTTGACGCATAATTTTGATATTCGATTTTTTCCCCCTCCCCGTGCAAAAACCATTAGGGGTGACACTTTAGAAAATCCTTTCTTAGCAGAAGTTTATGTCATAAGAAGTATTTTTACCACGATTTTCAAGATTTTAGGTTCAGTAGTTTGCGCTGTGCGTTAATTAGTCCCCTAATCCAGACTTTATTTTATATACTATATTAGATATGCGATTTTGCGGTGAATCGATGATCGAAAATTAGTCCAATATCATTTGAAATATTACATAACAGAGGAGAAAGTACGAAGAAAGACGAAGAAGAAATGACGAATTACAAAAGACTTGTAATTTTTTTTTTTTTAAATGTTGAATTTTTCCATAGTAATAACGTATTAAAACAAAACTTTCCTTAAAAATTATCTTTATTTCCTAGATTTCGAATCTGTGAATTTTCCTATAAATTAAATTGGCGATATGACTTGAGAAAATAGATAATATTTGCTTAAATAAAATGGGTAATATTCGTTGATCTGAGTTCGAGTTTATAAATATCATGCTTTCGGAATTACGGCGAAAAACATTTTAAAAAGTATGAAATTATTTTACAATATGTATGTGTGGCAGAAATTCACACTGAAATTTAAGTATTCAATTCCATTTTTAAAATATTAACTGATATCTACATAAGTTACAATTGAATATGAAAAAGTACTCAAAAAATGATCTCTTTCACCTAAAAAAACACCATTTGTGAGAACATCCTCAAGCTAATGTCACGCTTATGCATTTTTGGCTTAAAATCACATTGTTTGGCGACAAAAGAAAAATAAAAAATTGTAAAGAAACAAGTAGTAATTACACATGTGACTCACAATTACATCTGCTTGTTTCTTCTACAAGTCACGTGATGGGACAATTAGAATTAAATAAATATAGAAAAACTATATTTTCAAAGGACGACAGATTCACCTTAAAATATAAATGAAAAATATGAATATCAAATTCACAATATATCTTTACTTAATAGGTGCTAAAAATACAAATGTTAAAAACATTTTTAAAAACAATGCAGATGTTGAGAACATTGAGTCACATGATGTTTAAAATCTGAGCGCTTTCGACTGAACCATCAGTCGTCATCAGGGAAAAGAGTGCTCTTTTCCCTGATGACGACTGATGGTTCAGTCGAAAGCGCTCGGATTTTAAACATCATGTGACTCAATGTTCTCAACATCTGCATTGTTTTTAAAAATGTTTTTAACATTTGTATTTTTAGCACCTATTAAGTAAAGATATATTGTGAATTTGATATTCATATTTTTCATTCATGGGACACTTAGATATATAAAAAAAGAAAAGAACAGAACAGAAAGAAAATATCGTTAAAATTTCATCTAACCAAATTTTCAGATTCGTTTCCATATCTAACGCAAGCGATAAAGAGCCAAATATTGCGTATCAAGTGTAATATTTCTTATTAAATTAATTTTTAAGCATTACAAATATTTCTTTCAGGTTTTGATTAAATGTTTCCGTTTTTTAATATTATCACTCATTAAAATGGATTTTCTTCTTCTTTTTTTCTTTTTTTTTTTTCATTTAAATAAAATTAGTAACAGTTTTTCTTTTATTTTTCGAGGTTTAATAGCCGTTTCAATTTTTTTTATCAACGATGAATTTCGCCAAGAAATAAAATGGTAACCTTATCGCTCAAAATAACAGAATTTTCCGTCATAATTCTAAAACTAATATAGGTAGAATAATGTGTTATAGATTAAAACCTTCCCTGAAACAATACCTATCTAACGGTATAGGTTCCGTAAAAATCCATGCAGTAGAACTCAAAATCTAGGCGTTCGGAACGAAATTTCCGTTTGGATTTTATATATAATAGATAATAGATTTTATATATATATAATAGAATAGATAATAGATTATGTGTTATGAACTATCTCAAAGTTTAAAACAGATCGCATTGTTAGATTTCCTAATTTTAACAATATCGCGTTATGTTAGTTCCACATTCCACCACCAGGGAGCGCACTCCATTCTTAACGAAAGCGTATCTGAACGAAACTCCTTCATACAACCTTTCCGTAGATACATGAATCGGGAGGGTGGCGGTCTTAACCAATAATTTAAGATAATTGCTGAAATTACTACGAAAAATATTTTAAAGGGGCTCTACGCGGGCCCCTAACAGAGTTAGAGGAAATCGGAAGACGGCAAAATAATCGCGGGGAAAAGTTTGCTTGGGTGCTTCGGAACTACTTTTGGCACGAGATCTAAGCTCTACGAGCAATAGGAGCCCAGATATTTAAGGAAATATGAAGTAACAAAGTCCAAAAAAATAGAATTTTCCGTAATAATTCTATAACTAATCTAGGTAGAATGATGTGTTATAGCTTAAAACCTTCCCTGGAACGATACCTATCTAACGGTATAAGTTCCGTAAAAATCCATGCGGTAGAACTCGAAATCTCGGCGTTCGGAACGAAATTTCCGTTTGGATTTTATATATATAATAGATAATAGATAGATAATAGAATAGATAATAGATTTTATATATATATATATAATAGAATAGATAATAGATTATGTGTTATGAACTATCTCAAAGTTTAAAACGGATCGCATTGTTAGATTTCCTAATTTTAACATTATCGCGTTATGTTAGTTCCACATTCCACCACCAGGGAGCGCACTCTATTCTTAACGAAAGCGTATCTGAACGAAACTCCTTCATGCAACCTTTCCGTAGATACATGAATCGGGAGGGTGGCGGTCTTAACCAATAATTTAAGATAATTGCTGAAATTACTACGAAAAATATTTTAAAGGGGCTCTACGCGGGCCCCTAACAGAGTTAGAGGAAATCGGAAGACGGCAAAATAATTGCGGGGAAAAGTTTGCTTGGGTGCTTCGGAGCTACTTTTGGCGCGATATCTAAGCTCTACGACCAATAGGAGCCCAGATATTTAAGGAAATATGAAGTAACAAAGTCCAAAAAAATAGAATTTTCCGTAATAATTCTATAACTAATCTAGGTAGAATGATGTGTTATAGCTTAAAACCTTCCCTAGAACGATACCTATCTAACGGTATAAGTTCCGTAAAAATCCATGCGGTAGAATTCGAAATCTCGGCGTTCGGAACGAAATTTCCGTTTGGATTTTATATATATAATAGATAATAGATAGATAATAGAATAGATAATAGATTTTATATATATATATATAATAGAATAGATAATAGATTATGTGTTATGAACTATCTCAAAGTTTAAAACGGATCGCATTGTTAGATTTCCTAATTTTAACATTATCGCGTTATGTTAGTTCCACATTCCACCACCAGGGAGCGCACTCTATTCTTAACGAAAGCGTATCTGAACGAAACTCCTTCATGCAACCTTTCCGTAGATACATGAATCGGGAGGGTGGCGGTCTTAACCAATAATTTAAGATAATTGCTGAAATTACTACGAAAAATATTTTAAAGGGGCTCTACGCGGGCCCCTAACAGAGTTAGAGGAAATCGGAAGACGGCAAAATAATTGCGGGGAAAAGTTTGCTTGGGTGCTTCGGAGCTACTTTTGGCGCGATATCTAAGCTCTACGACCAATAGGAGCCCAGATATTTAAGGAAATATGAAGTAACAAAGTCCAAAAAAATAGAATTTTCCGTAATAATTCTATAACTAATCTAGGTAGAATGATGTGTTATAGCTTAAAACCTTCCCTAGAACGATACCTATCTAACGGTATAAGTTCCGTAAAAATCCATGCGGTAGAACTCGAAATCTCGGCGTTCGGAACGAAATTTCCGTTTGGATTTTATATATATAATAGATGTACAGTCGTGGAAAAAAAATAAACACCCCCTACTAACTCCTCAACAAATTATCGTAGACGGAAGTTACCGGTATCGAACGATTGGAAATAACGTCTACTTTTAAATGATGCATATAAAATTTTCTTAGGGGGGCATCTACATATTAAAACGAATACAAACTTCATTTTTTTCAGTGGCAATACCCAATTTTAACGAGATATTTCAAATCTTCGGTTCAAACTATGCCTAGACACCAAATTTCAAGTCATTCGAATGATAAGTTTTTAAATTATAAACATTCAAAATTTAGTGCTTGTAACGTTAAATTACATTTTCATATTTTCATTTCTATCTCCTGAAATTATGCTCCTAATGTGCTACTTTTTTTTGTGGCAATAATACTAATATGCCCAAGCATAAATACGCTGAATTTGCAATTTTTATAATTTTATGATATGAATTATGAATTATGAAATTAATATTAAAAAAAATATGAATTGCAACCTACATTTTTTTTGATGGATTTAGATTTATTAAATCCTGTTTTATGGAAATCCAAAATTTGACATTTTTCATCCAAGTAGTTTTCAAATTATGCTTAAAAACCGGCAAAATGATGGTTTAAGGGACCATCTATGATAGAAGTGAGTAGATATTTTGAAATTTATTCTGCTGTCCTGTAATCTAACAGGCTTCATTGACTCCTTGAGTGGCGCGTCAGGTGCCTTGTTCAAGAAGGGGGCTCTCTCGGTGAACAATCAAGTACGGAACTTCAATTTGGATACAGCCCTTAAAATAGGCTCGTTTTAAAAATCTTCGTTTTAAAATAAATAATTTCTCGGGAACTTATGGTACAAATTGCATAAAAATTTGATTTTAGGCTAATTGAAGGGTGTAGAGTCCATTTATTCTGTTAGAATTGTGTACTTCTATTGAAAAAACAAGTTATGCTTCGTTTTAATAGGTAGATGGGCCCCTAAGCAAATTTTATATACATCATTTAAAAGTAGACTTTATTTCCAATCGTTCGGTACCAGTAACTTTCTTTTACAATAATTTGTTGAGGAGTTAGTAGGGGGTGTTTCCTTTTTTTCCACGACTGTACTTTATTTATTTATTTTTATTTATTTGTTTATTTTTACTTATTCATTTGTGTATTATATTTATTTATTTATTTTTTTACATTCATCAGATTCGATGCCAAGATATGTTGATATATTTTCAAATATTTAAAAATATTAATTTTTTCTTTGTTTACTTTGGAAAATAGTTGAAGCAGTTTATTAATCATTTAGTATATTTAATTTATTAGACATACATACAAACCATATCTGGGATTATTATTTATGTTATTTTTCCATAGATTTCAGTGTAATTAAAAACGGAATTCCTCACCCCATCAACAATGTAGACAAGATAAATATAATGTTATTTTCAAATCGACTCCCGCCTCTTTATGAAATTTTTCTATGCTTCATAGGGTAAATCATAACAAATTTTTATATTTCTTTTATAGTTCAAGGAAAATGTGCACAAACACAAATCTAGGCACATTTTCATAAACAAACATTCGAAGCATATTTAAAATTTCTAATGCACTGTTTTCTTTTTGTAAGGTGAAAGTAAAGTAATCCTTTATGTAGGATTTTATTATTCAAGATTATCCTGCTGTAAAATATTAAAATCACTTAAGAAATCATTTTATGATAAAATAGTTAATAACGTGTTTGTTAAACAGGGGTAAATATTTTAAATAATTTTACATAACATTTAAAATTATTTCATCAATCATATATAAATATTTTCCATCTGATAATTAGAAAAATCTAAAAACATTGCATGTCTTTTTGCTTCCATATAACACACAAGCACATGCAATAATTAAAGTTGTCAAAATTTTATATATTAATTCATTCAAGTTTCCATTAGAAGGAAAAAAAATGGCATTTAGAAAAATATTAGTTATGATCTTAGTTCTATATCCTTATATAACTGCAAATTTGCTTTTTGCATATTTACAGAATTTTCTTAAAGCTTTGTTTTGGTTATTAATTAATTGTAAATGATTAGCATTAAATCACATAAGAAATAGGGTAATTTTAAGTTTTGAACGAATTTTATACATTTTATACACATAGATTTTGAAAAAGAATAGCCCTTATTCAACTTCCTTTGACAATATATTAATATAAAAAAAGCTTAAATTCAGTGTGTTTCAACAATAAAATAAATGTTTAGGACTGTTGCAATAATAAAAATGATTAACTAGTTGGATGTGCCAATCCCAAAACTTTCTTCTATCTCATGTATATTAATATTTCAAAATGTTGTTACAAATACCAATGACTCATTTTTATTAGTTTTATTAGTATTTTTATTAGAATTATGCATAACTTCATACACTTTTCGATGGTAAAATATTGAAAATGGCACAAAAATCGCTATTCAGTGCCCCCTAGCGTCGGAATCTTTCCAAATTCAGGGAGGACCTTTTTGCCACGGCTAAAAACATATACAAAAAATTTGGTTCAATTTTATGCATAACTTCACACACTTTTCGATGGTACAATATTCAAAAGGCATAAAAATCGCACAAAACTCGCTATTACAGCGCCCCCTACCAGCGTAATTTTTCCAAATTCAAGGAGGACCTTCTTGCCATGGCCCAAAACAAAAAAAATGGTTCAATTCTGTACATAACTTCATACACTTTTCGATGGTGCAATATTCAAAATGCACAAAAATCGCTATTACAGCGCCCCCTGCCGGCGGAATTTTTCCAAATTAATGGAGGACTTGCTTGCCATAGCCAAAAACTTTAAAAAAAATCTGGTTCAATTCTATGCATAACTTCATGCAATTTTTGATGGTACAATGGCGACATACGGACACACAGACATTTTCTATAAACATGTTTTTTAGGATCTCTGACCCCTAAAACGTGTAAATCCGTCGAAAACCGAAAGTCGAAAAAAATTTCGATTACAATACTTTCTTCTATTGAATATAGAAGAAAGTAAAATTGAGACCGTTAATTTTTTTGCACAAAAATAAATAAATAAATAAATATCATAAAAGATTTTTTTATATAAGGAAATAAACTGCTTAAAAACATTGAATTAAACAATGCTGTACTGCAATTTACAGTATGAAAACAAGAAAGGAAAAGTAATTAATTATTTGTAAATTAAACTAGTTGGATGTGCCAATCCCAAAACTTTCTTCTATATCACACATTTTAATATTTCAAAATGTTGTTACAGATGTCAATATTTCATTTGTATTAGTTCAATACAATATCAACTTTGACTTTCATCTTAAATTTGTGCTTCAGACAATTAATCGGCGTAAAAACGAGTTAATCTCGATCATGATATTTATTAAAAGACGATTAACCGCGAATAGTCGGCTTATCAGGATGGGAAGTTCCCGTCGATTCACGAGCCACAGTGTGCAATAGAACTACGAAAAAATAAGATGATTACACAAAAATCACTCTTGCAGTGCCCCCTTCCGGCGAAATTTTTCCGAATTCAGGGAGGACTTTCTTGCCATGACCAAAAAAAACACACAAAAAATTTGGTTCAATTCTATGCATAACTTCATACACTTTTCAATGGTACAATATTCAAAATGACACAAAAATCACTAGTACAGCGCTCCCTACCGGCGGATTTTTTCCAAATTAAGGAAGGCCCTGCTTGCCATAGCCAAGAATTAAAAAAAAATTTGGTTCAATTCTATGCATAACTTTCCGATGGTACAATATTCAAAATCGCACAAAAATCGCTGTTACAGCGCCTCCTTCAGGCCTATTTTTTTCAAATTAAGGGAGGACCTGCTTGCTATAGCCAAAAACTTAAAAAAAAATTGGTTCAATTATATGCATAACTTCATACACTTTTCAATGGTACAATAATGAAAATGGCACAGACATCGCTGTTACAGCGCTCCCTTCCGGCGGATTTTAGTTACCATTACAACAACATAATGATAATTATACTCATCTCAAGTACATTTGAAATCAAATCAATAGCCTAAATTACCATTCACATTACACGTAATTGTAACTAAATTTTTACAGTTACAGCATTACTGCTCCGTAATGAAAATCACAACCTTCTACATTACAATTACAATCATATCTTGATAAAACTTGTTGGATGTGCCAATCCCAAAACTTTCTTCTATCTCATGTATATTAATATTTCAAAATGTTGTTACAAATATCGGTAATTCATTTTTATTAGTTTTATTAGTATTTTTATTTGAATTATGCATAACTTCATACACTTTTCGATGGTACAATATTGAAAATGGCACAAAAATAGCTATTACAGTGCCCCCTACCGTCGAAATCTTTCGAAATTCAGGGAGGACCTTCTTGCCATGGCTAAAAACATATACGAAAAATTTGGTTCAATTCTATGCATAACTTCATACACTTTTCGATGGTACAATATTCAAAATGCACAAAAATCGCTATTACAGCGCCCCCTACTGGTGGAATTTTTCCAAATTCAGGGAGGACCTTCTTGCTATGGCCAAAAACATACACAAAAAATTTGGTTCAATTCTATGCATAACTTCATACACTTTTCGATGGTACATTGTTCAAAATACATAAAAATCGCACAAAACTCGCTATTACAGCGCCTCCTACCGGCGGAATTTTTCCAAATTCAAGGAAGACCTTTTTGCTGCACTATGATCTGTGTCCCCTGAGTTTAGATTATTTTCTTTGCCTGAATCTGGTTCGATTTTATAATCAAATCCTGATGCACCATGAAAAACATGAATTATATACCTCCATTTATGTGGTTTGTTCGCATTGCATCGCTTCATAAAATTACGAGATTTTGTTGAACAAAGTTGTTCATCTACACATAAATATTGCTCAAGAGGGATTTTTTCCAGATTTTTATTTATTTTTTCTAGAAGAGGTCTGATTTTGAAAAGTATATCACAATCAGGGTTGTATGAAGGAAGGTTTTGGGTATTATCATTGAAATGAAGCAAATGTCGTAATTGTTCAAACTTATTCAGAGACATAGATTCTTGAATAATTGGCATACTTGTAGAACTAGACAAGTAATTTTTCATTCTTGGAAGGGGAATTATTGACATATATTAAATATGTCCAACAAATTGGCGAATATCTAAGGTAGTTTAGTGAATAGATTTAAGGGAGATGATAAAATATCTCGGTGACTCGAATAATCAGAAGGTTTTTGTAGAAAAATAAAATTTATTAACAGAACAACACATAGTCAAATTAACACAATTTGCATAGCTACAAACATACACACATTAAAATTTTATTAAAAACAGTTAAAATGTAGTTAAAAATATATATAAACGTTTCGGCTATTTTCATAGCCCTCATCAGTAAACGAGCAGAGTCACGAAACAGCAAGAGCCACAGTAAACGAAAAAAAGTTAAGATCACGGTCTAAGTAGGATAAAATAATCAGCAGGAACTTGGGTTACTTCGTTGATTAGCGATTCAGCTAAAACAGACCTCCAACCCTCAAGGAAGACACGGCTAAAATATACGGGGCAATTGGCTTCCACAATTCGTGCACTCTCAAAATCGGGAACATGATCGAACTCAAGTGCATGTGCAACCAATCTTGAATTCAGAGTACCTTTATTAAAAGAATTTTTATGCTCTTTGAGCCTAGCATTTAATGAGCGTGCAGTCTCACCAATGTAAATCGAGCTGCAACCTTTACAAGGAATTTCATAAACGACACCATTCAGGTCAAACTTCGAATATTTATGTTTAAAACTACTGAAAAAATTACCAATGCGTTCAAGGGAACATGAGCTGTCCTAACATTAACATCCTTGAGTACGGCTGAAATTTTCTCCGAAATATTACTGTAATAAGGCAAAGATATAGTTCCTATGGGATTGACACGCTGGTAAGGAGTGGGATAATGGTCTGATTTGCTCGTAAGTTCCGAAATAACTCTAAGACACCAACGACGTGGATAGTCGTTGAGACGTAAATCATTCATTATCTTACTATTGGTATTATATAATGAAATATGTATAATAATTATTATAGAATGAAATTATTATAATGAAATTGGTAAGATAATGAATGATTTACGTCTCAACGACTATCCATGTCGTTGGTGTCTTAGAGTTATTTCGGTATTTACGAGCAAATCAGACCAGTATCCTACTCCTTACCAGCGTGTCAATCCCACAGGAACCATATCTTTGCCTTATTACAGTAATATTTCGGAGAAAATTTCAGCCGTACTCAAGGATGTTAATGTTAGGGCAGCTCATGTTCCCTTGAACCGCATTGGTCATTTTTTCAGTAGTTTTAAACATAAATATTCGAAGTTTGACCTGAATGGTGTCGTTTATGAAATTCCTTGTAAAGGTTGCAGCTTGATTTACATTGGTGAGACTGCACGCTCATTAAATGCTAGGCTCAAAGAGCATAAAAATTCTTTTAATAAAGGTACTCTGAATTCAAGATTGGTTGCACATGCACTTGAGTTCGATCATGTTCCCGATTTTGAGAGTGCACGAATTGTGGAAGCCAATTGCTCCGTATATTTTAGCCGTGTCTTCCTTGAGGGTTGGAGAACTGTTTTAGCTGAATCGCCAATCAATGAAGCAACTCAAGTTCCTGCTGATTATTTTATCCTACTTAGACCGTGATTTTAACTGTTTTTTCGTTTACTGTGGCTCTTGCTGTTTTGTGACTCTGCTCGTTTACTGATGAGGGCTATGAAAATAGCCGAAACGTTTATATATTTTTTTACTATATTTTAATTGTTTTTAATAACATTTTAATGTGTGTATGTCTGTAGTTATGCAAACTGGGTTAATTATTAAAGAATCAAGACGTAAATATGTATGTATTTTTGAACATAGTCAAATATTCGCCAACGTCACGGACGGAATAAACTGCTGCTCTCTGGAGAGTTCGAATGTTACTGTGTCACGTGACTTCAAAAGCGCTCCGAAGAAATGCGAGGGGAAAGAAAATGCGCCTCATTGCTATTGGCTGAAAATTAAAATTGCTCCTTGAAAGAGAGAGAGAAAAATAGAAGACGGCTACAGAGTATGCCCCCAGTGACGTAGTCACGATTACAAAAAGGTAGCAATTAATAAGATACATAAGAAAGGTCTTGAGTAAAATTAAAGTACATATGATACAAAAAAACAATAGAAAATATATTATGCATTACATGAAAAACAATATTTTTGAGAAGGAAATAACATGCACACTATATACATCAAATGTCTTAAACAATATAATCCGTAACGAGATGTTTCGGAAAACGAACTTTACGACCAGATTTGGTGGTAGGGTGTTCGACAGGAATAGTTGGAAATTTTATGGGCTCATTTTGCTTTTGAGTTTGGGAAGGTGAAATAGAATCTGCTAATTGATATGCAGGTTTAATGCGATCAATAGATACAGTACAGAGCTTCCCATTTAATTCCAAGTCAAACGTTTTCTCAGACCTGTCAATCACTCGATGAGGTCCTGTATAAGGGGTTGATAAGGGGGGATTGACTTTATCTGATCTAAGAAACACGTGTGAACAGGTTTTTAATGAGGGATTGACATAGATTTTAGGATTGCCATGCATTGCAGTGGCAATAGGACTAAACTTTCTCATTTTTTCAGTTAACTCAGTCACGTATGTAAAAATAAGTGGTTGATTTATAGTTTCAGTGTTAATGAGATCAAAGGGTAATCTGATATTTGTGCTATAAACAAGTTGAGCACAGGTCTGTTGGATATCATTTTTAAGAGCAGTGCGTAAACCAAGTAAGACAATGGGGAGGATTTCAGTCCATTGAATTTGATTGTGAGCTTTAAGAGAACTCTTAAGATGGCGATGGAATCTTTCAATAAAACCGTTAGACTGCTCTAGCTCCAACAATAGCCACATAATAATTTTGGATCAAAATTTAAAGCACTGTATCTCAGCAAACAACGATCATTCCATCTTTGTAAACCTAGAACTAGAAAATTTTATTCTGAGCATAGGCAGCCTGTACAGCCCTCCACGTTCAGATTTTGAGGTGGACGTACAAGACTGGCTGCGCTCCGCACGCCAGAGTGAGTACCAGCTAGTCCTGGGTGACTTCAATGCATACGACCAGCTCTGGTGCTATACTCGTGACGACGACAGAGGACGGCTACTCGTAGACTCTTTATTAGCAAATAACTTGATTGTCTTAAACTCACCATCCTGTACACCAACCTATGAGTCCGGCAAAAGGGAAGGGCGTCCTGACCTCTCAATTTGTACACAACCACTATTCAGCTACATTCGAGGATGGGATGTCTTCCCTGAGCTTTTCGGTGACCATCGGCCAATCGTAACAGATCTTTTGCTTCCAATCCCGATCCTTCCGAAACGTCGCTTCAGAACAAAAAATGTCCCATTCAACAAATTCATAGACATGGTTGAAAACTTATGTTACTTAAATTCCGTAATTTTTTTTTCATTAGACTCACGTCAGGCCTTTGACCTGACCTACAAATCATTTCAAAATATTATTCAAAATAGTGCAAAAGCATCCTTTAAACTAAAACCTCCATTCAGACAGATCAAGTTCTCCTGGTGGTCAACGGACCTTCGTTCTCAAAGAAATAAAGTAAAAGCACTTTATACAAGAGCTAAGAAGACGAACTTAGACTCTGTAGAATATCAAATTTACAAAAGAGAGCGTGGCAAATATCAGAAATTGATTCAAAGAGTAAAGAAAGACGCCTGGGTAAATTTTTGTAAGAAACAAACTGGCCCATTTGGCAAATCCAAAAAACTGGCTTTTCAGGACTTTCAAGACTGTCAGATTAGCTATCTGCCGGACTCGTCATTCCCAGCTTCCAGGTCCTCTTCTTTGTTTACACCGACAGAAAAAATTTTTGGTGTATCACCGGGATCACCAGCCCAGCCAAATATAGCAACCTCACAACAAACTCACGCAGACCAACCTAACTTTACAATAAAAGAACTGCGAAATGCAATCTATAGCTTTAACCAAAACAAAGCTCCAGGTCCCGACGGAATAAACCATCGGATGATTAGATCTCTCTTTTCTAAAATCCCCTTAACTCTTCTAGACATGTATAACAGTGCACTTCGTTTAAACTATTTCCCGGAGGCCTGGAAGGTGGGCGAGCTCGTCTACTTCAGGAAGGAAGGTAGACCAGCAAATGAACACACCTCTTATAGACCAATAACGCTACTACCGATATTTGGCAAAATCTATGAAAAAATGTTCTTAAGACGAATTAATCATTCACTAACTCAAAGTAACGCATTAACAGGCCTACAACACGGTTTTACTCAATTAAAATCGACCGAAACAGCACTAGAACAGGCATTATCTTACATAGATATTAACAAATCTAATTAAAATTATACATCTTTTATTTCGCTAGATTTTATGGGGGCTTTTGATAATCTCCCATGGGACCTAGCACTACAGTCACTACACCATTTAAACTTATCACCTCAGCTAATTAATGTAATTGCCTCCTTCCTGTCGGGCAGGCGGGCTCTGGTGGACTGGCAGCTGCCAGATCTTTTGTATTTTTTCTCAAGGGGTTGTCCTCAGGGCTCCTGTCTGGTGCCATTTTTATGGTTGGCTCTCCTCGAGACTCTGCTGCGGACCTTCCTGTTTGAGTTCTGTGCGATAGTCGCATATGCGGATGATGTTTTACTTATAGTTTGGGGCCCAACAAGAGCGTTACTTGAACAACGAGGGAACAGAGTACTGGAATTTATTCAAAACTGGGCGAAAATGCACAAAATAGCAATTTCTTTCGAGAAGTCACGCTCTATAACGTTTGGTAAACCGAAAATTCTCCAACGGGGCCCACTTTTTAAACTACATGGTAAAAATATAAAGTCAGAAAAAACAATTAATTATCTTGGAATCAAAATTGATCAACACCTCTCATTCTTACCCCACCTGGCATCAAAATGTCAAGAAATAATAAAAATCACGCAAAATTTATACAAATTCTCCTCAGTATCAGGTCGTCTTCCATCATACTTCTTTAAAGTCTGGTACTCATCCATCCTACAGCGGCAACTGGCGTACGCATGTGCAGTCTGGTTTCCGCGAATGCTGAAGTCGCATGGAGTTCGCCATATTCTAGCGGCTCAGAGAAGGGCACTTCTCCTGATCTCCAGAGCCTATAGGAACACTTCAACCGCAGCACTTCAGGTCCTCACGGGTCTCCCTCCATTGGACATACAATTAGAAGCGGAGGCTGAGTTCGCTCGGATCACTCGCCTGGGTGCTTCTAATATTTCCTATTTTGCCCCAATGTATTCAACAAAATGCTCAAAGTATCAGATCTCTTCACTTTCAAACGGTATTAGTATTTGTGCAACAAAAGACTTTAACGGATCAACACACATCTTTACAGACGGGTCTAAAACAGAAGTAGGAACTGCGGCAGCTTTTTGTGTTTATAGGCAAAGCTCACACTTTTTTTCCTGGCGTGCAAGGCTTGATCCGGGGAACTCTGTCTTCCAGGCGGAGCTCTTTGCTATGAAGGAGGCGATTCGTTGGGCAGAAGAGGACTCTGACTCCCAATACTTAATTTCATCAGACAGTTTATCAGGTCTAATGGCCCTTTCAAAATTTGATAACAATAATCACTTAGTTCTAGACATAACCTTACTCCTTCAGTCCTCAGAAAAATCGTTCTTCTTTAATTGGGTTAAAGGACATTCTGGTATAACGGGCAACGAACTGGCCGATCAGCTGGCGAGGTCGGCAGTCGATGATTTAACTTTACCACTAACATTTCTTCCATTCCCACAATCAACATTGAAATTAGAACTCAAAAACAAATGCTACACCGATGGCAACAACGTTGGTCTACAGTGCAGGTGGGTCAATACACGCGTGACTTCATACCTAAGGTATCACAAAACATTTTCATAAGTAACAGATACCTGTATCTCTTTCTCACAAATCATGGACCCTTCCAACAACACTTATATACCATAAATAAACGAGACTCACCTCTTTGCATTTGTGGATCCTTATCAACATCATTACACTATATTTTACATTGCACATTAACGTCCCACTATCACGTTCAAAAGCCACAACAGATGACACTGCCTGACTGGCTAACTTACCTGCTCGACCGTCCAGTTCTCCTGCAACGTATAGCGGATTGTATGAAATTTTTAGAAGACAACGAATTTATATTTACCAATCCCCCCCCTTTCAGAGTTAGCCGAGCAAACTCATTGTTTTTAGCTCCCATTTCAGACAGGAGCCCCTGTTTTGTACATAATGTAAATATTTGTTTTATTTCCTTTTTTTTGTTTATTTAGTATTTTCATTATATGTATCAGCAAATGCATTTCACTTAAAGTTTTTCAGCTCTAAAATTCAAAAAACATGTCTTGTAATTGTTTATGCATGTATACAACATAGTGCAATTGCTGTCAATATATGTACTGATGACACTTCTTGTGAGTTTCAGAGTCAAAAACAGCAAACTGAATTTATTTTTCTGTATGTTATTAACTGTTTTAAAACTATTGTCATTGTTAATGTATCTTACCATATGCAGTGGATTTGAGTCTCCCCCCGGGATTGCACTTATACTCTAAAGCGAAAGCTGGGTTCCCGGGGCGGTCATCCCTGTCATCCCTGTGGATGGTACGCTGCAGTTCTGATGCGTCTACATCCTAATCTATTAGTAAGCTCTTTGAAAAGAGTGGACTCAAAATTTCTACCCTGATCAGTAGTGATGGTAACAGGAGATCCAAATCTGGTGA
The DNA here is from genome assembly GCA_963932465.1 of Maratus speciosus. Taxonomy (NCBI): domain Eukaryota; kingdom Metazoa; phylum Arthropoda; class Arachnida; order Araneae; family Salticidae; genus Maratus; species Maratus speciosus. The sequence goes on from OZ010790.1 coordinate 346,977,393, forward strand.
TCCAACTGTGTATCAATGTACAAGCAGTTGTTTCTGCAGTCATATCAGATGTGGATATAACTTCTGGCCATCTCGTGAACCTATCAGTGATGGTCATCTAGTACTGATTGCCATCGGATGATGGTAAGGGTCCGATAAAATCAACGTGAATATGGGCAAAACGAGCATCAGGTTCAGAGAGTGTACCAATTGGTGATTTGGTGTATTGAAAGATTTTAGCTTTGTGACATTTCGTACAGCTGCAAACCATAGATTTTATGTCCTTACGCATGCCAGGCCATACAAATCGTTTAGAAATTAAATCTAATGAAGCTGAAATACCTGGATGAGAGAAATAATGTAAGGTTGAAAAAACTGATTGTCGCATACTTTTAGGAACAAATGGTCGAGGATGTTTTTGTGACATATCGCAATATAAATGTACATCTTCGAGTGGAAAATAATGTTTATGAAGTGGTGTCAAATTCGAGAAGTTTTTTAGCTCTTCATCATTGGTCTGAGCAGTGGCAAACTCTTTAAAATCTAACACATTAGGAGAAATTGAATCTATCTCAATTCGAGATAATGCATCGGCTACAATGTTGTCAGAGCCTTTAGTATATCTAATATCAGTAGAAAACTGTGAAATATAGTCTAAATGTCTCAATTGACGTGGGCTACATTTATTAGGGTTTTGTTGAAATGCGAATGTAAGGGGTTTTTGGTCTGTATAAATAATGAAATTCCGACCTTCTAGCATGTGACTGAATTTTTTTATAGAACAATAAATAGCAAATAATTCACGATCATAAGTTGACCAATTTCTTTGAGACTTATTTAATTTACAGGAATAAAATGCTATTGGTTCCCATTGGTTTTCGGAGAGTTGCATTAAAGATTCACCAATTGCGACATTGCTGGCATCGACCCATAAGCTTAGCTGGGCACCAGGAATTGGATGTCGTAATAATGTAGCTCGAGCTATAGCTTCTTTTGAAGCAGTGAACGAAAGACTGGCTTCATCGTTCCATTTTAATTGCTCAGTTTTATTAGCATTCGAACGGGGATGTTTTTTCTTATTTTTGTGTCCTTCTAAGAATTTAACGAGTGGAGCTAAGATATCGGCAGCTTTGGGAATGCAACGTCGATAAAAATTGAAAAGACCTAAGTAGCGTCTTAGTTGAGTTAAGGTAGAGGGCTGGGGAAAATCTAGGATGCATTTTACACGATTAGGTAAGGGTTCAATTCCTGCAGCTGAAAGTTGGAATCCTAAAAAATCGATAGTAGATTGGCCAAATTTACATTTATGAACATTAATGCACAGACCATACTCTTTAAGTCTAGAAAACAACAACTCAAGATGGTCTAAATTTTCAGTTTCATTATCTGATGCAATTAGCAAATCATCAAGAAAAGCGTAAACAAATCCTAAGTCACGAATTACGTCATCAATCAATCTCTGAAAAGTTGAAGAAGCGTTACAAAGGCCAAATTGCATTCGAGTGCTTTCGAAAAGTCCGAATGGAGTGCAAATCGCAGTTTTATGTACATCATCAGGATTGATGGGAATTTGATGGTAGGCTTTTACAAGATCAATGTGACTGAAGATTTGTTTACCATGTAATTCAGCAGTGAAATCTGCGATACAAGGAATAGGATATTTCTCTTTAACAGTTTGTGCATTTAGAGCACGATAACCACCAACAGGTCTCTAATCGACATATCCTTTGTTCGGCACCAAGTGCAAAAGCGAAGAGTAATTACTTTTAGAAGGTCTCATATGACCGAGTTGTAGCTTGTGCTGAAATTCAGCTTTGGCAATTTTTAACCGATCTGGAGCTAGCCGTATAGGCTTAGCAGCGACTGGAGGCCCCTTAGTGTTTATATAATGCACAGTATTATGCTTAACTGGTTGGTTAGGATCCGGTAATTTTGTGATTTCAGGAAATTTAAACAATAATTTACCATATATATCATTTACAAAATTGGGTTTCACAGAAAATGTATTACAAACACTTAATATAGCAGGAGCTTTTAAATTAGTGGTGGAATCAATAAGACGACGATTCCGTAAATCAAGTTTTAAATTAAAATTATGCAAAAAATCAGCTCCTAAAATAGCACATGAAACATCAGAAATATAAAAAGAATAAGCAAAATTTTGGCGTAGGCCTAAGTTGATATTAATACATTTACGACCATACACATTAATTTTGGTGCCATTAGCAACACGAAAGGTTTGCAGAACAGGCTTAGTTTTATCATTTTTATTCGCCGCTACGAGTAAGGCATCCGATCTAGAATCAACTAGAAAACACATACCTGAATTTCTGTCTCTGACGAAAAGGTGACGAGAAGGTGCTGGGGAGAAGTCCGTCGCCTCTACTCTTCCCGCTTCTGGTTTTCCGAATATGAACAAGGTGCTAGGCACTTTTTTGTTTTTTCCTGAAATTTTTAGTGATACCAACACAATTTTGCATCCCTATGGTGGGACTGAGAACGATTACGCTGATGATTATCACTTCTAGATACACTTCTTGAACGTCGAAGCTGAACGACTTCTTGGCGTAATGCTTGGATTTCTTTTACGAGCATATCTATGGCTGGCGGTGTCTGAGATTCAGTTGTTGGTGTTCGAACCGAAACAGAACTAATGTTGGAAGGCGTTAATTCGATTACTCTATCAGCAATATCCGCCGCTTTATAAGGAGTAATTTTTTCTATGGAAGCTAGAATTGTTTGAACGGTGGTTGGCATTTGTTGAGTAAACAGTTCTAAAAGAAGATCGTCACTGATATTATGGCTTTCTGCCCGGCTTTTCCTTAAGCGAAGTAATCCAGTTGGTTTTCTATCACCCAGGCTTTCTCCAGCTAGCAGTTTCCGAATTTCTAGAGTACGACTTTCTCCACAACGTTCGATAACTTTTGATTTCAAAATCTGATAAGGATCAGTGGGATCAGGAGTCATTATTACGTCATGAACCATAATAGCAGTAGCAGGCGGTAGATGCGCTACAACATAGTTATATTTTGTTTTCGACTCAGTAATAGCTTTAGGAGTAGCTAATTCGAAAGTACTTTCCAGCATATGAAACCATAAAGTAAGGTCCACAGGGATATAGGGCGGAATGACTACGGCAGATGTTTCAGAAGTTGCCATTTTGCTAGTGAAACAAAACGTTCCATGAAACAATTGAATAGTTCAACGTTCTATTAAATAGTTAAAAGTTCAAAGATCCGCGGTCACCATTTTAGAGAATAGATTTAAGGGAGATGATAAAATATCTCGGTGACTCGAATAATCAGAAGGTTTTTGTGGAAAAATAAACTTTATTAACAGAACAACACATAGTCAAATATTCGCCAACACCACTGACGGAATAAACTGCCGCTCTCTGGAGAGTTCGAATGTTACTGTGTCACGTGACTTCAAAAGCGCTCCGAAGAAACGCGGGGGTAAAGAAAATGCGCCTCATTGCTATTGGCTGAAAATTAAAATTGCTCCTCGAAAGAGAGAGAGAAAAATAGCAGACGGCTACTGTAGTTACATTAAATAACCATTAGAAGAAATTTTATACCTTGCCCTTTCGATATTAAAAAACAAATCCATTACAAGGGAAGACATGGCACATTGTTGCAGATCTGCAACAAACTGAAGTTTACGCTTATCTTATATATATTATAAATTAACTTGCTCGAAAATGGTCTTAAAGAATTTAAACTTAACTTTATATATAATACACTGTAAAAAAACCACCGTAGATTTGCCAGAACAAACTCGATCACAGTGAATGTGCTGCATCTTTCTTTTGTTTCCTGACTATATTAACATGGAAAATACAGTAGTTGCGTAAAATTACCAGCACAATGTGCTGGCAATTTGGACGGATTTATTTACAACACAAACTGCTGGCGTCCAAATTGCCAGCACATTGTGCTGTTAATTTTACGCAACTACTGTACTGTACTGCGCGAGATGAACAGTACTTTGTACTGTAAAAATGTCGTTTTTTTTACAGGGTATGCTTGTAGACGTCTGCAGACTTTTTTAACTCCACTATTTCAAAGCTTAATTCAGCAAAATCCACATGTAGCTGACCAAATAATAAATCAAATTTTGGTGCGAAAAAAAAAAATCAGTATCGCCATTGTTTGCGGATTTAATGAAGTAATTATGTTAATAGCAGTGTAATATAATAGCAACAATCAACAAAATCGTCTTTTGAAGTTTACTGTCGAAATAACATAGACTTTTTAGGTATGTTGCAGATCTACAACATGGTTATGAAAAGGGTTAAGGTTTCACTTAATATTATTATGTCAGCATGGTTATACCACTCATCATATGTCACATTCATAATCTTCTTTTACAATGAGAAAATATTCAAATAAATAATCTTTAATCCAGACATGGATTCAAAATTCGAATATAATGTAACAATTTGTTTATTTCCCTTAATCTATCCATTTCAACAGAAACTGTGTTTTCTTGTAAGTTTAATTTTGGACATTTGAACTGACATAAAATATATAAACCTTATAACGAGGTATCTATAATTAAAGCAACATGTAACATGGGCCTAGTTACTCTTTTCATTCTATTAAAATCCACACAATTTTTTTCGCACGATTGACCCTGACTTTTATGTATCGTAACTACCTCTGCAGGTGCAATGGGAAACTACTCTCTGGTAACCTGAAAGTTCAATTTATTTGATATATTCAAAGCGAAGCAGACTTTTTGTATCGGTGTCACATTTCGTTCAATTCCTTCATTTTCCATTTGATGGATAAATGGAATCCGAGCCTTGCATCCGACAACATTTGAACAAAAATTTATCCATAGTAACCTAGGTTCGTCGATGTTTGATTTAAATGTTATATGTGTGAGTATACCACATGCTCCATTAACAAGGCCATCCTCAACATTTATGTTAATTGCTATTATATACCGTATACCCACTTTCAAACGTATTTTGTTAAGTAAACCATTCAACTTTGATGCTTTCTTTGTTTTCAATGAATTCAAAATTGATAATTTCGTTTTTTCGTGAACTTTAACTAAAATGTTATCTTTTGCTTCTGATATATTTGCTCACCGGAAAATGATTCAATTTTTCTTTTATTATATAAATCAACTTCAATATTTTCAGAAAATAATCTTATCGCATCATCCGGCACTTCATTTTCCACAACTTCTCTATATTTAATTAACTGGATGTCTTCTTCCCTTATTCTACCAATTGCCAAATTATTCGATGCTCGGATAAAATCAGTTTCAATTTTCTGCCTCATAATTTTACTCAATCATATAAATCAGTGAATTTATTTACTTTAGAGCATTTAAAAATAAGTGTGTCCATAACAGGAGGTAATTGATTTAAATCCCCTACACATACAACTGGAACACCACCGAAGGATGCGTTCACACCTTTTATCTGCCGAAGTCTTGTGTCAGTTCTACTGAACATAGTACTGCCTACCATTGATATCTCATCTATGATAATCAATTTTAAATTGGATAATTTATCTCTTATGCTATTAGCTAAATCAGGAGATAATTCAGGCATATTTACACCAAATTGTGTTATCGGGAGAGCAAACGCAGTATGCAAAGTTACGCCATTTATTAAGAATGCTGCTCTTCCTGATGGTGCACACAGTAATACAACAAACTTATCTTTATTTCCACCCGGTATGTTATCAAAGTAATGTGTAATTATCTGGTACAAACATTTAATAATACTGCTTTTACCTACACCTGCAGATCCACTCAGGAATAATTTTAGAGGAATTTCTTTCGTCTTTATACAATGTAAAGCAAATAAACTTGCTCAGCATTCAAGTTTTGCATATTAACATAAATGTCATTTTGAGAAATTCTCTGGGGGTACAAATAACGTGCAGATTTTTGTCTATCATCCGTCCCAGTCTGTTGGAAATTATCAACTTTTTGTTCATTTGAAACTCTATTTTTATCAAATTGTTTTATTTTTTTCTTCATCTAAATCATCTATTTCATGTTCAGTTGCTTTCATGGCCATTTCTAACGTTTCATCACCAATTATGGAAAACTTATTGCGATTTTTCTTGATTTCCTCCAGATGTTCAAAATATATTTTTACACAATCTGATTTTTCTACTTCCTCAAATTCATTCCTCCACGGCAAAAACAAAACAATTTGTTCCCTGTAGTAATTGTATGGATCTTGCATTAGTTTATATCGTCTGTATCTAATGACTGAAGGGCTTTTTCTCTGATTTAATTTGTCAACTAAATCATCATCACTATTATCTTTTCCTCTGCACCTTTACATTTCTTAATATATAAAGAACAAAAGTCAGCTTAACAAATATTTTCTAGATCCTTTCTACGCTGACTATATTTATATAAATTATCTTTCATAAAAATATCCTTACAATCATGTGGTAAATCTTGCAATGCTTTTTTGGGCTTCAGCATTATAACTCGTTCTTTAACGGGACTCGTGTTTATGGACACACACTGGCGACTACGGACACACACTGGCGACTACTTTTCGACAAAGGTAAAGACAATACGTGATAGACAGCTTCTTGAGCAGACATTACATTACTATTGAGAAATACATTCGCAATTTTTCTGAACTTATCTTTTTAAGAAATATTACCGTTTTTTATATCTGAAGCTGCACCCCTCAACAGTTTAGAAAGACCGGCATCTGCTTTAGAAATGTAGTTCAAAATATATGATGCAACACCATATTCTTCAACACAAATGGTATGTCCATGTTACATTCAAAAAGATTTTGACTGCCTAAGGGGAACTGCTCAGACGTGGGGACCACGTCTGTAGAGCATAGATGTTCCCCCGGACACCTTTATTAAGGTCTTGAAAAAAAAAAAGGTTACATCAATGAGTCTGTAGACTCAAGTCGCCGGAAAATAAAACGCGAGCAATGGGCGACTTATAGAAGGATAACAAAAAGTAGAATATTACAGATTACGGTCGTGGACTAGATCGCCAAAAACGCGACAAGGGGCGATAGTATGTCCAACGCAACAACTGTTTAAGGTAAGAGAAAATAGAATTAATTGTTTGATAGATCCATTAAAAAGCTAAATATTTGTTTTAATTTTAAACGTAGTGCTGGACGGGATAAAATATTACTTAGCCAATTTTTAGGTATGGATTCGAAATTGATTTATTGTAAGGATTTATGCTAACTTCTAAGGAAGTTCTCTTAAGGAAAAAAAAAAGAACCTGTGCTCGGTTTAAGGAGTATTGTATGGAAAAAATGTACTTCTCTTCAGTCATTTCAAGTTCTTTCAAGATAGACTCAAATGAAATGGATTGTTCTTTTTGTATAGATTGTTCATTAAAGTGCGAATTCTTTTTAAACCTTCTTTTAATTAATTTGTTTTAACATCCTCAATAATAGGCTCTAATATCATTGTCCTGGGCATAACTGGGATAGGAAAGTTAAACCGACATTTCTCTTTGTTTCATTTACCCTTTTTACAGGTATGTGAATGTCTGTATTTTTGAATAAAAATAAGTGAAATTTTAGGACCATATTTACAAGTTATAAATTTATCTATGTATTCGACACTAGACTTTATAGATGTGGGATTACTGGTTTCATACAGTGATGCATTTTTAAGTCATAAAAATTTATGCTCATGTGTGGAGCCTCTCATTTATACTTGAAATTCTACTCGATTACAGGTGTCTTCAACAGAAAAATTCCCCCAAAACCCTCCTTTTTCTTTCAACAAATTTATAAATTTATACATTTTGTAATCAAAATAACGGGCGCATGTCACAGGATCCATACGAATCAACATGGTTTTTTCATTATCACTCAGCATATATGCTTCTTCATCTGAAATGTTTCGTTCATAACTAAATTTATATAATGTTTTCAAAAGTTATGGCCATATCTTCTTTCCAGCAGATAACGTCATTAAAAATGTAGGTTTCCCTATTTATCTAATCATAGCTAAGAGTTCTCTTTTTTAGATTCCCAAAAACTAGGAGAAAACCTAATTTACTTTAAAGCAGTATATCCTGCATAAAAATTAATCAAACTCTTCAAAAGCAGTGGATCTCTAACATGGGAAACTGAAAGACTTTCAGTACATTTTGTTTTTCTTAAGCATACATTAATGCTAGCAAGACAAATTTTTCGAGCTTTTTCTTAGCCAGATACAGCAATCGATTTGCAATGCATGCTTGAAGATCTTTTCTTCAACATTCAGATTTAGTTCTGTCACTGTATGAAATTTTAACTTCCGACGGAATCTTTAAAGCATGTCCCCTAAAAATTTTATGAAAAGTTAATTCATCAAGATCGTCAATCAAATGCCAAGGAACAGGTTTTTTTCCCTGACCAGGAGCTATGATTTTCATATGATCATCAAATCGTACATTTCTTTCCATAACTAAAATTTCCTCGTCAAACTCTACATCATTGAAATCTTCTATTTCATCACATTCATTTAAAATTGAAGGTGACCTTGCATTTTCAACAACACTTGCATCATTATCTTACACAATAAAACTTATTTGATCATAAAATTTCCCTTCATATCTTTTCAAAAAATTCTCTTCAATTTTTATATCATATTTTTTTATACAATGGAATATTTTGTAAGTAGGTACGAGCTTCACATACAAGACCTGAACGAATTGTTTAAACAAATAATGACTGGAGTGCAACACATGCTTTTTCAGTTTGACCTGTATCCTAGACATTTTGTCGAAACTTCTCGGTAATACTTGTAATATATCATTTATTTCTATAGGTATGTTCACAACACTACCTTTAATTCCTAGCTGGGGATTGAGTGAGTACGGATTAGCATGAAATTAATGTATGGTGCAACCATTCATTCTTCGAGATCTGATAAATCAGTTACACATTTTGGTAATTAAAGAAATTTTAGACCGTTAGAAGTCGCTAATTTTTGTACTTTACTTTTTGAAATATATTTCTGACATGTTTTACATATAAAATCAGACGGAATATTAAAATTTTTATTAAAGAAAAAGAAATATCCCATTTATCTAAAAATTTGTCTTTATCAAAATTGACTACCGAATGTTTGAAAAACAGTCCTTCACAAGAACAACAAATATAGTTTGGTGTGGATTTCCGTTCTTCAATGAACTTCATCTGCTTCTTGTCAAATGAATTGTCACTCTTACATAAATTATAACGAACTGTTTCTTGGAATCGCAATAAACCAACTTGTCTTTTTCTAAATTTTGCTTCATGATCCTTTGTTTTATTCTGCTCTTCTAAAATCCATAACTTCTCTAGATATTCCTTTATATTCTTTATCTTTAATCTTTTCTTTTTCTCTGTAAGTTTAATTTTGCCTCATCTTTTTTTTTAATTCGTGTATTCCTCTCTTTTTCATTTTCATGAAAATCAGGATCTTCTCTCATTTCTATCATCGTTGTTCTGTTCCTCTCTTTTTTCTTTTTCATGAAAATCAGGATCTTCTCTCAGCGGTCTCTTCGTTTTTCTGTTCCTCTCTTTGTGCTTTTCATGGAATTTTTCATTATCTCTGAGAATATTTTTCATTGTTTTGTTTCTTTTTTTTCTTTTTCCTGAAAATCAGGATCTTTTCTCAGTGCTCTCTTCGTTCTTCTGTTCCCCTCTTTGTCCTTCTCATGGAATTATTTCCTTTTTCTGAGAATTTTCATCGTTGTTTTGTTCCCCTCTTTTTCTTTTTCATGAAAATCAGGATCTTCTGTCAGCGCTCTCAGCGCTCTCTTCGTTTTTCTGTTCCTCTCTTTGTGCTTTTCACCGAATTCTTCATTATCTTTGAGAATTTTTTCATTGTTTGTTTTTTTCTTTTCCTTTTTCATGAAAATCAGGATCTTCTCTCAGTGCTCTCTTCGTTATTCTGTTCCTTTCTTTATCCTTATCATGGAATTCTTTCCTTTTCTCTGAGAATTTTCATCGTTGTTTTGTTCCTCTCTTTTTCTTTTTCATGAAAATCAGGATCTTCTCTCAGCCCTCTCTTCGTTTTTCGGTTCCTCTCTTTGTTCTTTTCATGGAATTCTTCATTATCTCTGAGAATTTTTTTCATTGTTTTGTTTCTTTCTTTTTCTTTTTCATGAAAATCAGGATATTTCGTCGGTGCTCTCTTTGTTGTTCTATTCCTCTCTTGCTCTTTTACATGGTAGATTGGATTTTTTCTGAGTCTTCTCTTCAAAATTATTTTTCTGACTTATGTGTTTTAGATTCTTTACAATTCTTTAATTGCATCTTAACTTCTTTGTTACTTTTTTCTCTATTTTTGAAGTTCCGTTGTTGTCTTAAATCAAATATATATTGTTTATCTTTCTGTTTCCCTTTTTCTCTACATTCAGACTGTCTTCTAATTTTAGTTACTTTTTTAACACCTTTTTCATTTTGACCAAGGCTTTTAGCATTTTTTTTTTCCATAATTTTTGTTATTATATACTCCTTTTTCTTCATTCTACATTTTTTTTTCACTTTGTTTTTTCCTTTTCCTTTTTATGATTTTCAAAGAATTTTTACTACTTTTTAAATGTCAATAACTAATAGAACTCTATACACCCTGTTAAAAATTTATTTTTAGATTTTAGACTATTTTAGAGCGACTTTTTTTCCTATCCGTATTTCAGAACAGGAAATTAATATCTCAATAAATTTACAAGCATATATCAATATCAGAAAGCCTCATTTCAATAACGTCTCAAGTCTCATGCAATGCATTTTTTATAAATATTTTATTGTATATACATAGTCACTGCACAAAATAGAGTACATGAAGAATTGACATATTTCAAAATACAATAACTCAAATGGAAGTTAAGGAGTTTAAGTTTCATTGTCACGAAAAAAGAAAACATTTTGTTTATCAACACGTTCAATGTATTCCTTAAAAATAACTAACATGCTTTTCTCCTCATACTAAACATCAAAATCTAAACTTACCCGTTTCTTGGATCTTTTCGCTAAAATTCTTCATCATCAATTTTATTATCAATTTTATTATCAGGTCAAAATTATATTAATATTTCATAAGCACACACACATTTCACAGGTAACAAATGAATCACAACTATAAGAAAAAAAAAATCCCAAATACATGTCGACATCTCCTTCATAGGCACTCTAACATTATCGAATTTCTTATCAAATGCTTTAACCACATACAAAAATAAAAGTTTTTTGTTTCACACACCTCTAATCATTTAAAGAAAGTGGGAAACCAGTCGTAAAAAGTTATTCAAACAGAAAGTTAAGAAAAAGGTTTAGAACGTGAAAGTCACATTCATTGTTCCTAATACACAAAATCAATATTTCAAAAAATTTACAGTGGCTCCCAAAAGTGTTCGTACACTAAAACAATTTTTAGTAAAAAGTAAGTTGCCTGGAATTGAATTCAAATATGAAGTCCAATATTGTTACACATCAACTCTGTGTTATTTTAAATAATATCCAACATTTTATTTAAATATTGACTAATTTTCTTTTTATTTAAAAATGAGAAAGGAGTGATGTAGAGAAGGGACACGCCATAAGCGTCTTTGTACACAGAAATATTTTCGGATAAATTCATAATTAAAATTATCATCTGTCGCTTTATTTTTAGGTGCGCTCGTAATTGCCGAAACGTCAGTGAAGGCTTACTGTGGAGACACGAAAAGTTTTGATTTCCGTTTGTCTGTCTGTCTGTCTGTCTGTCTGTCTGTCTGTCCGTCTGTTCCACGATAACTGCCGCAAAAAGCACCCGATCAGCTTGAAATTAATTGGGCATATTCGTGAGATACCCGGACGTAGCTGTATAGTTTTTGGTAAAATTTGGTTCATTCGTTCGGAAAATATGGAAGATTTTATTTTTCTTTATAATGCTTTTCTACGGCAAGTCAGACGATTTTCAAATTTCGATTTGTTGAAAGAAAATGGCACGTTTGATGAATGGATTTAAATGTCAAATTATGGATACTAAAATTCCAAATAAAGGTTTTAAATTATTCCTATTATATTGAAGTTTTATCAATATATCTATAAGATTTTTTTATTTACGTGTATAATGTTTTGAGGACATTTATACATGTATTCCAATAATATAAAGAATTTTTAAATTAATTTTCTTGTTTTACATGATACATATTTCTTTTTTTTTTCCTTTTCTTCGTTGCCTAGCGACTGTTATTAGTAGCCTATCATTGCGTCAAATATGAATAAAGTTAGTAAATTACGTTAATTTTGTTGCAGGTACTATTAAAAGGCTATCACAAAAAATATTTTATCGCGCCAAATCGATGCAATTTATGCAATTAACAGTGGGCACGATAATGAATTATTTTCCAGTAGATTTATAGATCTCCAGATATGCCTATTTTGGGGGGCTTTTAATATGTTATTGCTATCGCATGGATTAGGATGTTTAAACTAATGTTTAACCATGCTATAAGTGAAAAAAAAAGTACAGTTAAAGGCATGTAAATCCTTTTTAACACTTTCCAACATGGATGAAAAGTATTTATGACTTCAGTTTTTCTATCTGTCGCCTGCCGTGTTTCTCTACGTGCTCTAACTCGCGTAAATATAGTCGGGATTACATATAATTGATATACGTTATTGAGGTTTGCCAAAGTATGTTTGGTATTAAAAATGAAGAGTGTAGCATTCATAGCTTAATTACAGGGGCACTCAAAACTATTCCGTTACATTATAGTCTTTGGGAAAAATCGTCTGCGGTGTATTTTAATAATGTTACACAATTTTAAACGTAATGAAATTTATATACTTTATTAAGGTGCACTAGAACCTGGTTACTATAAAATATGTTATGTGTAGCACTTACAGCATGCGTACAGGGAACTCAAAAGTATTCATAATATTACAATCTTTGAAGAAAATCCTTTTGTGGCGTTTTTTAATGATGTTACTCTGTTACAAAATAATAAAATTGATATGTATTTTTGAAACATTTTTGTAGTATATGGGGTGCAAAGCATATGTTTTTTTCAGGGTCACACAAAAGTGGTCGATTAAAATGTGGTCTACGGGGGAAAAAATCTCTTCACAGCTTATTTTAACACATTAGCGACGGGAAACGAAAATTCTCGTTTTTATTCAGAATACATCATTGGCTAAGGGAGTGACTTCTACCTTACAGAAAAGACATTTATATTGTGTTGTCCATATTTTTTATAGATTGTAAGACATTATATATTACATCCGTACATTGAAAGATATTTACTGCTGCATAAACATGAAAAACATATATCAGAAACCAATTTCCGAGACACTTTCAGAAGAGGGAGGAGCTTCTACTGTTTTTAAACCCAGATTTAATTAAATTGCCTGTCGTCAGTGTGTTAATTGTGTTGCACTAATTCAAACATTATGAAATTAAATTAAATTACTGTGGTTGACTACAAGAAGCTTGAATATGATTTGTATCGTATTTATCGTTCATTTATAGGGTCACATAAAATATTTCGGATACAGTTCTGGTCTATTAGGGATGATTGCTGAAGAGCATTTTCGATTATGGTGTGCGTTTTAACGTTAAGTAAATTTGTGCTTAATAAGTAGTGCTTAAATATTGTATAGACCATGTACAGGGATACACAAATGAATTCGTAAGTATAAATGAAAATGAGCGCGAATTGCTTCAGTGTTTTTTTTTTTTGAGTTATGTATTTCCCAGCCCAATTACATTTAGTATACTAACAAATGTTTGCAGAATTTAAATAGAACCATATACAGGACTCCGCAGAAACTGGATATATGGTGCACACTATGCATACTAATCCCCGGAAATGTGATATGAGCAGTTTTAAGAGGGTTTTTTGTCTGCATTAAATTTAAATGTTATAGACGATGCGTAAAAATCTTCACGTGATATACGGGGCTGTAGAAAAGAATTCATGTACGTTTCCGTCTATTGGTAGAATTTACTAAAGGACATTAACACAATTAATTGATAATTACAAATGTAAATTAAATTACACTACGAAGGGGTTCAGGGGGGCTCTGCCCCCCTGAAGAAATCTACTTTATTATCTAAAAATTACCAGAATAAGTAGCTCATGAGATTTTCAGAATACCATTACATAACAAGGGGTTTAATTTAACGCTTCTAATGTCAGAAACCTTCGAAATATTTTTTCGTTTTATAAATGTTTATGTAATTTCAAAACTTTAAATTTCGTTTTTTGTAGAAAGATTAATATTACTCAAAGGATGCTAAACACAATGAATTGTAGAGCTGACGTTGAGGCTCCTGATCTGCAGATTTACTAGTATAAATACGTAGCACCTATAGTCGTCGTTCAGTCCGTCCGTCTGTCCGTCCGTCTGTCTGTCCGCATGTAACAGAGCAAAAACTACCCAACCGAATGGTCTGAAATTTCAAATATATGATTGTTGCAAAATTTTGTCGAACCATTTCAAACTTTATGAAAATCGGATGTATAGTTTAATTACAGGGACAGTCAAAAGTTTTTCTTTACATTACGGCCAATGGGAAAAATTATTGCAAGTGGATTTTAATGATATTAGAGCCTTCCGAATGATCTGAAATTTTAAAGATATAACTGTTGCAAAATTTTGTCGAGCCCTTTCAAATTTTAGGAAAATCGGATGCATAGTTTAATTACAGGGACAGTCAAAAGTTTTTCTTTACATTACGGCCAATGTTAAAAACTATTGCAAGTGCATTTTAATGATATTAGAGCCTTCCGAATGATCTGAAATTTTAAAGATATAACTGTTGCAAAATTTTGTCGAGCCCTTTCAAATTTTAGGAAAATCGGATGTATAGTTTAATTACAGAGACAGTCAAAAGTTTTTCTTTACATCACGACCAATGGGAAAAATTATTGCAAGTGCATTTTAATGATATTAGAGCCTTTCGAATGATCTGAAATTTTAAAGATATAACTGTTGCAAAATTTTGACGAGCCCTTTCAAATTTTAGGAAAATCGGATGTATAGTTTAATTACAGGGACAGTCAAAAGTTTTTCTTTACATTACGGACAATGGGAAAAATTATTGCAAGTGCATTTTAATGATATTAGAGCCTTCCGAATGATCTGAAATTTTAAAGATATAATTGTTGCAAAATTTTGTCGAGCCCTTTTAAATTTTAGAAAAATCGGATGTATAGTTTAATTACAGGGACAGTCAAAAGTTTTTCTTTACATTACGGCCAATGGGAAAAATTATTGCAAGTGGATTTTAATGATATTAGAGCCTTCCGAATGATCTGAAATTTTAAAGATATAACTGTTGCAAAATTTTGTCGAGCCCTTTCAAATTTTAGGAAAATCGGATGTATGTTTAATTACAGGGACAGTCAAAAGTTTTTCTTTACATTACGGCAAATGGGAAAAATTATTGCAAGTGCATTTTAATGATATTACAGCCTTCCGAATGGTCTGAAATTTTAAAGATATAATTGTTGTAAAATTTTGTTGAGCTATTTCAAATTTTAGGAAAATCGGATGTATAGTTTAATTACACTGACAGTCAAAAGTGTTCCGTTACATTACGGGGAATGGGAAAAAAATGTTGGAAGTGCATTTTAATGATGTATCAGACTATGCGCTTTATGAAGTGCAAAAAATTATACATTCAGTACAATATGGGGTGCAAAAAATAATTATAAAACTAGTTATAGTACGAACGCACCTCATTTGCCACGTTTGACGAGCAATTTCCAACTTGTTATTTTTGTATTATGGTGACATTTAAAAAATCGTTTGGCTTTAATTTTTGCTTGCTTTCTTCGTAATATTCTATTTATTATTTAAAAACCGAACTTCATATATATATTTGTAGCTATGGACGTCAGATTCCAGTTTAAAAAGAGAATTGCACTTATATAAAGAGCGCTGTGGATAGCAATTTTTGTGTAACTTTCCTTGATTTTTTGCAGTTTGAGTAAAATTTTTTTTAAATATTTTGGAAGAAATTTTAGATGTAAATGTAATATAACAAGCCGACATTTATATAAAATGTTGGAGAAAAACGACATGAATGTCGCCTTGTGACAGCGAATTTTCTTCGGTTTCAGGGATATGCACGGTAGCTGTTGAAATAATTATAATAATAAAAAAATGCAATTTAACAAATTACAACGACCATTTGGAAAATGATTTTTTCAAAGACTAAAATTTAAGACATAAAAAATCGCACGGAGTTGATCATACATTACGTGCGCCATGGATTACATTTTTCGGTACTGTAAATTTTTAAACTTCTACGGAGCTGGTCATTCATTACGTACGACATGGAATAAACATTAATATTCCTGGATTAATTTTCAATGAAATTTCATTCTTAAACTTCTAAACATCCCACAATATTACTTTTTACACCGTCGTATAGAGAAAAAAAATGTACTTTTAAATGCTATTTGTTTGAAAGCTGTATCTCAATTTGTTTCTGAGTTATTAATTTTTTTGTAGTTTTTCTTACTTTTATGTCATAGTGGCAACAGAAGTGTCCATCTCTGTTGAAAGTAAAGGGAAAATACAGATTACTGTATACACAAATCAGAAAACGAATAAAATGCGGATTCAACCAATAAAACGCTTCAGATATGTTTTTGATTTCCTACCCTGACAGAGGACAGTAATCATTTTTCCAAATGGTTAAAAAAAATCAAATCCTATTAAAAATCCTCATTGCTACACCTAGGTTTAATTTGGAAATTTGTGATAAGCGAAAAGTTTCACGTTTTTGATATATCACCCATTGGTTACAGTTCATTACTAAATCCCAGTCCCCACACACACAGAGTTTAAAAATATTATTGACAAAGAACTTGAAGCGTAATCAAAAAATAAATAACAAATATATTATCTACTCATTCTTTCTGTTTCTAAAACGCATAATTAATAAAATTATGCTTTTCGAAGTATTAAGATGTATGAGATAGAAGAAAGTTTTAGGATTGGCGCATCCGACTAGTTTTTTAATGCAAACATATTTTTAACACTTTCGAACAAAGTTGAAAAGGGTTTATGACTTCGGTTTGTCTGTCCGTCTGGCCAGCTGTCCAGGCTCTAACTCTCGTAAATATGCTCGGATCGTTCTGAAATTTTTGGATGTTAGTGACCTTAACCATAGCACGTTCCCTATTTCAAATGTAGTTTGTAGCATATTTAGTTCCTTTACAGGGACAGTCAAAATTTTTCCGTTACATTACGGCCAATGGAAAAAAAATCGTTTCAAATGATTTTTAATGGTGTTGCACCCTTTCAAACATAGTAAAATTTATATTCATTTATAAAGTCCACTAAAATATGCATTCTGTTGAATATGTGGTGCAAAGAATAGTTATTGGTCAGTTACAAGGCCACACAAAAGAATTCCGTTCATAATGGTATAAGGGGAATTGTTTGCGGTGTATTTGAAAAGATTTCAGATACTATGTTGTATCCGAATTGCTGTGTATTAGTAATAACTGCTCGAAATGCATTTTTAATTATGATATGCGCTTTTTTCGCTATATTTATGCATACTATAAAGTGCGTATAAATGCTATAATTCATATACAGGGCTACAGAAATGAATTCGTAAAGGTTACTGAGTATGAGCATAAATAGCTTAAAGGTGGGTTTTAAAGGAGTTATGCATTTTTACGCTGAACTGAATTTTGTTTACTAAGAAATACGTGTAGAATATAGATACAATGATATACAGGGTCACACAAAGAGTTGATACAGGGCCGTCTATGGGTGATAATTTCTGGAAATGTAATTTCAGTAGTTTTAAGAGTGTTTTAGTTTGAATTAAATTTTAGCTAAATAGTGGCATGTAATAAACGTATTAGGTAAACTACATGGCTGTACAAAAGTATTCAAGTATGTTTCCATCTATTAGTATAAAGTGCTGAAAGATGAATTTCAACCTGTTATGCATTTTCTTGCCAAACTAAATTTTTCCATTATATAGTATATATATCAACCTACAGATCAAACACAGGGCTGTTCAAAAGAATTGGAATACATATTTGGCTATAGACGGTAACTACTGAAATCAGTTTTTCAAATGTTTTATGCGTTTTCTAAAATGTTTACCTAGATATCTTATTTACCTTATTTCCCTAAATAACGAAGTTTTGTTAAAGCATTCAGGAAGTGTTGGAAAGTGTTTCATAATCTATGCTTAACGCATGATTTTTCTTTCTTGTTTAACTTTGAAACTAGTTCATTACGTTTTCGCAATCTATAGTGTTGTCTTTTTGTAGATTCCATTTTTTATAGAAAATAAATGAAAGAGTGAAATGTTAATAAATGTGGTCCTAATTTGAAACTGTCTAATTCTGATTTTTTTTTGCTGAATATCGAGCAAACTCCATTTCTCAGAAAACTATCAATTTTTACTTTCTTCTATCTTCAATAAAAGAAAGTATTGTAATCGAAGTTTTTGCTTACTTCCGGTTTTCGACGGATATACACGTTTTAGGGGTCAGAGCTCCCCAAAAATATGTTTATACAAAATGTCTGTCTGTCCGTGAATCCGTGTGTCGCCAGTGTACAGTCGTGGAAAAAAAAAAGTAAACACTCCCTACTAACTCCTCAACAAATTATCGTAGAAGAAAGTTACTGGTACCGAACGATTGGAAAATAAAGTCTATTTTTAAATGATGTGTATAAAATTTGCTTAGGAGTGCATCTATATATTAAAACGAACCCAAACTTCATTTTTTTCAATGGCAATACCCAATTTTAACAAGATATTTCAAATCTTCGGTTCAAACTATGCCTAGACACCAAATTTCAAGTCATTCGAATGATAAGTTTTTGAATTATAAACATTCAAAATTTAATGCTTCTATTATATTTTCATATTTTTATTAATATCTCCTGAAATTATACTCCGAATGTGCTAATTTTTTGTGTAGCAATAATACTAAAATACCCAAACATAAATACGTTGAATTTGCAATTTTTATAATTTTATGATATGAATTATGAATTATGGAATTAATACTCGAGAAAATTACGAATTGCAACCTGCAATTTTTTTGATGGATTTAGATTTATTAAGCCCTACTTTATGGAAATCCAAAATATCACATTTTTCTTCCAAGTAGTTTTCAAATTACGCTTGAAAAACGGCAAAATGATGGTTTAAGGGGTAGTCTATGGTAGAAGTGACTAGATATTTTGAAACTTCTTATGCTATCCTGTAATCTAGCAGTCTTCAATGATTGCTAGAAAGGCGCCTTGATCAAGAAGGGGTGCTCTCTCGGTCAACAATCGAGTACCGAACTTCAATTTGGATACAACCCCTAAAATACGCTCGTTTTAAAATAATTAATTTTTCGGAAACTTATCGTACGAATTGTGTAAAAATTTGTTTTTAGGCTAATTGAAGGGTGTAGAGTTCATTTATGCTATTAAAAATGTGTACTACTATTGAAAAAAACAAAGTTATGATTCGTTTTAATGTGTAGATGGTCCCCCCAGCAAATTTATATACATCATTTAAAAGTAGACTTTATTACCAATCGTGTGGTACCAGTATTTTTCTTCTACGATAACTTTTTGCAGCGCTAGTAAGGGGTGTTTACTTTTTTTTTCCACGACTGTACCATCCAGCGCAGTTATGCATAGAATACCGCCAGTGTAGTTATACATAGAATTGAACAAAATTTTTACTTTCTTCTATCATTACAAGCAGAAAGAATTGCATTCATGAAAATTTTCGAATTCTGGATTTCAACGGATATACACGTTTTAGCGGTCAGAGATGCCGAAAAACATGTTTTTACAAAATGTCTCTCTGTGAGTCTGTCGGTCTGTCTGTGTGTCTGTATGTGACACAAATTTTGTGGGCGCTCTATCTCAAGAATTAATGCACGAATTTTCATCAAACTTAAGATTCAGGTATACCTTGATAAATATTGGTGCTGATTATGTTTTGATGTAAATCGCCCAACAGGTGGCGCTGCTATGCTACATTTTTCACGATTTCCGCAATCGCTCTATCTCAAAAACTAATGCACGAATTTTCATCTAATTTAGGATTCAGTTAGACGTTTACGCAAGTATTTGCTGATTAGGTTTTGGTGTTAATCGCCCAATAGTTGGCGCTGCTAAGGTGCATTTTGTAGGATTTACATGATGTTAGCAATAGTCATATCTCAAGAACTTATGCACGGAATTTCATAGCTTTAGAATCCTCATGATGGGCATAGATTGCCATTTAATTTTGGTACTGTGACAGCGAATTTTGAAGTATTAACACGCATGAGATAGAAGAAAGTTTTGGGATTGCCACATCCGACTAGTTTGTGTAGGTTTTTGGCCATGGCACGCAGATACTCCCTGAATTTGAAAAAATCCCACCGGAAGGGGCGCTGTAAAAGCAATTTTTGTGCCATTTTCATTACGTACGAATATTATCGAAAATTGTATGAAATTATGCATAGAATTAACCAATTTTTTGTGTATGTTTTTGGCTGTGGCAAGCAAGCCCTCCTTGAATTTGGAAATATTCCACCGGAAGAGGGCACTGTGATAGCGATTTTTGTATAATTTTTTCGATTTTTTGTAGTTCTATTGTACGTCGGTACTTCGTTCAGTGATGGGAATTTAGCGTTCTGCTAAGCCGGCTATTCGCAAACAGCTGATGTACAATAGAATAACGGAAAACTATTGATTTTAATAAATGTCATCATTGAGATTAACTCCTTTTTACTCCGATTAATTGTCTGAAGCAGAAATTTAAGATGAAAATCAAAGTTGGTATAGTATTGAACTAATAATATTGAAGTATTAACATTTGAAAACTACTGTTTGAAATATTAAGATGTATGAGACAAAAGAAAATTTCGGGATTGGGTCATCCTATTAGTTATGATTGATACTGCTTCAACTGAACTTTTGATGTCGCTTACATAACTTTTTTTTTTACTGCTTTAGAAATGTAATGCATGTTACCAAGAATTTCGTTGTCTCAGTTGAGAAGATTGAACAGTGTAATACATGAAAAATTTGATTTATAAATTGTTTGCTAATATGGAAATTTTTGTTATTTATTTAATAAAACTTTTTAAAATTTTAAATTGCCACATTATTTTCTCGTAAACCCATGTATTGAATTTTCATATCTATACCACACTGCACAGAAAATAAACTAAATGAAAGAGAAAAATGTTTAATTAATGTGATTCTAATTTCGAAACTGTCTTGTTCAGATGTTTTTATTCTAGAGGTCCAGTTGATTGCGAGGCTAAGAAAAGAGTTCATCCTTTCTCCTTTTATGATCGATATTCCTTAAATCGGAAACACAAACAATGTCTTTTAGTGCCATTTGTTTAATCGCAGGATTGCAGTTTTTTTAGAGAGTAAATTTAATGTAAAATGTAATGTAAATTATCAAGAATTTTGTTCCTCCAGTTTTATAAGCTTGTAATCTAAGAGAAATATGTCTGAAAATATCTCATTTGTTATCTGCTTGTTAATTGTAAACATTTAATTATTATTATTATTTTTAAATATTAACAGTCTATTTAACATTTTACATATTACGATTTATTTCTTAATTATTGCCTCGTACTATTTCTTAATTATTATATTTTTTCAGCTTTCAAACGAGCATATTACTTTCACGTGAATTTAAAATGTGGAATTTTCTTACCGATTTCATCTTTCACTGAAAATAGTTAATAGATTGTTTTGGACTGTTAATCCACAGATTAATGAATAGAAATAGGATATATTTAAACAAGAAAGAAAAATGATGCATCAAGCATAGATTATGAAACAATTCCCAACACTTCCAGAATACTCTAACAAAACTTCGCTATTTAGGTAAATAAGATACCTGAATAAACATTTTAGAAAACGCAGGACACATTTGAAAAACTAAATTCAACATAATAAAACCCCCTATTTGCTAAATGAATGTAATTTATTGTATTATTAAAATCACTTAATGGATTTGATTTGTTTCGAAGAAAGTTTTGTGATGACCACAACATACTAATTTTATTTAACTTAGATCATAAATGAATCTAAGCGTGAACTACTTAATTATGTTAATGAGAAATAATGTGGAATTAACTAATAATTTTATGATATGATGATGAAATTAATTAACAGTTTTGATAAGGCAAATTTTAAAATTGTCTGGAACAGACAAATTAAATTCTTTTCTGTTAGTTATGATTGTGTATTTTGTGTAAATAGTTTCTGTAAATAAAATTTGCTAATTATTAATTTAAACTGGATTTCTTCTATATAGTTTCTTCGAAGATCACACAACACATAGTCTCTTTTAAGTTTTAATGTCAAACTTACCTTGTAGTTATGTTAGCTTAATTAAGCTCTAGCCAGAGGAAAACGATCACGAGTTATTAAGTCCAGGCAATAGAGACCGTATAGGGACTCTACCTAGCAAAATTAATGGTAGTACTGGAAATCGGCGGCAACAACCCCCCCCCCCCAATTTTGGTAAAAAGCCCCCCAAAAAAGGTTTTTATTAAAATTTTTTATTGTTCATTTTTTTACTGTTTTAGGGGAAAAGTAGCTAAAAATTCAGAAAGTAGACAAAAATTGCAACAAATTAGATATATGACATTATGACTTATAATTAAAGGGAAGGGGGGATCTGCCTCGGAACATGCGCCGCAGTGCTGCGTGGACTAAGTTGCGCAATTCCACTTAACCACTCACACGTTTACATTAGCCCTCCCATCTTCCCTCCGAACTTTCTCTATAAGGTTTACTTTAAGTTTTTTGGGTCGCTGAATCCGAATTTTTAACTTACCCCAAAATCCCCCCCCCCCAAATAGTTGTTTTTAACTTAAATTTCTTATTGTTTTAGGGGAAAAACATTACCAAATTCAGAAACTAGACAAAATTTGCAACAAATAGGATACATGACATTATGACGTAGGATAAACGGGGAGAGAGGGGGCTGCCTCGGAACATTCCCCGCGCGCTTTTCTCAAAAACCAAATTTGTTCAAAAAATCAATTTTTTGGGCGGTTGCCGGGTGAAATTTTGGTGGGAAGTTGCAAATTCGGATTCAGCGACCCCAAAAACATCTAGAAAGCCGATTTCCAGTACTACCATTAATTTTGCCAGATAAAATCCCCTATTGCCTGGACTTCATCATTTAGTGCACGTAGCGCCGCAGTGCATGTTCAGAGGCAGCCCTCACCCTCCCTGTTCATCCTAATTCATAATGTCATATGTCCTATTTGTTGCAAATTTTGTCTAGTTTCTGAATTTCGTAATGCTTTTCCCCTAAAACAATAAGAAATTTAAGTTAAAAACAACTATTTGGGTGGGTGGGTGGGTGGGTGGGTGGGGGGGGGGTTCGGGGGAAAGTTAAAAATTCGGATTCAGCGACCCAAAAATCTTAAAGTAAACCTTATAGAAAAAGTTCGGAGGGGAGATGGGAGGGCGAATGTAAACGTGTGAGTGGTTAAGTGGAATTGCGGAACTTAGTTTACGCAGCACCGCGCGCATGTTCCGAGGCAGATCCCCCCTCCCCCTTCATCCTAAGTCATAATGTCATAGATCTAATTTGTTGGAAAGTTTGTCTACTTTCTGAATTTCTAGATACTTTTTCTCTAAAACAGTAAAAAAATTGATTTTTTTAATAAAAACCTTTTTGGGGGGGCTTTTTACCAAAATTTGGGGAGGTTGCCGGGGGAAATTTTGGTGGGAAGTTACAAATTCGGATTCATCGACCCAAAAAAACATCTAGAAAGCCGATTTCCAGAACTACCATTAATTTTGCTAGGTAAAATTCCCTATTGCCTGGACTATATGTGATATTTAAAATATAGAGACGATTAGGAAAGATATAAAATTTTGTAACCGAATTTTATAAAGTGTCTGGTTCGTCCTAGCACTAGAAAATTTTGGGGGGGGGGGGAAGACACTTTTGTCTAACCCTTTACCCCTTGGATTCGAAACTTAATTCAATGATCATATTTCTTTATTCTTTGCTTAAATATACGCTGCTTTTCTTACATCAAATTTTTGAAGTGTTATTATTATATATATATTATAAAAGCAAGAATTTTTTTATATTAATCATTTGAAATACGTAATTAACCCTTTCACAGGCAAAATACTTCTATTGCTAAAATGTTCATATGATTGACTGCCACATGAATTGAAGAACAAATTCATTTGAAAATAATAATAAATTAATAAATAATAATATTTTTCTGCGGCGAACTGTGTCGAAGAATGGCCTTTACCACCGCTTTCCATGGGTGTTCTGGTGATAATAAATGCAAAGATTGCTTTACTTAGCTTGCAAAATTGTCTACTGTTTGAGTTTGTACTTTGGTAGAATGATGTCAAAGAAAACGTGACGCTGCTATGGGAGAGTTTTTATTCAAATTATAACATTATATTAAAAAAAAAAACTTCATTTCTGGTAAATTTATTTGAAATTGTTCCAGAAGTGTACGTCAAAGATTTTTTCTTTTTAAGGTAGTACGGATAGAATAAAAGGTATAGTCACAAGTGGTAACTTTGAAGACATATATTACTATCGGATCTGTTGGTATTATTGTCCCAGTCTCTCAACTTTATGGCGATATTCCAGACAAACGTTTACCTATATATTTTTTCTTCAGTGATAAATAATACATCAGCTACACCCTGTAATCACACTTTTAATACACACTATACTTGTGATTTCTAATCAATATGGTAAGAAGAGTTCTGCTTTGCTTAACTTTGCCATGTTCGCAGTAAATCGATATTAGAGATTCTTAAAATATATTAAAATAGTTGGATGCCAAACCTCAAATTGATAAAAATATTCAAAATTTCGAAAAATAGCAGCTGTTTGAAGTCAATTTTTTGGCAGCAATTTTTCATTTTCGAAACTGTTTAAAAATATTAAAATTATTAAAAAATTAAATTTTTAGAAGTTTTTTCTCCAATTAAAAAAAGTTTAATTTAATTTGTAAAAAATGAAAAGCTTGAAAGTTTCAGAGTAAGAACGCACGCCGATTAAACAATAGTTTTTAAGAAAAAGTTTTAATCATCCTTTTTGTTAGCCATATCGATCCGATAACTGGTTGTCACAACTTAAAGATTGAGCTTAACAGAAAACAGTTTTGAGGGCATAATCTAGACAATTTAACAGTTCAAAAAATGGATTTATTTTTAAGTTTCTCAGGAGAACTTCTCCTTTAGAAGCACGCAAGACAAACATTACAGATTTCTTGTAAGTTTTTACTTTATTGTAATCGCATTCTTGTGCATTCGTAATATTTATTCTATGTTTATTCTGTAAAGGATTATGTAACATGTTTCCATGTGTAGACACAAAATCTCATGGGGAGTTTCAAAGCCGCATGCTTGAACGACTTTCTATACAAAACCGGACAGTATTAATCCCTTTAAAACATGTGCAACAGTTACTGTCATTATCATTCACTTAAATGAAGTTAAACAAAGTTATTAGAGAATATGAGTAATGTGCCCTATCAAACACGGAACCATCTCTGTGGACATTTCGCCAACGACAAAATTTGGGATATTCGGATAAAGTAGAGGGTTATTTTTGTTTGATTTAGGATAATGTCAGGAGGTGACATAATTGTATTTCTCGATAAAGTTGTTAGATGGAAGGAGTAAAAAACAACAAAAAACAAACAAACAAACAAACAAACAAAAAAAAAAAAAAAAAAAAAAAGAAAAAGAAAATACAGAAATGTTAGATTACTGTTCAACTTTTTTGAATTATAGATTTTTTTTATCATTCTATTTAAATATTTAAGAAGTTGAGTACATTTTAAAAAGAAATTTATTGCTTTATAAGACCTATAAAATGTAATGTACTGGTTTCTCTTTCAGTAGTATATGCAATATTTAAATGCATTAATATAAATAAAAATAAGAAGAAATACATTGCACAGTTTAAAACTCATTTTCGGTATTTACAATCTATAAACGATAAAGCATTCGAAGTATTTTCAGCCCTGTATATTTAAAAAATTTTATACATACCGCAAGATGTACTAAAATTTGATTCAGCTGGAAAATGCATAACAAAACTGAAACTGCCTTTCCGCCAAATACCACCAAAGACGATAAGGTATGCATATCTTTTGTGCAATAATTTATTTTACGTTGTAGTAGCAAAATCCGTGACTTCGCTCGCGTAATAGTTGAAATATGCCAACTGGTATTTGTGTGCCTGTTTTTTTTAGAAGGAATTACACTGTTAGGAATAATTCAAAAATTACTAAGCCACAGTTTGACTAAACTTCATTATTACACTGCAATAGGCGAAAATGAGACTTAAATTAATAACTAAAACAAATTCTAAATGAATGATAATTTACAATGCATTTTGAAGCTTTCACGCTCATTTCAGTTTTCATTTGAAGTTTTGAATTTTTCAGAAACCATTCTTAGCACGCATTTACATTTTAAAAGTAACCATTATGCCATACATCAAGCTTCTAGCCTAAAGTTCGACCACCCCTCTAGTGGCATAGGCACCAACATAAAATATAGCTTGTGCTGCAACAGAGGCTGTCACCATCAATTTGCCAACAATAATTTTGAAATCGGTTTTTTATTCTCTCAGATGCCATAGAAATCATAATTTAGAAAGTTTTTAAAAGATTTTAGCTAATTTTACACTCTTAAATATCGAATCTTTTAGAAACGATTCTTAGAGAGCATTTACATCTTGTAAGTATCTATCATGCCAAATTTTAAGTTTCTATCTTTAACAATTCATTAGAAATCGTAATTTAACATTTTTAGAACGCTTTTTACTCATCTCTCTTTTTAAAGTTTGGAATTTTTTAGAAACAGTTCTTAAAGAGCATTTGCATCTTAAAAGTAACAGCCATGCCAAATTTCAAGTTTCTGTCTTTAACAATTCCATAAAAATCGAATTTTAGAACATTTTTAGAAAGATTTTTGATGATTTCCTTTTTTAAAATTTGAAATTTTTTAGAAACAGTTCTTACAGAGCATTTACATCTCATAAGTAACTACCATGGCAAATGTCAAGTTTCTAGCCCCTTTAATATAAAAAAAATTGCAATTTTAGAAAGTTTTCCGCACTTGCAGCCCACTTTTGTTAGTGACACCGATATAAAATGTATTTTATGTTGGAGCAAGGACTGTCACCATCCATTTGCCCCCATTACTTTTGAAATCGGTTTGGTATTTCATAAGATTCCATAGAAAACGTAATTTAGAAAGTTTTTAGAACGCTTTTCGTTCGTTTCACCCTTTTAAATTTCGAAATTTTTTGCAACTGTTCTTACAGATAATTTATATCTTATAAATACTTACCACGCCAAATTTCAATTTTCTATCTTTCATAATTGCATAGAAATCGGGGAATCGGTAATTGAGATCGTTTTTAGAATGTTTTTCGCCCATTTTCACCCCTTTTAAATTTCGATTTTTTTTCGACTGTTCTCATAGAGCATTTACGTCTTATAAGTAACTGCCATGCCAAATTTTGAGTTTCTATCCCCTTCATTTTCTTAAAAATAGCAATTCAGAACATCTTTTGCTCCTGAAACTCTCTGGTGATAGTAGCTCTGACATAAATTTATAGCCTATGTTGGAGCAGGGATTGTCACCCTCATTTTTCAACCATTACTTTTGAAATCGGTTTGGTATTTTCTGAAATTTCATAGAAATAGTAATTTAGAACCATTTTAGAAAACTTTTGGCTTGTTTCACCCTTTTAAATTCGGATTTTTTTTAGAAACGGCTTTTAGGGAGCGTCGATATCTTGAAAATATCTATCACGGCAAATTTCAAATTTTTATCTTTAACAATTGCATAGAAATCGTAATTTAGAACGTTTTTAGAATGTTTTTCGCTCATTTTCACCCTTTTCAATTTTGATTTTTTTCTCGACTGTTCTTATACAGAATTTAAATCTTTTAAATAAGTACCATGCCAAATTTTAAGTTGCTAACCCGTTCAGTATCACAAAAATCGTAATTTAGAACATTTTTTTCTCTTGCAACATCCAGGTGGTAGTGGCACCGAAATAAAATATAGCCTATGTCAGGGACGGCGAACCTATGGCACGCGTGCTATAGGTGGCACGCGTGAGATTATTTTCGGTACGGCATAGACTCATGTTCTAAATTAAGATATTGCAGAGCTTCTGTGTAAAGCAAGATAATTAACAAAATGGAACTTTTGATACAGGCAATTTTCAAATTTTGTGAAAAAAATACACACGAAACTATTATAATTGTTTCCTGCTAAACAGCTGTTTTGTTAAGAATGGAACTTCTGGTAACTTATGTGCAATATTTTTCCCTGATAGACTTTATTTTAGGACTTATGTGCAAATGGATTTCATTTTGTAAATTGAGATTTGAAAATTATTAAATTAATATATATTGTGTAAAATCTCTGTACTTCTAGAAAGTTGTTACGATGCAGTTAAATAATTTTACAAAAAAAAAAAAAAAAAAAAAAAAAAATCAATCAATTTTTTTTTAAATGTCAGTTGCCATGCTTTAAACCCCAGCATTTCATATAATGAAAATACACTATTTTGAATTTAGACTTGCTGAGTTTTTCTAGATTAATTTGCTAGTCGTTGTCATACAGATCGAATAAACTGAAATGCAACTTTATAAATCCCAATCTATCTCATCATTTATTCAAAAAATTATATTGAGAGAATTAGGAGATTATAGTAAAATAACGACCATAAGCGAAAATTCTGATGGTGAAATGGAAGTTGGAATTTCGAGTTCAATTCCATAGTAAGAAGTTTTTTTTTTTTTTTTTTTTAAAGAAACCATTTTGATATTTTTTTTTTCTGACAGTTATTTTTATTATGTTTATTTATTTTTTTTGTGGGGGGGGGAGGGGGGTATGCATGAAAAGTATGAAAAACTCAAGTAGAAACCTGTTGTCATGTGTCTCCAATCTAGCTGGCATTCTCATAAGGGAAAACTGGAATACGAAGCTGATCTGAATTATTTGGCATCTAAGACGTAACAAGAGAGTAAGATTTTGTAAAATACTTAAGTATGTTAGAAAATGTTACTTATATATTTTAAATCCTAAAATCAGTATTTTAATTAATTTTGCTGCTTCGATCCACTAAATTTGTTGGCACGCCGTGATCATTAAAAATATTTTTGGGAAAAAATTGGCACGCGGATGCGAAAAGGTTCGCCGACCCTGGCCTATGTTGAAACAAAGACTGTCAACATCAATTTGCGAACATTACTTTTGTAATAGACTTGTATTTAATGAGATTGTATAGAAATTGTAGTTTAGAACGTTTCTAGAACGCTTTTCGCGCATTTTGCCCTCTGTTAAATTTCGAAATTTTTATAAAATGTTCTTAGAGGGCATTTACTTTTTATAATTAACTACCATGCCAAATTTCAAGTTTCTCGGTCCTTAAGTAACACAAAATTTGCACCTTTAGAACTTTTTTGCTCCTGCACCCACTTTGGGAGTAGTGGCACCGACATAAAATATAGCCTATGTTGGAACAGGGAGTATCGCCATCAATTTTCCACTATTACTTTTGAAATCGATTCGGTAGTCCCAGACGTTACGTCTTCCATTATGTAGTGCAGATTTATCCCCACAATTTAATTCAAATGATGTAATTGATAAATCTGAATTTCTTCAAATTAATCAAATTTCTATCATGTCTTCCACTTCTAAATCTATTGCTTCAGCTATAAAATCTGATCCCTTACTACGTCAAATTTTTCATCACCTCATTTCTGGTTCTGAAATTCCTAAGAATTTACTTTTTGGCGGTAAACAAGAAGAACTTTTGTTTACTGCCTTTTACTCTTAAACATAGTTGTATTTTAAAAGCTTGTAGAGTACTCATAGAAAACAATTATGAAAAGTTTTTGGTCATTTTGGTATATTAAAAATGAAGTCTTTAGCCTGTAGTTTTGTATGGACTAAAGTTTTGTATGGTAAAGAACAGATTAAGATATGAAAAAGCTTGCATAAAATTGCACTATTTGTGTAAATTTGAAAAATAATCCTCCTAAGGTAGCTACACAACATTGATTAACTAACAGTGATACATTTACTAACCTAAGTAATGAAAAAAAGGTACTTAAATCTAAAATCCATATGTTATATGTTTCAATAAAGCTCAAATGAAGAAATTGGATGGCATAGTCGGGGTCTTTGTGTCAAGCACAAAAGTGATAAGTTGTGCCATGTTTAAAGCAACATTACGTTTATCCATATTAATGAAGATGTTTCCGTTGAATCATAATTATTAGGATTTACTCAGAAGAAACACTTGATTAGTTAAATGGGTAACTTTATTTACAACACAATTCAATACTTGCCCGGCAAGCCTCCATCTTCATCAATCATCACAATTCACAACAACAACACAGTTAATGAGTTACCGTTAACTGTTGGTCAAGTACAAGTTGAAGTACATGTTTTCATTAAATATAAATGTATCACGTCCCCATTTTTAGTTACGTAATACTCTCTACATTATCCATATAAAACATTCCAAAGGTAACAAATGAATCACATACATAACCATTCAAGTATTGGGGTCAATTTTATAATACGACCTGTTCGGCTGCTGGTGCTGCCTTGTACATTTACATTATTGGATGTTAGATTAGTGGTGGCATTATTAAAGGAAGTTTTACTGTCTGGAAGATCATCAAGTATGTCATCAAAATACCGATGAGAAGTTTTAGATAGTTTTAAGAATTTTCTATTTCTTATGAAAATTTTTTCAGAATTCGTTTTGATTTTATACGACATGGGGTTTTCTGTTTTACATAAAACAATAGCAGGTTCCCATAATTTAGCTTTAGCATTTTGAACAATAATTTTATATATATTGGATACTGAATAATTTTATATATTATGGATATTGGTTCCATATTGGCATTATTAAAGGAAGTTTTACTGTCTGAAAAGATCATCAAGCATGTCATCAAAATACCAATGAGAAGTTTTAGATAGTTTTAAGAACTTTCTTTTTCTTCTGAAAATTCTTCCAGAATTTGTTTTGATTTTATACGACATGAGGTTTTCTGTTTGACATAAAACAATAGCAGGTTCCCATAATTTAGCTTTAGTATCTTGAACAATAATTTTATCCGCCTGTTCTTTAAAAGTTTTATTAGCTTAATCATAATAATGTTTTTGCTTTTGCTGTCTCCTTAATAATTCTATATTAACATCTTTAGAAAGTTCATGGTTAAGAAATTTGTTATTAATGGATAGCTTTGTCCGCGGTCTCCGGTGAAGGAGTTACATGGGTTTGAAAATGTCAAAAAATCCATTTTTATATATATTTTTTTAATCTAATAGTACAATATGTATAGAATATTTCTCCAAAGTTTCAAGTCAATCGGATAAAAAGTCTAGGAGAGAAAGCGTTTGGAAATTCCCTTCATTAGGCTAGACCGGCCGGAAGCAATACAGGTATATTAAAGCAGCTGCTTAACTATTGTTTGTCTGTTTTTTTTCCTAGCTTCTCTCACTTTTTAAGGGTCACCTATTTTTTTAAATATTTTAGTTTAATCCTTTGGGTACAGATTTATCTGGAAAAACTCTTGCGTTTGGAACGGATTTAATTTGCTGATGCGAAACCCCAAATGAACTTTGGATACTCCGTAAGATAGGAAAGAAGGACTTGCTCCTGAATTGGAGACCGGCATGGATATCAAACTTGGCCGAAATAGCCACAGTACGCGCGGAAAGAGGATGAACATCGCATATTCATAGCTGAGAAAAAAAGCTGAGACTGGGACTCGAGAAGAAGAATTCGTCTCAGGCAGGAGCCAAAGAGTGCCCTTGACAAGGCAGTTGCAGCTGGATCTTTGCTTTATGCAGCTGGAATCGACTATTCTATGTAAGTTTTTTTTCTACTTAAAATTTTAATCGTTTTTTTCTAAAAACACTATTTTTGAAGTCGGTGGACGCGATTTCTCAAAAACTAATGCACCGATCTGATTCAAATTTTGCACATTTCTTCAAAACAGGATTGACTAGTGATTGAATGAAGGTTTTCTTTTGCTGTTTTGTCGATTACAACTAATTTTACAAGGCTATACGTAGTGTAAATTGTACCAAAAATTGTACTGTTTTGCATACAACTCAGCCAAAAATTCAAAATTCAATTTTTATTAAAATACTTCGTTCAGTCACGAACCATACTTAACTACTAACAGAATATATTTTTTTTTTCAGACAAAGCTAGCATAAGTTATCCTGACCACCACGAGGACCGCCCTTTTATTAGGGGTCTCCAAAAACCAGGCCCCACGGGCTGTGTTTTCCAAATTTTTGAATGAAAATTTTACAAAATATTGTTTAAATGTTGCTCTTTTATGTATGCCTAAAATTTTGAATAAAATAATTTTTTTTTTTTTTTCTTAAAAAATAGAGAAAGTATATGCTTTTTTTTAAACCTTCGAAACCAATGTCACCCCTTAAAATTAACCGCTATGCAAAATTTCAAGTTTTTAGTCTCTTCAGTATCACAAAAATCGTAAGTAAGTTTTTTTCCTCCGGACCCTTTTAAATTTAGAATTAAAATAAATGTTCTGTGCGTACATTTGCGTCTTAAGGCCATCTCAAATTTCACGATTTTATCCTTAACAATTCCATATAAAAACGATTTAGAGGATTTTTCGAACGCTTTCCACTCATTTCACCTTTCTAAATTCTTTTTTGGAAACTGTTCTTATCGAGCATTTACTCTTACAAGTAACTTCCATGTGAAATTTCATGTTTCAAGTTCCTTCAGAATCACAAAAATCACAAGTTTATAACTTTTTTGCTCCTGCCTCCCCGGAGGGGGGGGGGAGTAGAGGCACTAACATAAAATATAGCCTATGCTGGAGCAGGGACTGTCAACATCAATTTGTCACCATTACTATTTAATCTGGTTCGCTAGTTCAGGAGATTACCGTCTACAAACAAACACGTAGACGTTACTTTTTTTAATATTAGTATATGTTTCCAATAGACAGTATATTAAAGGGCTTTTGGATAGCCTTGTATATGATCTGGAGAATTTACTCATCCCACATAACATACTAAAATTTATTTGATCTTTAAAACTCACAACACAACTGAAAATGCACGACTTGCAATTATAGCTCATAGACGATAACGTATCTGACTCCTTTTGTACTGCCCTGTAAACGAACATTAAATTGTCTTCTTTACAGATGCTATTGCAAACCTCAATAACACGCAGCAATTTCAGAAAGTGTACTGCAAACAATAACCTATTACAGGCAGTAACGTAATCGAGCTTTTTTGTTTGTTCCTATAAATGAATAACAAATGCTACGCGCTTCATTTTCTATAGAAAATATGTTGTAGTGCATATGAACAACGTATATCAATTTCGTAATGTTTGAAGTAGTGTACCATAATTAAAATGCACTCCATTGAATTATTGCTCATAGAGCAAAATGCGTATGAAGTTATTTTGAGTGTCCCTATAAACCATAAATGCTACACACTCCATTTTCAACAGTAAAAATGTTGTAACAGATCTCAATACTTGCCTGTAAAACCTCAATAACGTATACCAAATATACGTAAGGCAATCTAAATGTATTTATGAAAGAACGCAGATTAGTAGAAGAATAGAAATCATACACTTTTTTTTTACCTGTGTCGAAAAGCGTTAAAAATGCATCTGATCCCAGTCTGATACATGGAATTTAAACTCAATAATTTAAAAATAAGGTATTACACCATCTTAACTCTAAAAACATTATTAGATAAAATAAGATAAAACTTCATAGGCTTCATATATTTCCAGCTATTAAAAACGTAAATTAAACATCAATTAATGTCAGGTAAACTATTTTCCAAACCGAGAAAATACAGTAATCTTTCATACGAAAATAATATAGACATATATATATATATATATATATATATATATATATATATATATATATATATATATATATATATATTAATTTGACTGTTCTGGGAGTGTTAAAAAATATAACGCATAAAGCACTTATATCTCTTGAAACTATCAGTACATTTTAAACTTAAAATAAAAATGAAAAAGTAAAATTCTCGGACTCTAAAAAAGTATCCCATCTGATCCATTAATTAAGAAACTTTTAAAAATAACATTACGGTGTCTCATTTGGTAAATCTAAATAGAGAAATGTGAAGTGTTTTTTATTTAATCCGAGAAAAGCACCGGAAAAAACACGTAATTTTATTTCACCAAAATTTTTTTTTAAATAGATTTAAAGGAGAAAAATTATTCGATTCTATTTACTCTTTTCTACTAAGCGTTATGATTATAGACACGAATAAAATGATTAATTAAAGTTTCAAATCATTTTCCAAGGAAAGTTTTTAGAGTATAAATTAAATATAAAAAAAAATAATAATAATTACGTGTCAAAGGCAGAATCTGAAACTGGCGACATGAAATTCTCAGCTCCGCCAAAGGAATTCTTCTCTCGCCAAATCGTTCAGAAATAAAATCTCTATCGCTTTCAACTAAGATGATAAAAGTTCACTTTCATCTAAAATAGATGCAAGAGACTTCATCTGTTGCGTGTACTTTTCGGAGTTATCACTCATAAAATAATATTCATTACTCAGTTACCGATATTTTAATAAGTAAAATATTAATAAAGAATTATTTTAGAAATATATCCAGAAATTAAATTATTTAACACGATAAACTATTTAAAAAAATGAGACAGTCCTTTTTTTTTAATTTCTCAACTAATAAGTTTTGGTTTGAAAAATAAAGTAAATTTTATATTTATAAATGAAAATTTTAACGTTGTTTGTTAATATTTGTAGCTAGTTTTCTTCTTCGGAATCAAACTTTTAACAGAATTTTACATGAATAAACTTATCAAGCACTAATCACGACTGTGGAGGTAAGTTGTTTTAAATATTCAACGAATTTATAAAATATGTGCATTTAAAACATGTACTGGAATTTCGGTTCTGTTTAATTGTAGAAATTTATTTATTTATTTTTGTTGCTGTTGTTATGCTTATATCATTAAATAATAGTTGTAAAAGCTTTTTTACTATAAATTAAAAAGAAAAACGTTAAAAAAAATTTGATTTTTCGAAAAAGTGTTTATAATACATTCAGAAATACTTATTAATAACTTATAATATGTTTAATCGTATGAAGATATAGTTCAAGTCTTTAGTATTAAATTATTATTTAAAAATCCACTTTAATAATTATTTCTCTTAATAATTGCATATACATTCGAAGAGTTGTGTAATAAAGTTCGCAAGGATTCGTTAACTAAAATCGACTAATTAATCGGAAGTTGTAGACTTTTCTGTAAAATATTTACAACAATACTTAGAATAATTAACAAAGAAGATTTTTTTTAATTTCTCAATTCTTATAAAAGGATGTGAATATTTAGAATGGGGTTTTGTATCTGTAAATATTATTTTGAGTGAAAAAATCTCAATGGCATCCTTTTAAACAATGTAAAACTGTCCATATGGAAATGATTTGAAAAATGCTTATTTTTTATAAATATTTAACTTTGTAAAATTAGTTATGCTTTTTAAATATAATAATGCAAAGTGTTTTATATGAACTATAAAATTTACTATTATTAATTAATAGTTAATTATTAATTAATAGTAATTATTAATTAATAGTAATTTGCAACAAGTTTGCTTTTATGGGACATAAATCTGTTTGAGCAGAAAGAGTTAAGCCTATTGTCATAAGAGACAGAGAAATTATCTATTTAACGACATTATCATTTTAAATACATATTTTGAACTATTAATAAAATAATAAATGCTATGATTTAAAGTTAGTGTTTGGATTTGTTGAATAAAAACGACAATGTTAAAGTGCAAAATGCCTCAAAAATTTCAAAATAGAACTTTGAGAAATTAACATTAAAGCTATATAAAATGCGAATTTAATACATCTTAAGCTACAGGGCAATTTTAAGCCAATGTTATCATTTTTAATATTTTATTTTTTACATCAAATAGGTAATACACATATTTTCTGATAGTGTTAAAACTATGTTTTTTATATTTGCGATGTATTTTATAAAAGGTTGAATAGTCAGAATCAATAAAATTAATTATTATCAGCATAGCTTCTTTTTATGTGCCTATTTGTTTGTCTGTTACATATTGGATGTTGGTCTATTACAGGTGAGATTACATATTTTTCATAACTATATTGTGGAAACAGTCAAATTTTGTGGAAGTCGAATGTTTCTGAACTGCCTCTGAATGAAAATACATTTTTGTTATAATAAATTGTATGTTATTTTATAAATAATATAGATAAACGTTAAGGTATCCGAAAAGCATGGCAATTCCTGTTTGTTTGTTACAACACCACCTTTTAAATCATATTTATTCACATTAAATAATTTATTAAAAATAACTGTATTAATCTATCTTATAATATCATATGCTAATTGTAGCCATCTATTAATTACCTGATTATTATTTTTTAAATAAGGTAAAGTCATTTTTTCCCTCTATGACTGTTAGTCTGTTACAGTGGAATTGCCCTACAGCAGGATTTCAGAGTCATATACCTGTTAGACTGTCAGCTAAAGGCATCCTTACAAACATATGTTAAATCTTTGTCGCACTTAATGAAAATTTTCTTCAAAACTTATCTCAGTTTGCGTTATTATTATTTTTTTAATTTAGCTAACTTCATACAGGTTTTAATGCATTTATGAAGTGCGTGGATTTATTGTATTTAATATTTCGATTTCTTTCTGGAGGAGAGTAGGGGATGAAGAATGCTTAGTCGAATACTTAAAAAAAAAAACGAAAGATAATTTCCAAGTTGAGCATTATGTAACATGTAACAGATTTAAGAATTAAAGTTGTTATAGTTTGAATACTGTATTATTATTATTATTATTATTATTATTATTATTAATTTCTGATGTGAGACATGGATAATGTTTTTTTTTATTTATGCTTTTATGT
Source organism: Maratus speciosus (assembly GCA_963932465.1). Classification (NCBI taxonomy): domain Eukaryota; kingdom Metazoa; phylum Arthropoda; class Arachnida; order Araneae; family Salticidae; genus Maratus; species Maratus speciosus. The sequence goes on from OZ010790.1 coordinate 347,014,333, forward strand.
ATTGTTGTAATTTAAATCGCTTTTCATTAAACAAAATTCATTTCTTTATTATGTTCACTATATTATTACTGTAAACAAGAAAAAGGATAACAGAAGTAGGTTTTTAAAACTGAAGTTAAATGTTTAACTTTTTCAGATTAAAAACAACAACAACAACAAAAAAGATAAATAAATATAAATAAAATAAAACAAAACAAAAATACATATTAAATAAGAAATTAAATACAAAATAGTACTCTAACCAAGAATAAATTTTAAAAAGTTGATATAGTTGGGAATAAGTTTAAGTTATCTTAAGTTTAATAGTGATAAAAAAATAATGACAGAGTTTCTTATTTTTTATTCTTTGTTTTCATAAAAGGGAACATATTTAGATATATTTATAAAATATAAATCTGTGACAACACATGAACTTATATTGGGAAATTCTATGCTAAACCCTTTTCGATTAACTTTAAATGCAACTCAGTGGTACAGTACGTAAAAAAGAAACTATGATAAAAATTTCAGTTCACATTAATACAACAATAAGAAGGAAAGTAGTTTTAATTCGTTAATTTTTCATAGAAACTGAATAAAAATAATTATCAATAATACTATAACAACAAAATACTAAGACAATAATAATGAAGGAATATTATTGGAAACTGTAAAAAATTGTCTCAACTTCGCATTTTTTTTAAAGACATATTTAAATATACCCCGTGTTTTCGAAATTTTTAATTTTAAACGTTTCATTTTTAGAGATTTTTTCTGGAACACACGTTTTTCATTACACTTTCCAACAAAGATGAAAAGTGTTTATGCATTCGTTTTGTCAGTCCATCTGTTCGTCTGCCCGTCTGTCTATGCTCTAATTCCCGTAAATATATTCGGATTTTCATGCTATTGATAAAGGTCATTTAGGTTCACCAAAGCTTATTTGTTATTGTATATGAAGTATGTGGGATTAATAGTTCATTTACAGGGGCACGCAACAGAATTCCATTACATTATGGTATATGGGGAATAACTCCCGTAAATATACTCGGATTTTCATGAAATTGATAAAGGTTATTTAGGGTCACCAAAGCTTGTTTGTTATTGTATATGAAGTATGTGGGATTAATAGTTCATTTACAGGGGCACGCAACAGAATTCCATTACATTATGGTATATGGGGAATAACTCCCGTAAATATACTCGGATTTTCATGAAATTGATAAAGGTTATTTAGGGTCACCAAAGCTTGTTTGTTATTGTATATGAAGTATGTAGGATTAATAGTTCATTTACAGGGGCACGCAACAGAATTCCATTACATTATGGTATATGGGGGAAAATCGTTTGCAGAGTATTATGCTATATCAAATGTATTGAAACAGGTATAAATGACTGAATTTCACTATTATTTTTTTAATTTAGCTAACTTCATACAGGTTTTAATGCATTTATGAAGTGCGTGGATTTATTGTATTTAATATTTCGATTTCTTTCTGGAGGAGAGTAGGGGATGAAGAATGCTTAGTCGAATACTTAAAAAAAAAACGAAAGATAATTTCCAAGTTGAGCATTATGTAACATGTAACAGATTTAAGAATTAAAGTTGTTATAGTTTGAATACTGTATTATTATTATTATTATTATTATTATTATTATTATTAATTTCTGATGTGAGACATGGATAATGTTTTTTTTTATTTATGCTTTTATGTATTGTTGTAATTTAAATCGCTTTTCATTAAACAAAATTCATTTCTTTATTATGTTCACTATATTATTACTGTAAACAAGAAAAAGGATAACAGAAGTAGGTTTTTAAAACTGAAGTTAAATGTTTAACTTTTTCAGATTAAAAACAACAACAACAACAAAAAAGATAAATAAATATAAATAAAATAAAACAAAACAAAAATACATATTAAATAAGAAATTAAATACAAAATAGTACTCTAACCAAGAATAAATTTTAAAAAGTTGATATAGTTGGGAATAAGTTTAAGTTATCTTAAGTTTAATAGTGATAAAAAAATAATGACAGAGTTTCTTATTTTTTATTCTTTGTTTTCATAAAAGGGAACATATTTAGATATATTTATAAAATATAAATCTGTGACAACACATGAACTTATATTGGGAAATTCTATGCTAAACCCTTTTCGATTAACTTTAAATGCAACTCAGTGGTACAGTACGTAAAAAAGAAACTATGATAAAAATTTCAGTTCACATTAATACAACAATAAGAAGGAAAGTAGTTTTAATTCGTTAATTTTTCATAGAAACTGAATAAAAATAATTATCAATAATACTATAACAACAAAATACTAAGACAATAATAATGAAGGAATATTATTGGAAACTGTAAAAAATTGTCTCAACTTCGCATTTTTTTTAAAGACATATTTAAATATACCCCGTGTTTTCGAAATTTTTAATTTTAAACGTTTCATTTTTAGAGATTTTTTCTGGAACACACGTTTTTCATTACACTTTCCAACAAAGATGAAAAGTGTTTATGCATTCGTTTTGTCAGTCCATCTGTTCGTCTGCCCGTCTGTCTATGCTCTAATTCCCGTAAATATATTCGGATTTTCATGCTATTGATAAAGGTCATTTAGGTTCACCAAAGCTTATTTGTTATTGTATATGAAGTATGTGGGATTAATAGTTCATTTACAGGGGCACGCAACAGAATTCCATTACATTATGGTATATGGGGAATAACTCCCGTAAATATACTCGGATTTTCATGAAATTGATAAAGGTTATTTAGGGTCACCAAAGCTTGTTTGTTATTGTATATGAAGTATGTGGGATTAATAGTTCATTTACAGGGGCACGCAACAGAATTCCATTACATTATGGTATATGGGGAATAACTCCCGTAAATATACTCGGATTTTCATGAAATTGATAAAGGTTATTTAGGGTCACCAAAGCTTGTTTGTTATTGTATATGAAGTATGTAGGATTAATAGTTCATTTACAGGGGCACGCAACAGAATTCCATTACATTATGGTATATGGGGGAAAATCATTTGCAGAGTATTATGCTATATCAAATGTATTGAAACAGGTATAAATGACTGAATTTCACTATTATTTTTTTAATTTAGCTAACTTCATACAGGTTTTAATGCATTTATGAAGTGCGTGGATTTATTGTATTTAATATTTCGATTTCTTTCTGGAGGAGAGTAGGGGATGAAGAATGCTTAGTCGAATACTTAAAAAAAAAACGAAAGATAATTTCCAAGTTGAGCATTATGTAACATGTAACAGATTTAAGAATTAAAGTTGTTATAGTTTGAATACTGTATTATTATTATTATTATTATTATTATTATTATTAATTTCTGATGTGAGACATGGATAATGTTTTTTTTTATTTATGCTTTTATGTATTGTTGTAATTTAAATCGCTTTTCATTAAACAAAATTCATTTCTTTATTATGTTCACTATATTATTACTGTAAACAAGAAAAAGGATAACAGAAGTAGGTTTTTAAAACTGAAGTTAAATGTTTAACTTTTTCAGATTAAAAACAACAACAACAACAAAAAAGATAAATAAATATAAATAAAATAAAACAAAACAAAAATACATATTAAATAAGAAATTAAATACAAAATAGTACTCTAACCAAGAATAAATTTTAAAAAGTTGATATAGTTGGGAATAAGTTTAAGTTATCTTAAGTTTAATAGTGATAAAAAAATAATGACAGAGTTTCTTATTTTTTATTCTTTGTTTTCATAAAAGGGAACATATTTAGATATATTTATAAAATATAAATCTGTGACAACACATGAACTTATATTGGGAAATTCTATGCTAAACCCTTTTCGATTAACTTTAAATGCAACTCAGTGGTACATTACGTAAAAAAGAAACTATGATAAAAATTTCAGTTCACATTAATACAACAATAAGAAGGAAAGTAGTTTTAATTCGTTAATTTTTCATAGAAACTGAATAAAAATAATTATCAATAATACTATAACAACAAAATACTAAGACAATAATAATGAAGGAATATTATTGGAAACTGTAAAAAATTGTCTCAACTTCGCATTTTTTTTAAAGACATATTTAAATATACCCCGTGTTTTCGAAATTTTTAATTTTAAACGTTTCATTTTTAGAGATTTTTTCTGGAACACACGTTTTTCATTACACTTTCCAACAAAGATGAAAAGTGTTTATGCATTCGTTTTGTCAGTCCATCTGTTCGTCTGCCCGTCTGTCTATGCTCTAATTCCCGTAAATATATTCGGATTTTCATGCTATTGATAAAGGTCATTTAGGTTCACCAAAGCTTATTTGTTATTGTATATGAAGTATGTGGGATTAATAGTTCATTTACAGGGGCACGCAACAGAATTCCATTACATTATGGTATATGGGGAATAACTCCCGTAAATATACTCGGATTTTCATGAAATTGATAAAGGTTATTTAGGGTCACCAAAGCTTGTTTGTTATTGTATATGAAGTATGTGGGATTAATAGTTCATTTACAGGGGCACGCAACAGAATTCCATTACATTATGGTATATGGGGAATAACTCCCGTAAATATACTCGGATTTTCATGAAATTGATAAAGGTTATTTAGGGTCACCAAAGCTTGTTTGTTATTGTATATGAAGTATGTAGGATTAATAGTTCATTTACAGGGGCACGCAACAGAATTCCATTACATTATGGTATATGGGGGAAAATCATTTGCAGAGTATTATGCTATATCAAATGTATTGAAACAGGTATAAATGACTGAATTTCACTATTATTTTTTTAATTTAGCTAACTTCATACAGGTTTTAATGCATTTATGAAGTGCGTGGATTTATTGTATTTAATATTTCGATTTCTTTCTGGAGGAGAGTAGGGGATGAAGAATGCTTAGTCGAATACTTAAAAAAAAAACGAAAGATAATTTCCAAGTTGAGCATTATGTAACATGTAACAGATTTAAGAATTAAAGTTGTTATAGTTTGAATACTGTATTATTATTATTATTATTATTATTATTATTATTAATTTCTGATGTGAGACATGGATAATGTTTTTTTTTATTTATGCTTTTATGTATTGTTGTAATTTAAATCGCTTTTCATTAAACAAAATTCATTTCTTTATTATGTTCACTATATTATTACTGAAACAAGAAAAAGGATAACAGAAGTAGGTTTTTAAAACTGAAGTTAAATGTTTAACTTTTTCAGATTAAAAACAACAACAACAACAAAAAAGATAAATAAATATAAATAAAATAAAACAAAACAAAAATACATATTAAATAAGAAATTAAATACAAAATAGTACTCTAACCAAGAATAAATTTTAAAAAGTTGATATAGTTGGGAATAAGTTTAAGTTATCTTAAGTTTAATAGTGATAAAAAAATAATGACAGAGTTTCTTATTTTTTATTCTTTGTTTTCATAAAAGGGAACATATTTAGATATATTTATAAAATATAAATCTGTGACAACACATGAACTTATATTGGGAAATTCTATGCTAAACCCTTTTCGATTAACTTTAAATGCAACTCAGTGGTACAGTACGTAAAAAAGAAACTATGATAAAAATTTCAGTTCACATTAATACAACAATAAGAAGGAAAGTAGTTTTAATTCGTTAATTTTTCATAGAAACTGAATAAAAATAATTATCAATAATACTATAACAACAAAATACTAAGACAATAATAATGAAGGAATATTATTGGAAACTGTAAAAAATTGTCTCAACTTCGCATTTTTTTTAAAGACATATTTAAATATACCCCGTGTTTTCGAAATTTTTAATTTTAAACGTTTCATTTTTAGAGATTTTTTCTGGAACACACGTTTTTCATTACACTTTCCAACAAAGATGAAAAGTGTTTATGCATTCGTTTTGTCAGTCCATCTGTTCGTCTGCCCGTCTGTCTATGCTCTAATTCCCGTAAATATATTCGGATTTTCATGCTATTGATAAAGGTCATTTAGGTTCACCAAAGCTTATTTGTTATTGTATATGAAGTATGTGGGATTAATAGTTCATTTACAGGGGCACGCAACAGAATTCCATTACATTATGGTATATGGGGAATAACTCCCGTAAATATACTCGGATTTTCATGAAATTGATAAAGGTTATTTAGGGTCACCAAAGCTTGTTTGTTATTGTATATGAAGTATGTGGGATTAATAGTTCATTTACAGGGGCACGCAACAGAATTCCATTACATTATGGTATATGGGGAATAACTCCCGTAAATATACTCGGATTTTCATGAAATTGATAAAGGTTATTTAGGGTCACCAAAGCTTGTTTGTTATTGTATATGAAGTATGTAGGATTAATAGTTCATTTACAGGGGCACGCAACAGAATTCCATTACGTTAGAACAGGGCATTCATAGCATTTTTTATTCATTTACAGGGACACACAAAAGAAATCGGTTACAATACTGTCTTTGAGTAATAATTACTGGAGTGAGCGTTTTAAAATTCGGTATGCGCTTTTCAATTTAACTAATTTTTTGCATGTATATATGTTATACATGCAAAAACGCATGCATATAAATTCTATAAACTCATATACAGGGCTGCACAAAAGTATTCACGTACCATTCTCTTCATTAGAGGAAGTTGCTGAAGGAGAATTTTTGACTAAGGTATATGTATTTCTCAAGTGAACAAAATTTTAGCTTGCATGTAGATAATAGATACAAATCTATATATCATATACAGGCCTGCTAAAAAAATTCGGATAATTTTCCGATTGTAGATAGGAACAGCTGAAATTGGGTTTTCAAATGTGTTATGCGTTTCCATATGGTTAAAATAGACGTAATGTTTTAACCTATTAAACGGCGCAATTTCGTTACATTATTCTGAATGTGTTGGAAAGTGTTGCATAATCTGTGCTTGATGCATGATTTTTTCTTTCTTGTTCCTTATAATATGGATGTTAAAGATTTTTTTTTATATATATTTTACAAGAAGTATGTTTGCTTTCAATCTAGCTAAAATTTAAGTTTTGCACAACACCCAGACATTTTAGTAACATCGGAAATGAATTTGGTCGTTCGAAAATGAATTTGATTTAGATCAACTTATTTCTGGTGAAACAACTTATTTTTGAAGTCATGGTTGCAATTTAAATTTTAATATTCTTTCAACTTTATGTACAAGGTGCGGCTATTAAATAACCGTTCTGACGTCGTCAAACTTTTTATTCGTCACGAATTATATTAGAAAGTTTATTACCTTCAAAATACTTCCCTCCCCTTGGCGATCCTTATTCCGCTGAATCCGAATTTTCCGCTGTGCAAAGCAGTCTCCTGCAAGGAAGTCCTCTTCTGCCAGCTTGTTGCGAGTCACCGCCGCTTTTGCTTTTTACTGATTCCATGCTCCGAAAGCTTGCTCCCTTGAACCCCGATTCAAATTTTGGTAATAAAAAGAAGTCCCACGGGACTACTTTGGGCGAGTACAGTAGATTATCCGACACGGGGATAATGTGCTTTGCCCAGACCACCCTTACTGATAAAAGCGAAATGGTGTGGCACATTATCGTGGCGAAGGATCCAGGATTCTTAATGTTGAATGTTTCATGCAAAATCTGAAGAACACTTTCTTTGACGATTCCTGTCAACTCAGCAACAACTCGGATACTAAGACGGCGATTTTTGCGGATCAGCTGACAAATTTTTGCGCCCGTTTCTGAGGTGAAGTATCACCCAGGGCGAGCATTGTCTCCGGTCGTTTCTCGTGCTTCTTTCTACCTTTTAAACCACTTGAAAGCTAGAGTGCTCGATAAACATTCATGCCCATACAATTCTTTTAGCATAGCATAAGCTTTTGTGACAGTTTTGCTGAGAAATTTAGGTTAACCTGTTGCTCCATCTGAGCACTTATAGTTTCCGGCGAGTCATTGGCGCATGAACACTCCGAGCAAACGCCGAACTAAATGACTCGTGAACTTGACGATCGAGCAGGGCATGGGGGAGATACCACCTAATAGCGTCAAGGAAAGTCAGACTGCACCACGCTGTATGTTTGACGGCGGCAGCAGCAGTCCGGTTATTTAATAGCCACACCTCGTACCTTAATTTCTGTGCATATGCAATCGAAAATGAATAAAAATTGTCGATAATAATTGTATTTTCTCTATTGTCAATAAATGTTGGTATGATGATAAAAATGCTCATTTGATTCTAAACGCAATTTGGCTTTGTTCATGGAAGCTTTGCGTCTTTTTCTGATTGAAACCACAAGTTAATATTCGAAAAAGATTTCTATTTGACGATGAAAATTTATAAGGTTATAAACTGAATAAATAGTAAACATTTTAACCGCTGAAAATTACATATTCTTAAAATATTTAATTTCTATTATAGCTTTAGATTTTTATATAATGTATGAAATGGTGTCGGCAATATTTGAAGAGAAAGTTATGGAAAAAATAAAAAATCACTTTCCACAAAAAGTAAGAATTCTGAGACTTAAGCGAAAATGACTTATTTTAGGGTTCATTCATAAATAAAATGCTTCAAATTCATGTATTAAAATTCCCTTTTTCTTTTAAAACGGACTCAATTTCAACGACGCATTTCGTCAACACAATCAGAAAAATTCGTCCTTATGCACTAAATTATTCGTCAGTTTTAAACAAGTAATTTCCGTACTCCTAGAAAACATGCTTTTTCCGTTAATTCTTCCCAAAAGTCTGAAAAAGAGAGAAAAATCCCGTTTATTCCCTGCACTCATGCGTATTGGCTGTACTAAGACTAAAGTTCGAATTTATTTTTAAAATAAACAAGTAAGAAAAAATCATGCGTCAAGCATAGATTATGAAACACTTTCCAACACATTCAGAATAATGTAGCAGAACTGAACTGTTTAAAAAATTAAAATATTACGTGTAATTCAACCATATGGACACGCATAATACATTTCAGAACCCAATTTCAGCTGTTCCCATCCAAAATCGGAAAATTATGCGAACTGCAGCCCTGTATATGATTTACAGATTTGAATCTATTAGCTACATGCAAGCCAAAATTTAGTTCACTTAAGAGCAACATATACTTCAGTTGAAAATTTACCTGCAGCAATTTGCTCTAATAATGAGAACGGTGCGTGAATACTTTTGTGCAGCCCTGTATTTGAGGTTTAGAATTTATATATAACGGTTAAGGTGTAAAAAATTAATTAAATTTAAAAGCGCATACCGAATTTTAAACCGTGCACTCCAGCAATTATTACTCAAAGACAGTAATGTACTGTAACCGATTTCTTTTGTGTGTCCCTGTAAATGAATAAAAAAAAGCTATGAATGTCCTATTCTTACGTGATTGTAGTGAAATTCAGTGATTTATATCAGTTTCAATACATTTGAAATAGCATAATGTCATTAAAATACTCTGCAAACGATTTTTTCCCATATACCATAATGTAATGGAATACTTTTGAGTGCCCCTGTAAATCAACGATTAATCCTACATACTTCATATACAAAACCAAACATGCTTTGGTGATCCTAGATAACCTTTATCATTTTCATGAAAATCCGAGTATATTTACGGGAGTTATTCCCCATATACCATAATGTAATGGAATACTTTTGAGTGCCCCTGTAAATGAACGATTAATCCTACATACTTCATATACAATACCAAACATGCTTTGGTGACCCCAAATAGCCCTTATCAATTTCATGAAAATCCGAGTATGTTTACGGGAGTTAGAGCGTGGACAGACGGACAGAATGCCAGACGGACTGACGGCTAGACAAACCGAATGCATAAACACTTTTCAACTTTGTTGGAAAGTGTTAAAAACCTAAAATTCAATAAATTAAAATTTCTAATTTATTTAAAAACAAACAAACAAAAATAATGCTTTCAAATTTAATAAAGTGTCAATTTTCTCATTCATTTAAATTTATTCGCAATTTATTTTTTAGAGTATTAAAAAAAATATTCGCATACGAGCACATCGTACGAACACAAATAAGGACACCAGACGGACTGACGACTAGACAAACCGAATGCATAAACACTTTTCAACTTTGTTGGAAAGTGTTAAAAACCGAAAATTCAATAAATTAAAATTTCTAATTTATTTAAAAACAAACAAACAAAAATAATGCTTTCGAATTTAATAAAGTAGCAATTTTCTCATTCATTTAAACTTATTCGCAATTTATTTTTTAGAGTATTAAAAAAAATATTCGCATACGAGCACATCGTACGAACACAAATAATAACGAAAATAACGAACACACTAAATGAACACATTTAAAAATATGTAGTAGTACAAGTTAAAAAAAATGATTTCATTAAAAAAAGCAAAAATTTCTTCTCGAATTTAATTCAAAATATAATATTTATATTTTACATCTAACAATGAAATTGTGTCAGATTAAAAATATGTTTAATATGTAATAATTTTTATTTTTATAATATTTATAATATTATAATATTATAATATTTATATAATTTTTATAAGTTAAAACACCAACTATTATTTCATAACGACGAAATATCCCTGTAATTAAGTTTAAATTTGTGAACTTTCTGAGTACGAAGTTTAACAAATCTTACCAATCCCCCATTTTAAGAAAACCGTATCTTCATTGCTCGCTGGCCTAGTGGTTAAGGGGACACATCCCTCACTTGAAAACACCTGCTCCGTAATGTTAAACCAATGGGCAGGTTGTTTTCGAATTTCTTGTTTAAATTTGAATATTTTTAAATGATTTTTTTTTTAAATTTTTGCATAGGATAGCTGAGGTCGATATTTAATATGGCTACTTTTTACTTTTTCGATTTCGGTTGCAGATTTTTTTAATACACGTACTTACACTTTTAGAACCGGTTTCGATACTCAAAGTACTTTCATTAAAAAAAAAAAATCAGCAACCAAAATCGAAAAAATAAAAAATAGTTATATTGAAAATCGAGCTCAGCTATCCTATACAAAAAAAAAAAGAAAAAAATGTTTAAAAATATTCAAATTTAAACAAGAAATTCGAAAACAACATAGCCATTGGTTTAACATTATGGAGCGGGTGTTTTCAAGTGAGTGAAGATGCTCGATTCGAAACCCAGTGGATCCACGGAAGAAAGAGACACGTATTTAAAAAAAAAATTGCAGGTTTTCATAGTATATTATAAAACAAAATAAAATAAAATAAAAAGCAATTTAACAAATTACAACTACCATTTGGAAAATGATTTTTTTCAAAGACTAAAATTTAAGACATTAAAAATCGCACGGAGTTGATCATACATTACGTACGCCATGAATTAAACATTAATAGTGTTATTACACGTAATTTGCAAGATTTCCCGAAACTTACGTATTATCCAAGCATTTCATTGGCTGTTCGGGAAAAGGATTTTCCATCGAAAGATTTCCAAGAAATCTGATGACCCATTTTAAATGAAATTTCATTCTTAAACTTCTAAACATCCCACAATATTACTTTTTACACCGTCGTATAAAGAAAAAAATGTATTTTTAAATGCAATTTGTTTGAAAGCTGTATCTCAATTTGTTTCTGAGTTATTAATTTTTTTTGTAGCTTTTATTACTTTTTTGTCATAGTGGCAACAGAAGTATCCATCTCTGTTGAAAGTAAAGGGTAGTGTATAGAGCAATCAGAAAACGAAGAAAATGCGGATTAAACCAATAAAAAGCTTCAGATATGCTTTTGATTTCCTACCCTGACGAGGGCAATAACCATTTTTCCCAATGGTTAAAAAAGAAACTTCTTTTTTCAGATCACGGAAATTTTCTCTCTTAGAACGGGAAAAACCGGACATTTCTTCAATTCTCGGATATATGCCAGTAGCAATGCTGTCAGGAACATTTCCGTGAATTGAAGAAAGTATTTCTGAGAATGAATTTTATTCTTTCGCAACTTGGTTTATCCGTGGAAATTAAATCACTTTGATATGTGGTACTTTTAATCTTAGTCAAACCTGAAAAGAAAAGTGAAAAATGCATCTCCTTTAAGATGTCATTGTAATATGTTTCTCTTTTATAGATGAAAATTGTCGATATACGTTTGTATAGCGTTGTATCTTTCTATGTTTAGAGTTAATGAGTATTTTTATTTTCATTCTCGAGTGTGTAAAGAACGCATATACTGCTAGTTTTTAATATGTAACTAATCCATTATTATAAAATAAACCGCATATAATTCTAAAGAACTTTATACGAATTAAAATGATATTTGTATTTTATTTTAGTATAAATTAGAACGGAATATCCATTATTAGATATTCCTTTTGGACGCAGTGTATATTTTTATTTTTATTTTTACTTTCAGTTTTGATATTGTTTCATTTATATTTTAATCACACTGTTTATACCTTCCATTTTATGTAGGGTTTTATGATAATAAATCTTATAAAATAATCTAGAAATTTAGAGAATATCATCTCGAACGCTCATTACGAATTCGTAAATTATTACGTTAGTTTCTTCTATAAATGATTTTCAATAAATATTTTTAATTTATAGCTGGTTAACTAATCTTAATAATAAAATTTATTTCAAAACGGTACCAAATGAAACAGTTAATCTTTTAAAACTATAAACAGAATTGGAAATTTTAAGAAATTACTTGTGTAATGTGCAAGAAGCTTGAGATTTGTTAATATAAAATAATAGGAACGTACTTTAATATTTTGTATAGGTTGATGAAACAGTTAATCTTTTTAAACTATAAACAGAATTGGAAATTTTAAGAAATTACTTGTGTAATGTGCAAGAAGCTTGAGATTTGTTAATATAAAATAATAGGAACGTACTTTAATATTTTGTATAGGTTGTAGCACCAGAATTAAGTTTAGGTTATTTTATATATATCACACACGCAGAGGTTCTTTTTTAATAAAATACTCTTTTCTATTGATGGGCGATTGCTCGATAATTCTACAATTGCAAACAATCACTATTGTAGATAATAACAATCGAGATAGCCATCGATTCGTTCCCTAATTCTATAATCGAGATGTGATACAATCGATTGTTCCACTGAAACGTAGAGTCGTGACAGAAAGCTAAACTTTTTCTTTAATGTAATCGAAAAATATTTAATAGAATTTTTGCTAAAATTCGAAAACTGGGAAGGTATTCTATATGTATTTCACAACGATCTAGAAAAAATAAAATAAAATTTATACGTATATAGTAAAGTGGAGTAAACTAGAAAGAATGGAGTAAGCTAGAATACGAGGTCAAAAACGAAACCTTTTGCATTGTAAAAGTTCTTTATGGCATAAAAAATTGCTAAAAGTATAGATGATTAAACTAGATAATTTTTTGAAAATAATAGATGTGTCTGTAATTTAATAGTTTGTCTTATCTTTGCCTTCTTGCATTAAATCACGCTTGATATATATTTTTATGAAATAACCTTATTGTTTCATGATTAATAATTGCTATTTGCATTCTGTAAACATATATTTCTGGCTAATTATTGATACATGTAAATATTATTAAAAGTTAACGTTTTCTGCTGTGTATAATTTCTTAACTAACTTTTCTTTTTTCCTACTATTACAATAGTAATATTAGTATCTTGCAGTTGTAACAGTGTAACAAAACAAAATACATCTGTCGTAAAAAGTATGAAGCCCGCCCGCTCTTGCTAAAATTTTTAACGATCCCGATGAATAGCTAAACCACGATAACGACGATTCTCTGTGGTTGAGCATAGAAAATACATATCTCCCATACCAGTGCTACCCAAAACAGAAGATAGAGTATGTGACATATTAGAGATAAATAATATTAGAGAATGGTATGAAAGTCCATGCACTCCATAGAATTAATATTATGTAAGAAATAATGTGGCGTCCCAATAGGGCAGCCATATTCAATTTGCGGCCCGCGGGCCCGACCTGTTATGTGCAGCCCGAGACATATAAACATCAATCCATATTTCAAAAATTAATTGAGGTGTGCACAAAAGGTGTTTAAGACGTTTTATATATTTTCCTTGGAAGACAAAAATCTCCAGTTATTTATAATTAATTTAAAATTATATTAAAACATTTTAAATGCAGTTTGCTTAGTCAAAGTCTTTTCTACACGTAGTCCTATTTGTACTATAGTGGTGTATGAATTTCTTAATCTTGAACACCAATCAAACATTATTCCAGTTTAATTAAATTTTCACTATATTTTACTACATTTGAAAAATAATAATAAAAAGTTTTCCATTGAGTAGTAAACTGATTTATTAAAGAAAATCTGTTTTTTTTTTTTTTTTTTTTTTTTAGAATTTTAAAATTTTGCAATGTTATATTATTTGGTTTTACATACTTATAACATGGCTAATACATGTTTATTGGTGTTGAACGTTTGTCCCGAGAAAAAAGAAATGGCACTTAAAACTTTTTACACCACTGTTTGCAAACAAAAATTTTCGCGGCATATTTCTACTTTTGCAATAGAAATTTACCACGAAGTGTATTATTGGGCAATAATTGTGTTAAAATTTTTGGTAACATTTCTTCCTCGACAAAACCGTATTGATTATATTAACTTTGTTAAAATGCTTTGTTATACTACTTTTGTTATCTCACTTTTTAATTACCCTCTTTTTTTACAATATAAGAGTGTTGCGGCCCGCAAGAAAAAAAGGTTGAGTACGGCTGCAATAGGGAAAGGTCTAGCACCCGAGTTTGACAATTTGGGACATAGTGAGAGGGAGGGGGAAAAACTACGCAATTGGCGTGAGTGCATCCTTTATCCCCTTATATCATTATTTCATTTATTACTTGCTGTTACTCGTGACTTCGTTCACGTGAGATTTAAAGAAGAACCTATGCGTTAATTAAGCAAAAAATCTCACTTCCGACAGTTAAAAACATGTACAATTAACCAACTCCTTATCATATTTTATACTAAACATTACTTCTGATAATCTCAGTTTACATATTTATAATTTTACATATAAGATAATTTAAATTTCTTTCATGCACTTTGAAATTTTACAAGCTTTCTCTAAGTGGTGAAGGATAAAACAAAAATAAATCATAAAAAACACCGAAAAATATCTTTAACTCTCATATTCATATGCTTATAGCATTTTTATTTCACAGTGCCATATTTCTCTCCAGTTGTAGATCTACCAACAAGATGGAAATGTTTATCCAGCCCAAAAGGCCTACATGCTTATTTTATAAAAAATAGAGTTGCTTTACCCGCGATAAAGAAAAAAAAAACCCTTGCAAATGTACCCCGATCGTGCATAAACATTGTCATATCGATCACTGTATTGTAATTTAAGATTATAGAAGATTGGAAATTTGGCAGGAATGTACATCAATGGGAGACAAAGATTACATCGCAAAGATATTTTCAAATATTGATTTAGATACAGTAGATTTTCGTTACAACGAATTCCTTTGCAACGAAAAATACTGTTACAACGAAATTTGACAAATCCCCTTTTCAAATTGCATTAACCTTAATGTATTAAAAATTCCGATTTAACGAAGTGCATTTTCTTTAGAAATTCCGTTACAACGAAAAATCTTCATCGAGCTCTTTTTTTTTTTCCTTTTTTGAAATGATCTCTGGTTCGTGGCAGGAAATTAGCCAGAAAACAATTTCTAACTGTTGAAAACATACCTGGTTAACTTAGACCGAAGAAAATCAATGAGAAATTTTAAATTTCGATGAATCCTCTGAGTTAAACGCAATTTGAAAGGCTGCCAAAAAATTAACATCAGTTCCTGATCAGGTGGATTCGGAGGATTCCTTATTTGTGGATGACAATATCCAAATATGCTCTCACGTGTCTGGTGAAGATATCATTTTGTCCATTAAAAGTACATTAGACCGACAAAATTACGTAAGCAGTGATGACGATGATTATGTCATCACCGACGATTCAAAAGTTACCGCATCGGGAGCTCTTTCATGCTTTGAGAAAATGCGTGCGTTTGTTTCTCATCAAAAGAATGTTCCAGAGGACGTATTTTCTCAGATTCATTTGATGCACACGTTTTTGTTATCATCAACTACACATTCCTTTGTACAAACTAAATCACAGATTTTCTGCAATAATGTGCTACTAAATTAAGTTTAGTCCGTAATTTTGTATTTTTAATATTGAATTTTATTTTACTAACTTTTTCTATGTTAATTTAACTAGTCTTCCATTAAAATCTTCTATAACGAAAGGTAAATTTGTCTTGCAGAATTAGTTTACGTGTATAGGTGATTCATTAGATAAATAGGAGTAATTCCATTACAATTAAAAAATCGTTACAACGAAATATTTTAGTGGTACCGTGGAGTTCGTTGTAATGGAAATCTACTGTATTTTAAAATTTAAAGGAATTATCAGTTATCCGCCTCATGTACTTGGGAAAACCGACAAGTATGTAAGGACAAGATAAACGATGAATAACGGGATTTTTTACTGTCTTTCCTCTGGCGCTTTTCCGTAATCATTAAAAAAGAGGGGGGGGGGACTTCTATTAAATTTGTGGCATTGGCTTTTCTCTGAATTCACACGAAGGATGTCACTGGCGAATTCTGGTCTCCATTTAAAAGTAAACGCTCATAACGTTTACATCAACTTAATATATTTATTACATTTTAGTGAATTTAGGATCATGGAAGATTGCACGGTAAAAGGACATTACACTTTTGCACTACTTGCAGGCGAGACATTCTGTTGAAATTTTGCTATATTGTATGATTGCAATAAGATGATTATTTTTTCTGAATGAAAATCGGCACATGATTTAAAATATTACATTTTCACCACACTGTTAAAAATTTGCAGCATTCTGGCAGGTCATTTAACCGTTTTTTTCCGAAAACGGTTACACAACCGTAATTTAACACTATTCTGACCATATTATTGACCATTTTATGGTCAGAATAGAGTTAAATTATGGTTATGAAACCGTTTTTTCGAAAAATGGTCGAATGACCTGCCAGAATGCTGCAAAATTTTTAACAGTGGAGGAAAATTTTTTCGTGCGGACTAATTCTTGTACACATAAAAAAAAAAAACCTTTCACTTCACGAACCATGTGCAAATATGCATTCGTATTTGTTTCAAACACGCAAGTGTTTAAAAATTTAGATTTATCTCAGTACTTAAAAAACTTCCAAGCTTAAATAAATATGATTAAAAAAATTCGAAAGGAATAGAAATTTTATATTTTATAACTATAAATGTACTCCTGACGTTTGTTCTCATATAAAAATATATATCAAAAAGTTGAAATTTAATGAACGGTTATCAAAATTTTAATTTGATCTAGAAAAAAGCGGCAGCAGGACAGAAAAGGAAGTGAATTCATACCGAAGATATCAAATAATAATGGTAAAAATTAAATTAAATATTTTACAATGAAATTAAATATTTCAAATAATGGTACAAATTTAAATAAATTAGCAGTGGTTAAAATCAAATTTATCTGCTTATCATAATGTTACATTTAACAGCAAAATATTGCTTTATTTGTTGATATTCATTTGTTTTATGTGTATTTGAAAATGACCGTTTTATTTCAAAGCCATTTCTTCCCCAGCGAAATGTTTTCTTAACAATATAATTCTTGTTCATTTTCTTTGCCTGTTAATCATAGTGTCATTTCTGACAGAAAACTCCTTCTGTACCCAAGAGATAGTCATGCTTTACGTACCTTTCAATTCTAAAAAGAAGTAACTAACGCTGTCACCGCCACTTAAATGAATTTTTTGTGACCGGGGATCTTTCTTTGTTAATATCAAGAAAACTATCACATACAAAAATACGAAAATCGGTGGTATTATAGAAAAATGTTTGATAAACACGCTGATGTCGACAGTTTTTCAATCTAATAATTATTTTAAAAGATATTTAATTCTAATGTTAGACAAAATCGTTCCTTTAAAAAAGTTTTATAGGAACAAGAACTATACATAGGAATTTAATCATTTTTTCTGAGGATATACATTAGAAGTTCCCGGTGTGCAAACTGTATTTATTTTTTTAATTTGACTCATTTTTTTGAGGATTTATTTTAATTTTCAATTCAAACTTTAAACATCTCGAGTAATATGTTTGACATATTTTAGAAAAGGGTATTATTTTGAATTGTTACCAATTGTAGAAACAGAGCAAAGAATAATATTTCCTTAAAATTAAAAAAAAAATATTTACACGTGACTATTATAAACAGAAAAAAAAACCTTTCAAACTAGAATTAAATGATTACGTATTAAAGCAGGAAAATATTGAAAATTACGTCATAAAATCTATATTTACACGTGAATTTTAAAAAAGTGAAATAATAATTTAATTAATATGCGTTAAAAGTCGTAACTGGAGGAAACTACGTCATATTTAAAATGGCCAAACAATAATATTACCAAACAGTTTAAATTTCAAAATGTATTTGCGCGAGACATTTATTTCATATTTTGAGATAATCTTTTTAACTATTGCTGTGAATTCTAAGACAGCGTAAATAATATTTCTTTTCTAACACCAAAAGTATTTTCACATGAATATTAAACAGAGAAAGAAAATTTTGGTGAAAATTATGTCAGAGTTAAAACAAATACATTTAAAAGGTCTTATTTAAAAGAACTTTCATATAGCGCTGTTAAATAATACCGGGAGACAAAGACTCTGTTTACTTAATTAATTTTATATTAGCTTATTTTCAAATGTTTAAGTGATCTTCTTTATCAAAGACGAAAACAGCGGTTGTATCTCTTAAAAGCAGCTCATTTGGCCTTAAAATTCCCCACTCAAAGGGAAATGAATGGAAAGCCGTTTACAGGGAGATCGCCTCTGTTTTTTTTTAAACTATAATTCAGTCTTCTGAATCCTTTTTAATGCCAATCATATTAGCGTGTTTTTAGTCTGTGGAGTCTGAACGAGGGTTGGCGAGCGTAGCTCGAAGAGGGAGTCATAAAAAAAAAAAAAAAAAAAAAAAAAATCAATTTTTTGTTTCAAATATGGTGTCATTATTAAACTGCATTTTTAAAAAATTCTTTGAAAACTCTTATTTGATTTTAATTATTCCATTGTAAATGTTGCAATTAAAATTAATTACTGTGTTAAAAAATATATTATTCCTGATTTTGAAGATTTAATAACTATAAAGAAAAATGACTAAACTTCACAGGAAAAATTTCCATTGATTCTCTCTTTTAAAAAAAAATCTTGAATTATTAAAAAACAAAATTGGATAAAGTAAACAAAAATAGCCTTAAAATTTCTTCTGCTTTATAATCCATCTTTTGCATTTGTAATATTATTATTAGAATAACATCGCTTTCATTCAACTTAAAAATGTATTTTTCAATAATGACACAGTTCTCAAACAAATTTTAGCTCATACGAGCAAGATGTGCTACGCTGGATAATTTTTCTCAAACGAATTTCCTCCTATGAATTATTAATAGAACCTACTCTTCGCGGAAAAAAACAAACAAAAAAAAAACATGCATTTATGGATGAGATCTAGTTTAACAAGTATATCATTTTTATTAGTGTGCACCGTTTTCTGTTCTTTTTATTAGTTTACTGATTTTAAAATAGTTTAACAACAGGGCACTTTCACTTTTGTTACGTAACAGTTCACTTTTAAGAATTTTAATTATTTTTTAGATCATTCAATTTGCAAACCATAAGTCCTTTCATTAATTAATTGAAACATTTTATTTATTTTCTCTGTTTGGTGTCGTTATAACTACATTTAAAACTTATTAATTGGAATTTCTGATGTATTTATTGTTGCATTTATACACTCGTGTTCAAAGCTTGAGGGTAAGTGACCGAACGCTTCCGATTTTACACGTTTTGACGAATACCTACTGAAATTCTTGACGAATTGTTCTTGATCTTCTAGGATGTAAACAACATGTTTCACTTCATATTTCTCAGTGAAGATTTAGTCGGAAGGACAATTAGTGTGCTAATAATAAATTTAATAATAAAATAATATTTGCAATCACTCCTGTAACAGAAAAAATGATCTGTCATTGTATTAAATGACTATGTGAGTCCTGTTCAACGTTTGTGTGCATTTGTGCAAGCATAGTACTCATATTCGTGAATATGTTATTGTGTCTGTGAAAAATTTAAACGTTTTTTGTTTATAGCACACAGAGATTTCAACCAAATTTAACACAGCTTTCCGAAAAACTGACAAATAACAGTAGAAACAGTATATTGCAATTAACATGAATATATTGAATATTTGATGAGATATGGACATTTGTATGAAATAAATTTTAACTGCGAATGCGTAGAAGATTTTTATTTCATATTTTGGTAGTCAGAT
Organism: Maratus speciosus; assembly: GCA_963932465.1. Lineage (NCBI taxonomy): Eukaryota > Metazoa > Arthropoda > Arachnida > Araneae > Salticidae > Maratus > Maratus speciosus. The sequence goes on from OZ010790.1 coordinate 347,034,638, forward strand.
ATTTTGGTCAACTTCTATAAAATGTTCAGTCAAATATTGTGAAAACTCAGGAAGATACAGTGAGCCGATTAAAAAATTGGGAAAAATCCCTTATAATAAAGCTACTTTTAGGAAGCAGATCACTATATCGCCCCTATCTTTCTGAATTTTCGCGATACTCGACTGAACTTTTTACGTAAAGGTTTCTTAAATAGCTGACTACCAAGTTATGAAATAAAAATTTTGGAATCTTCCAAATCTTCTTTCACGCATGTACAGTTAAAAATTATTTCACACAAATCCCATATCTCATCAAATATTCAATATATTCATGTTTTAATTGTAGTATACTGTTTCTACTGTTCTTTGTCTGGTTTTCGGAAAGTTGTGTTAAATTTGGTTTAAAACTCTGCATAAACAAAAAACTTTTGAATTTTTCACCGACACGTTAACATCTTCTCGAGTATGAGTACTATGCTGACACAAATGCAGACAAACGTTGAACAAGACCCAAATAGTCATTTAACACGTGACAGACCATTTTCAGCATTTCCTGTTACATAGGCGATCGCCAATACTATTGTATTATTAGCCCCCTAATTACCCCCCCCCCCCAACTAAATCTTCACTGAGAAATATGAAGTCATCCACGTTCTGTACATCCTAGAAATTCATTAACAATTCTTTACGAATTTCTGTTGGTATTCGACAAAACGTGAAAAATCAAAAGCGTCCTGTCACTTACCTTTAATTTTTGGACTATTGTAATTTACCATCCACCCGGGAATCTTCAATATGTATATATATATACAGGGTATCCATAATTAAACGACCCTACTTTAAAATTGTCTACAGATGAAACTATTGGTCAGAAAATTGTGAAATTTTGTGGTAGATACAATAAAAGAATGGAAATTTGTTTGAGCGAGAAAATTTCGTCACCAGGGGTTCTTTTTTAGTGAATTACACATTTTTAAATGTTTTTACGCTTTATTTTTCTCAGATTAAATAAGACACATATACAGACAACCGCCGGAAAAAAATAAAGCGTAAAAACTAAAAAAAATATTGGTATTCGAATTGAAAGGAATGTACATATTCTGAAAAAAAAAAAAAAAAAAAAAAAAAAAAAAAAAAAAAAATCCGCCTACGACGGCAGCCATTTTTTCCTCAGAGCTCAGGCCTAGTATTCAGTAGATGGTGGCTAAATGTGTAATTTATTAAAAAATGCCCTCTGGTGGCGAAATTTTGAACTAATTTTTTTCCGCTCAAACAAATTCCCATTCCTTCTCTATGTCCGACACAAAATTTCACAACTTTCTGACCAAAAGTTTCGTATTTAGACAACTTTAAAGTAGGGTCGTTTAATTATCGACACCTGTATATATATATATATATATATATATATATACAGGTGTCGAAAGTATTTTAAGTTAAATTATAGCTCTTATTTGGTTTGGTTAAGTTAATTTTGTGCTTCAATTAAAGTTTACAGTTTGTGGTAATGCTTGAAATAACTATTGGAATTTTTAAACTATATATATATATATATATATATATATAACCATTAATTAAACATTACTGACCACCATCAGTAATTGTGATAGCATGAATGAATTTACAACAATACAGTGTCCCCAAACGCACTGAATGGATACCAAAAACATAATAAATAAGCTGCTATGTATAAAATAAAGTCCCTTGTACTATATAACAAAAATTAATAATGAAGAAAAAGAGAAGAATATGGATTTCGATAAAAATAATTGAAAATCTTATATATTGAATTACGTTATCAAGAGTCCAGAATTCAATTATATAAGCAAAATCAGTCGTTTTCTGTGAGAAAAAAAAAGCTAAAAGCTGAAATTTTTTTTCTCCTGTACTCTAACGACCAATATAACCAGTAGAATAGTTTCAAACTGGAAACAGAATAAAATTAAATGCTATGAAATGGAAAAAGCAATACAACCTTTTAAATAATTAATTTATAGCAAGGAAAAATAGTAATATTACACAATATACCTTATAAAATCCCAGTTATTCTATCCAAATATACATCAGCACATGGTATCCAAAAGCACGATAATTTTAAGATTATTTTTACAGTTAAGTTAACACAGATGTTAAAACCTAATGTATACAGTTAATCTATTTTCAAATACCGTGATAAATGCAATTAAAATAATATAAATAGAAAATAATTACATAATGAGTAAATTACCTCTTAACACTTTAAAATTTTTTTAAATTTCTTAACTAAAGTAAAAAATTCCAAAACTATAAGTTTACAAAATCGCAAATAGCCAAAATTAAGCTCCTCCTTGTGTTAAAAATTGATATTATTACTCTATTCGAAGCATCAGACAGAATCCAATTTAAATTTTAGTACTGCCATCTATGATATTAACTTGAAACTGATATGAACAAAATGTCATAAAGATTATGCTATTATAAGTTAATTCATTCATAATATACCAACTGCTATATCCCAACAATTCCTATTATACAAATACCATATTATATTTCCTTAGTCATATAAATATTAAATAAAAACAAATGTTAATAGAATGATTACAATATATTCTACTACCATACCCAATTAATCTATACGGAAAATTTAAATAATTTCAAAACAATAATAATATAATATAGCAATATGCTATAAAACTAAATAATTTATATATAAAAAATTATATATAATAAAGATAAACTATAAGAAATACTTATAAATATAAAAAATTAATAAATAAATAAATAAATAAATTAATTAATTAATAAATGAACAGGAAGAAAAAAAATGGATGTTGATATAATTATATCAGAATCTTCATTTCCCAATTGCCTAATGATAGCAAATAAATTGTGTGGTTCAAAATATATATCAAATAAACTTATTATGCATTTTATTCACCATAAAGAAGGTATACAATTAGAAATTAATATGATATTGTCCCGAGAAGACTAAAAATTAAAAACAAGTTAATTGTTAACTGGATTAAGTATTAAGCTAAATAAATTCAATATGAATAGAAATAAGAATTTAACGTCACCATATATATATACAGTATCGAATCACCTCCATATAAAAAGTGTTATAACCATTATATAATATTACAATTCATCATCTTTTTTAAAATTAATAAAATGAGTATCAATACATTACACTGATATTATACATAATAAATCTGGATTAAATATTATTTAACTTAATAGTAGTACAGTAATATGATCATTTTGAATATGAAGTTTAATAGAAACCATGAGAGATGATAATCTTGCAGCATCAAAGGGAATTTCTTACAGAAAGGCATCATGTAACTACATAAGTAGAAATCATATATATATATATGTATATAGCTAAAATGAAATCACATGAGTAAAACCCAAATAAAAATTAAACACAATTAAATGAAAATACAAAAAAGAGAAACAATGAATATCTCATGGAACCGTCAGAGGAGCATTAGAAATAAGAATAATTGAGAGTCAAGCTATATTATTTCGTCATATACATATTTATATATGTAACCATTGTAAGGGAACACAGATACATCATACACAAATCGGGGAATAAAAACCAAAATTGAAATGTATTAGAAATAACCTTCTCGTTGAATAAATAAGCTTCATCAAAGGGAGGGAATCGTAAACATTCGCCACTTGGCCACAGGCTTGTTAATCTAAAGTCATTATAGACAGGCACCTGGTCTTGGGTGGTTTCCTTAATCATTACAATAGCTGTTAATAATAATCATCTAACAGTACATAGATATTTTTAAAAATATAACATTGTAGCACGCAAAATTGTATTCAATACACAAAATTTTCACGTCGTCCGTGGATTGAAAGTTAATGATCAAAGTTCATAATTAATGAACTATAATGAATTACTAAAGGAATTGTTAACAAAATAGTTTTACAAACATTATTGCAAAAGAAACAACCACTGCTTATTCTTCAATTAACAGCGCTCAGTCATTAATTATTCGAAATAAACAGATAACTATTTTTATTATTATGAAAGGCTGCAGGTTTCCTCTGGTTTCTTTATGAAATCCATTAATTGTTTTAGTGCAGCTTCTAGCAAAGTGCGTTTCTCTAATAAATTATTTTTTTTCAATGTATTTTCTTCCTTTATAAATTTAAAATAACCCCTCTATAGAAAATAGCAAAATAATGCCGAATATAAATTATTCTTTCCCAAGATTTCTTTAGGGATTACATCTCTTAAATCTAAAATATTTTTGCTGCAAGATCTAGTATAGTGAAATTCTTTAACAATTTACTTGTAAGGAAAAGGATAAAATGTTTTTTGGGTATACACGGTAATTTCAAAATATATCTACCCTATATCTAACATATATATAAAATCTAAAGAAACGAATTTTGGAAATGATTTTATGAAACGACTGATTAAACGACTGATTAAGTTTAACAGATATTTCACCTAAAATGTGGAACGTTTGGCAGTGAAATTAACACTAATTATGCGTATTGATCCGCGGATTTCAAAAGTTTTATTAGAATTTTTAAATTTTAATTAGTTTTCGAGACAATAATTTTTTTTAATTTTAATGATATTCCTGTAATGATGGAAACTAAAATACTTCATTTTTATAGGAAAAAGGGACAAAAGGGAAACGATAGAGATTATTAGATTTCTTTTTTTTCTTCGTCATTTTCAAATTGAAATTGAAATTAGCTTTTATTTCAATCGATAGTGAAGACAATATTATAATTATAATTAAATTATGTTTTTCGGGATATTTGATAAAATAAAAACTTTTTTTCACATTTCGATCGTCAGGAATCAGTTTATTTTAGAAACCAAAAATCGTCTGTCATCTTCAAACTCCATAGACGTAAAAAAAAAAAAAAAAAAAAGATTTTCGTTCCAATTTAAAAAAGAAAATGGCATCATTTAACATTTTCTCTGTCTCTCAACTACAGTAATAACAATTTTTGGTTGCAGCTAGTAGAGAAATGCCATCAAAATTTAAAACAAATTAATATTTCAATAATATTACTTTTTTAACATTTCACATTTAGAAATTTTAAGAGTTAGTATGAGACCTTTGGAACCATTCGGTTATCTGAAACGAATATATGAAATAATAATTGCCCAACTGAATGCAAAGAGAATAAAATAATTCAAAAATGACATCATTTATTCATTCTTTCTTTCATTCTCAGCAAGAAAAATAATTGTTGCTGCTATTAGAGAATTGCTATTAAGATTTAAAACAACTTAATATTTTAATAACATTACTTATTAATATTTTAAATTTAGAAATTTTAAGAGTTATTATGAGACTTTTGGAACCATGTGAATTGTGAATAAGTCATCATAGATGTAACAGTGGACATAGAAGTACAGGTAAATCCGTCTGAAACTCAAATTAAAAATAAATTTGCACATAACTATTGGACGATTCTCAAATGGTGGGCACTGGACACACGTCATAACTTTAAGCCTTTCAAACATAACTTTAATTATCATTGACTTTATTTTTTTTTTTTACACTGAGTTTTTAATTCTATTCAGAGACAGAAAATGACATAATTTATTGTAAAAGCTTTGTATAAATATCTTAAAATTTTATTATTTTATGCTAAAGAGGCCAATTTCGGACATTCATAACGTTAACTGCTCCAATATACCACCAAGAAAAAAGAGTTTTAACTTTTTTCAGGTGTTCTAATGGTAAACAACGAACGCATAAAAGGAAACGGATGATTTTTTGATAATTTCGTTAAGAGATGGCAGGCTGATTTATTGCTTTTTTGAAGATAGAAGGACTTTTCTATAAAGAATTTTTCTGTATTTTGTTATGTCCGAAAGTAACGTACGTAACAAAGCATTTGATTTTATTATTATTATTAGTGGATAACAAAAAGTTAATTATACATATATATATGTATACAGACACATTTACTACATTCTTAGTCTTAAGAATTTTTTAAATATTAAGAGCAACGTCCAAAATCTGTAACGTACGTGCGAAAAAATGTCCGAAATTTGTAACGTACACAACTAATTAAATGCTTTAATCATTAATTTTCCAGAATAGTTGCTGTCTTTTAATGTTTGTGTATAATTTTGTAGACATATTATGAAAAATATTTATACATTATATTTATAGACAAAATACTATACTATTAAAAATATTGGCCTTAAATGTGAAAAATTTAAAAATTACATATAGTTAACGTTTAATGATCCCACCTTTTGAGAATCTCCCTATTAAAAAACAAAACGAAAATTTAAACAGGGTTCCTACTCAATTCTGATAAAAAAATTCCCTGACTTTTCTCAGTAAAAATTCAGCCTACATATTGTTGTAAAACCCTCCACAATGGACTTAGATAATTGCTAATTTAGATAAATGCTAAAAAAAAGTATGTGCTGTATGAATTTCCGATTATTTAATTATTTCTCATATTGTTATATAGTTTGCACAAATTTCATATAAAAATTTTTGATTGGATGAATAATTAATTCAAAATTTCTTCATTTATGACGATAATAGAAATTCCGATGGAAGTAGTGCATTAAAAATTCCCTGACTTTTCCCTGACTTTTTGCCTAAATTTCCGAATTCCCTGACTTTTCCCTGACCCGTAGGAACCATGTTAAAATAATAATTAAATGATTACATGTTAAAAGCAGTAAATAGGGAAAATTACGCCATAAAACTTAAATTTACATGTGAATATTAGAAAAAAACTAAGAAAACTTAAATTAATTAAATTATTACATACGAAATGCATTTAATGGTGAGAAATGTCATATGTAATATGCCCAAATATTTGATATCATCATATGTAAAATGCCTAAACTAATTACATTATTAAGCAGGAAAAACTTAATGGTGAAAATTAGGTCATATTTAAAAAGCTGAAATAATAATATTCCCAAACACTTTTAAATAGAATAATATATTTACACGTGAATCTTAAAAGAGAAAAAAAAACTTTAAAATAATTAAATTATTACAGGCGAACGCAGTTACGGTAAAAAAATACATCATTATATTAAAACTATACATTTAAAACGATTTTCTTATGAGCAATATTCATCTGACGTCACATTGTAAATTACATGGTGTAAAAGTAATGCAGCTGGCAAATTTGTTTATGTATTACATAACTTGATGCAGCATAAATACAGCTAATGCATGCACAAAATACTTTCGATTTATTTTGTACGAATTCGATAAATACATTAGAAAATTCATTCTTATACACATATTAATTAAAATAAAAAAGTTACATTTTAAAATTAACATGAAAATATGCATCAGGATGCATTAAAATAGATAAAAGAATTCATGCATAAGCTATACCTTTTCCTGAAACTATCTAAAACTGGTTCAAAATAAAAAATGTAAACGTAAAATTTCAAAGCACAGTGCTTTTCAATACCGTGGTTGCAGGGCTTAATTTGCGCCGGAGCCCATCGGAGCTCAGCTCCGGTACTTCTCTGCTTTTAGTAAATATTTAAATATTGGTCGGAATTCACCGGAGCTCATAAAAGCAGGGCTCCGGAGCCCAGTGCAATAGCGCTTCCGGAAAACCGAAGCCTAAATTACCCTTTCCTTACCCTCCCATCTCCAAGTTTTTACTTTCTTTTCTATCAAAACCCTTATTTGTGACGTAATGTGTCACACACTTAGCAGATGGAGATGTAACGGGGTCAATTTTTATGTCAGACTTTGGGATTAGGTGGGCTCGAGCTCAGTCTGTCTTGCATTCAAAATTTTATTCTGATAGAAAGTAATCGGGCAGTGTTTCGGATTTTTCTATAAGAGAATCGAATCTTTCTTTTTGTGTGTTAACACTATTTCCTAATCATAATCCTTACATTATTTAATTGCAAAATTCTAATTAACATTATTATTAATTAAAATTAAAATTTTAATTAACATTAAAATTATGCAAAGATTTCTATTCGGAAGGAGTGATAAACTAAAAAGTGGAGCAGTTGACAGCAGTTTCTGGTAGAAATATTTAAAATTTTTATTTTACTAAAGAAATAAAGATACTTTAAATTTTGCAAATAATGTATGAAATATAAATATGAATATTGGGGTGACGGAGGAGACGCTATGGTTTTAGAACTGCAGAATATTAGGGCTCCGGTACTTTTTTTGTTAGAAATTAAGCCCTGCGTGGTTGTGAATGTTATTCAAAGCAGCTGGAGTTTTTAACCTCGAACTGAATGGAAGAATATTGTCTATGGCGTCGTTATAAAAGTCCGAGGGGAAGTGACATTTTTAACCTAATCATATTATACAAGCTGATTTTCAAATGTGAAATTGATCTTACTTTTGAATCCAGTGTTGTAGTTGGAAAAAAAAATATATATATTTGTCGGAACTCACCATTTCATAGAGTAGATGTTGATGCTACCGGATTTTTGCTAAGCCGAACTCCAATTTAAAACATTTAGTCAAAAGCCAAATTTTTTCAATTAACAGTTATAATTCTTACAGTAGACTCCCTATTATCTGACTTCATATGGACCAAGCTCGCCTCGGATAAGCAAAAAAGTCAGATAAACCGGATTTACACAAATCGTCACAAACTAAGGAGATCAAATATAAATTTTCCCTTTATTCATTAATTTTTATTGTACTAGTAACATTTCTTTGATGTACATTTCCGTTACTTTTAAGAAAAACGGGGAATGAAATTGTTTATTTGAAAAAGCGCTTGATAGTTTTTGTTTGTTAAATGTCAATTTTGCTGCTGTTTTTTTTTTTTTTTTCTGCAGTATTACGCTACTACATAGATTCTATTAGTGTCAGGAAAATTGCAGGTGTAGCCGCTTCTTTTTGCTCAAAGTATTAAATAGTCTTTTTCAATCGAACTTATACCTTTGGAATGGATTCTTCTGATGGGCTGATGGCATCTATTATTATGAAACAGACATTATAAATAAAGTGTTAGGTGAAGATGAAAATGGCAGCCGTAAAAAGTTAGAACTCTGATTTTCTAGTTAGAATGGGGAAAGAAAACAACAAAAAATTATGGCCATTTTTTTTCCCATTCTGACCAGAAAATCAGAGTTCTAACTTTTTACGACTGCTCTTCCATCTTCACCTAACACTTAATTTATAATGTCTGTTTCATAATAATGGAAGTCATCAGTCCATCAAGAGAAAATAACTGGTTAAAGTGGTTTACGAATATAAGTGAAACGGATCTTCTTAAAACTAGCATAAATTACCGTTTCGCTTTAAAAAAAAAAAAAAAAAAAAAAAAAAAAAAAAAAAAAAAAAAAAAAAAATTGCAGCTCGTTTGCGATATTTATTTATTTATTTTATTTTACGGTAACAAATCAAATATTTCTGGGAACGGCGTTCCCATGCGTTCCCACCCAACTACAGCACTGTTTGAATTCCAAAAATTACTGTCAGCTATCGCGGCAGCCGTGGGTGAAGCCATGATACCGAAAAACGCTCCATTCAAACGAAAAAGCATGATGGTGATTTGTGATAGCAACATCCAGTTATCCGTAACAGGGTAGTCTTTTTAAAGCAAGATACATTACCATGTTTTTAGAGGACACTAAGTCTGAACGGGGGTTGGCAAGTATAGCTCGCAGGGGGCGGAGTCACCTAGCTAAACTATAATTAAATCAAATCTATCACTTTTTAAAACTTTTACATCATCATTCTCCCTCATTATGATGGTGTTTTAAGAATGGGTAAAGTATACGTAAAGGGAAAGATAAAATTTTGTATACGGGTAAATGTACACAAAATCCATCCTTTTTGTATATATTTACACAGATATATCTGTACTCATGCGTGATTTATGCGTTAAACTTTGTATTACTTTGTATTTCAGAGTTATCTGGTAAATTTTGACACACTTAAGAAGCTAATGTGTTATCACCAAAACACACAGAACAATGTGTATTTTTGAAACTGACACACAAGGAGTGTATTTGACAATTTACACGCCACTTTACACATGTAGACAAATCGTTTTTGCATCATCAGTATACTTATTTTAATGTGTAAATTTACGCATTTACTTTTTAGAGAGTAGAGTTCCTAAGTAGCAAAGCAATATGTCTATATCTTGTCCCAATATTCATTTTGCATTCATTGGCATTAAATGTTGTCCCAATATTGCTGTTGAAATATTTCAGTGCAATACCAATGTTGGCTTTTCATTGTAAATATCTGAAATGAATCGCATATATTGATTTTATTGGCTTTACATCGGGTAAATATTTCTTGCCAATATTGGCCCGATATTGGTAAACATAAATTTAAATCTTTTTTTTTTATGAAATACTCAATATTTTAATAAGCTGAGAATCTCAAATTTATTTCGAAAAGTTTTTGCGAACAATTAATTATTCATGAAGTGGATAATTATTCATATTGGGGCTATATTTTACGCCAATGAAGGCAATATGGATTCCAATATTAGTCCAAGATATAGCCAATATTAGCTTTCAACTAGGATTAAAGAAAAAAAAAATAAATCAATCAAACGAAGTATCTGCCAGGCACTGGCATCACCTTGCTGAATATTCGCACTTTTCTACGATCAATAAAAATAATTACCTTACCATCAGGAGTAACTTGAATCTCATCGCGCTCGGATGCATGTATGTTTTGATTAACTGCACAAAAATATATTAATCTTCATGAATAATTAAATATTTGGAAAAACTTTCCAAAATAAATTTGAGATGCTCAGCTAATTAAAATATCGTGCATTTCATGAAAAAAGAGACTTAAATTTATCAATTTTAGAACGCTTTTATCTATTAAAATAAAAACGATTAAAAATAAGTAATAACAAGTTGGAAATTGCTCGTCAAACGTGGCAAATGAGGTGCGTTCGTACTATAGCTAGTTTTATAATTATTTTTTGCACCCCATATTGTACTGAATGTATAATTTTTTGCACTTCATAAAGTGCATAGTCTGATACATCATTAAAATGCACTTCCAATAATTTTTTCCCATTCCCGTAATGTAACGGAACACTTTTGACTGTCCCTGTAATTAAACTATACATCCGATTTTCCTAAAATTTGAAATAGCTCAACAAAATTTTGCAACAACTATATCTTTAAAATTTCAGACCATTCGGAAGGCTGTAATATCATTAAAATGCACTGGCAATAATTTTTCCCATTGGCCGTAATGTAAAGAAAAACTTTTGACTGTCCCTGTAATTAAACTATACATCCGATTTTCCTAAAATTTGAAATGGCTCGACAAAATTTTGCAACAATTATATCTTTAAAATTTCAGATCATTCGGAAGGCTCTAATATCATTAAAATGCACTTGCAATAATTTTTCCCATTGGCCGTAATGTAAAGAAAAACTTTTGACTGTCCCTGTAATTAAACTATACATCCGATTTTCCTAAAATTTGAAATGGCTTGACAAAATTTTGCAACAATTATATCTTTAAAATTTCAGATCATTCAGAAGGCTCTAATATGATTAAAATGCTCTTGCAATACTTTTTCCCATTGGCCGTAATGTAAAGAAAAACTTTTGACTGTCCCTGTAATTAAACTATACATCCGATTTTCCTAAAATTTGAAATGGCTCGACAAAATTTTGCAACAATTATATCTTTAAAATTTCAGATCATTCGGAAGTCTCTAATATGATTAAAATGCTCTTGCAATAATTTTTCCCATTGGCCGTAATGTAAAGAAAAACTTTTGACTGTCCCTGTAATTAAACTATACATCCGATTTTCATAAAATTTGAAATGGCTCGACAAAATTTTGCAACAATCATATATTTGAAATTTCAGACCATTCGGTTGGGTAGTTTTTGCTCTGTTACATGCGGACAGACGGACGGACGGACAGACGGACGGACGGACGGACGGACTGAACGACGACTATAGGTGCTACGTATTTATATAATTACGAACGCACCTAAAAACTTTATAAAGTATTGTAGTATAGTACTGTAGTAAAGTATTGTAGTAAAGTATTGTAGTGTTCTGTAAAGTGTTTTAATGCTCAATATTTATTAAAATGGTTTTTCAATAGAAGATATCTTAATTTAAACAGTATATGAATTAAGAGATAAAAATATTTGAAATACAAACATTTTAAAATTAAAATAAGCATATAAAACACAAAAAACAACAACAATGTAAACGTTTTGTATGAAATCATAATCCCTCTTTAGTACAAATTACTGAAAATCACTGTAAATTACAAAAATCAACTTACCCGCAATACATCATAATGTAATACATCAAAACATGTATTACAATTAATTATAAGGTTATTGCAGTTAATTATAAATTTAACCTTATAATTAACTGTAATACATATTTTGATGTAGTTTTATGTGGGTAAGTTGATTTTTGTCATCTGTAGTGACTTTCCGTAATTTGTACTGAAGAAAGATGATCATTTCATTCGAAAAGATTACATTGTTGTTTTTATTGTTTTATATATCTATTTTATTTTTAAAATGTTTAAATTTTAAGTAATTTTATCTTTTAAATTATATTAATCAGACTTAATGTTTGCACATTTTAGTACATGGATTAGGATCACAGATTTTTAGTGCAGTTTTAGTTGAATATTTACTCAATTAGAAATCAAATATAAAATATCATGTTGCATGCTCTACACTTTCTATTATTAAATGTATATAAGTAACCTATCTTTTACCACATTTTATTTTTTAAAAAATCTGCAAATTATTAAAAGTACATTAAAGTACTAATTCTGTTGCGTTTTGAGTATTTTTTTAATCCCTTACCAGTGTCGCCCAAACTCATTTCGCAACTCAATCGAGCAATATTTGGGATTGTACAAATAAAATTTGGTTTGTACAATGTTCAGTTCTTTTATATAATTTCCGAATTGAGTTCATTTTCGTTTAGAATAGAGATTTAAATATGTAATTTACTATTTTCACTTTATTCTTATTTTCCTTAGGAGAGGGAAGAGAACATTGCGAGTTTACATAGCAGGCAATTTTTCCGCTTTTTGTAACCGCAATTTTTGGATAATAATGTACTTCGCCTCAGTTAATCGCAGATTATTTCATTTTCAACATTTTTCACCATTTAATATCTTAAAATATATATGATTTAAAAATACAATTTTTATCGGTATGAAAGATATAAGCATGTTATTTCATTTCATGTATTTAAAAAATTGCAAGATGCAGAATCAGCATTTATAGAGGACTCCAAACTGTCAGACATTTGTCGAGTAAAAAATTGGTATAACAGCTTACGCACAGGATTACAAAATAAATTTTGCAACTAGAATGACATTTTTTGTGCCTAATTATACTTCAGATTGTAATAATTACCCCGAACCTAAACAAATTTATATTTCAAGCATTTTTATATTTTTAATACAAAGTTGTATTTAGCTAATACAAAATTTTGAAAATTTCAACTGTATAATTACTTCTAAAAATATTTTTCTGAACAATAAAAATGAAATTTTAAGTTCACTTTATACTGAAAATTTCATGAAAAAATATTTGGAAGTTTTTGAGATATCCTGCGCGTTATGCCCAAAAACGTTATTTGGGGAAAAATGATTTCAAAGTTTCGGAAACGCTACTTCAGCTATTGAGTGGGTATAATTCTGAAAGCCATAACTTTGGTTCTAAAGGGAATTTTAAGGAAACAATTGTATCAAAATGTTCAGAAAAGGTAGGAGTTAACATCTAAAAAAATTAAAATTTCGAAAATTTTGAAGCTTTAAGAGTCCTGAGACCTTTACTAAATAAAGGATAACAAAAGAGTAATTTCATGTTAAATTGCCGGTGAATAAAGTGTTAAAGTCTCATACCCGATTTCGCTGCAATTTACAAAATATGACATACTTAAAATGTATTTTAAGTATTTTAAGTACTTAAAATGTATTTTATTAATACTATCCGTTGAATAGTGTATTTGAAATATTTGTCCTGCCTTGTACAACAATGATACATTCTACAAACAGACATTACTTTCAGTACAGAATATTTTGTCTTCTTAAGTCAGTTTTAAATTTTGTGGTTATCCAAGCTTCTTTTAAGAAAATTTGGACAGGTAAACAAACGGATAAACTGATCAGCTTATAAACATTAAAAAAAAAAAAAAAAAAAAAAAAAAAAAAAAAAAAAAATTGTTGAGCATAAACATTAACAACTTCATAAATATTGTACTTTAATCTATATCCGCCGACTTTCGATTATACAAGGTGTTTATAAAGTCCCGGACCCATTTTGATGTTTAATAACTCATAAAATAATGAAGATATAAACAAACTTATGGCATTTATTGATGGAATAACTCATATATTTTCCTTTTCAGGTTTGAATATCTTTACTTTTGTAAATATCGTCTGCGCGTGTGGTTAATTTCAGATAATTTCATTTTCCAGTCTTACTTTTCTAAATATCGTCTGCTTATTAATTGCATTTTTCTCTCTTTTGTTTTTTGTTTAGTATTTCCACATATCTCTTTTGATTTTGTATTCCACAACTAGAAGAGCTTCAGCCACATGTCATTTTGCAACAAGATGGTCAACCACCTCATTGGGGTACCATCGTTCGTACTTTTTTGAATGACCATTTTCCAGGAAGATGGATTGGGCGAGGAGGTCCAGTTCCTTGGCCACCCAGATCACCTGATATAACGCCGCTGGACTTTTTCCTTTGAGGATTTGTAAAGGACAATGTTTACAGGAGGAGAGTGTCGAACATTGGTGACTTAAAAGCCAGAATTGCAACCGCAATAGCCTCTGTGGATGCCGACATGCTTGCCGCTACCTGGCGTGAAATTGACTATCGACTTGATATTCTCCGTGCGACGAAGGGAGCACACGTGGAAGTTCATTTACAAGGGTCATGAAACTTTTTAGTCTATCTAACCATTTATGTTATTAATTTTAATCTATCTTTATTATTTTATGAGTTATTAAACATCAAAATGGGTCCGGGACTTTATAAACACCCTGTATATTCGAAACTTTTGAGTGAGAATATAACTGAACTAGTAACCACCGCCACGGCCACACTGCTTGCAATGATCATTTGTTATAAGAATCAAAGTTGAAATAACAATCGTGATTCTTAGAAGCGGAAATAAGTGCAATCAATTTCGGTTGCAAGAATCATGTGTTTACAAGAATCAAAGTTGTAATAAAAAACGTGATTCTTATAAGAGGAATTTGCTATTTGTAAATACAGCAGAAAGCAGTAGCAATAAGAAAGATCATGTGGTTTAGTTTTTGACTTAACTTTGCTGTTATCCATTCACGCCAGAAACTGTAACATTTTGGCAAAATAAAGTTATAAATATATTTTAATTTATGCAGAAATATTACAGTGCGAATGAAAATAATAAAACGTGCCTTCTTTTCCAATAATCGTTCGTAAACAGCAATGTCTTCTAGTTCTTCTGTGCGACCCTGTAAATAAACTATAATCGTTACCGATACCGTTTCAATTTAAAAAATATTGCTTTATATCCTATTTAGCAAATAGAATTGGTTTTATTTACAATTATTATTACATTTTTCTTGCTAGTCTTTGGAGATTGGGTGTATATAAAAGGTATGCATAGCGTCTGTTATTTACGAGGGTGCATTAATAAGTTTTTGCCTTCACATGAAAATAATTGAGTGAAATTTATGAAATTGCTACATTGTATTAGTCCTTTTCTATAGAGTCAGTGCACAGTAGCACATTTCTGCAAACGGTGTTTCAAAGAAATGGGGGAGGATGTATTCCAGAACGCGCGATAGTAGACACAAGGCATTTTTCTAACTATTGCCGTCCTCTACATGTGACATATTATTGGAAAGGCTTGTGACCAGTTATTCATGCTATGCACTTCCCGAGACCCTCCCACCCAAATTTGTCTTTCCGGGGCACTTTTCTAAATCTTGCGGACATTATTCGTGCCCACCGGGTGTGAAATTTGGGAAAGGGGCTCGGGAGTGCATAACATCAATAAGTGGTCAGAGGCCTTTCGAACAATATGTCACATGTGAGGGTCGGCAAAAGTTAGAAAAATGCCCCTTTTTGGGTCTACTATCGCGCCTCTTGGAATACGTCCTGCACCCTCCTCTCTCTTTGATGTACCGTTTGCAGAAATGTGTTACTGTGCACGGTGACTGTATAGAAAAGAACTAATACAATGCAGAAATTTCATAAATTTCACTCAATTATTTCTATGTGAGGACAAAAACTTATTGATACATCCTCTTATATGTATCTTTTAAGAGTTAAATATAATTATTCACTAAGTAAGAATGAAATTAAAACTTGAGCAAGATACTTGTATCGCCAATAACATTTAAAATACCCAGCGCAATCTAAAAGTTATTTGCTGAAAAATATTGATAATACTGTTTCAAAAATTAACGCCGACAGACTATTGATAACGTAAATCTTACCTTCCCAGAAACTCTTTAATTATAATTTTAAGTTAAAAATTTTGTCAAAATGAATTTTACGAGACTTTAACAAAGATTAATAAGGTGCGACAGGAATTTTTCGTTAAGAAAACTTAAAGGTTTTGACATTTTGTAACGCAAAATATTTGAAAAGCGACGAATAGCATTTTAATAACAAGAAATTCTTTATTGCGTAAAATAGAGGAAGTAAAATATTTTTTTTTATGTGGAAGAAAAAAGAAACTTGCAGTCTTATCAACTTCATCTTAGTGTAAGATGGATAACTTACAAAATATGCAAATCTTTAGAAGATAGATTAAAAATGTATGACTGAATTTAGCACTAGCTGACAGAAAATTTTCTTTTCGCTTTTCTAATATCCATGTAGTAGAAAATAAAAATTATTAAAATTATTAAATAAAAACTTAGATTAATGCATCCAGTTACCACCAGTAAAGTTTCATAAACTATGCAGCGGTCCTAATTTTGCCTGTAATTATAACATTTTGGATATATATATATATATATATATATATATATATATATATATATATATATTATAAAGGATAAAACTATTTTTTTTTTCATAATCACATTTGTAAATGATAATTTATGTTGTTTTAGAATGGTTATATATATATATATATATATATATATAGTTAAAAAAATATTAAATTAATCCCAAACATTACCACTTAGGGGTTATTCACAATTGATGTCACTCTTGGAAAGGAGGGAGGGGGTTCGAGAAATTGTGACAGTTTGTGACAAGGGAGTGGGAGGGGGTAAGAAGAACTCTGACAATACACATTTTGGTTAAAATAAAAGCATTAAAAATCAGCATATTAAATTTTGAAGTTGTTATTTTGAAATTAAAGTATTTTGTGTTCATAAAATAAAGATAAGATTTAAAGCCAAATATATTAGATTCCATTTCAAATTCCAAAATGCTGCTGTTTTCAGTCGCTTTTTTATATTAATATTTTATTACTATTGTATATTAATTATGTTTTTTGTTGTAAAACTTAATCTTATTTCATACAAAATAAGTACACGAATAATTTTTATTGTTATGCTTACAAATGCAATTAAAACCCATAGTTAAAGTTTAAAAATAAAATTTTAAATATGATCTATAACGTAGTGCTTTGCTTCTGAACTGCAAGTATATGTTTATGTAATATAGCCGGACACGTGACAAGAGGGGGATAGGAGGTATGGTGAAGTGTGACACTTTGTGACAAAGGGGAGGAGGGGTGTCAAAATTATTGAAAAATGTGTGACATCATTTATGGACAGCCCCTTATGTAAACTTTTAATTAAGTAAAAAATAGTAACTAAACCAAAGTATATAAAAAAATATTAACTAACTGAAAGAAACCTAACATAACCAGTTGAATCTTGACCAAAATTAACCAAAATAACAAACTAAATATCAAAATAACAAATCAATTGAACTTGGAGACAGTCTGCGTGGCTTATGACACGCAATGTCTCTCTCTCTATATATAACCATTATGAACCATTACAAATTACCAACAAAAATTGTGAATGCATAAATAATAAAGGAACGTATTCAAATTAAAAATGATGTATAAACCACCATATAAGTCTATAAAACAGATCCCCATAACAACTGCAACTTGGATTTGAAAACACAGTAAACATAATAGATGCACTGCGGCGTATAACGTGCGCTTTTGGTACAAGAAAAATAGATTATCGAAAATCACAGATGCGCGTTACATGCCAGCTGTAAGATTGACAAATTAAAAATTAAGATAAACAGATTATCATAAGAATCGAAATTTCTAAATTGAATACAAGCTATTTACAAAAGAAAAAAAAAGGGGGGGGGGCATACGTTATGAGCTTTATTCTTCCATGGCAGACCAATTTTTACGATCATCCGTGGCACTCTGAGTCAGCTTGACCCGAGTGAATTTTCATCAAGCTATATCTCCGTCAATTTAGGCCAAATGTTTAGATTTTAATATGTATTTTTTATAGCTTTTTAACTATAGTTTAAAGCAGGGCTGCGGAGTCGGTGCGAAAAATGGACGATTCTGACTCTTTCGTACTCCGATTCCAACTCCGACTCCACAGCCCTGGTTTAAAGTCGTTTCATTAATTTTAAACCAGGAATTAATTTTAATCGAGAAAAATTTATTTAAGGAGAACAGTGTTTTCAAAAATGTCAATTTTTCCTAAAAGTTGCACTAAAAATTCTTTAAAATGAAAAAGCGAAAGAAAGAAAGAAAAAAGAAAAACAAGAACGGAAAATGACGTGTACGGAATAGATTATGAAATACTTTCCAACGCATCAGACTACAACAAAACTCCACAATTTACTAAAGTGAAAGATGATGCCTAAATGAATAATTTGAAAAACACATAATGCATTTGAAAACCCAATTTCTGCTACTACCATGAATAGTCGGGAAAATTGTGCAGCCCTGTATACAATCTACAGATATATATGTATACTACATAGTGTGCTAAAAGTTAGATTTTCCTATTCATAAATTTCGATTCTTATGATGATCTGTTTATCTTAATTTTTAATTTGTCAGTCTTACAACTGACATGTAACGCGCATCTGTGAATTTCGATAATTTATTTTTCTTGTACCAAAAACCGCAAATCATCTATTATGTTTACTGTGTTTTCAAATCTATGTTGCATTTGTTATGGAGATCTGTTTTATAGATTTATATGGTGGTTTATACATCATTTTTAATTTGAATACGTTCCTTTATTATTTATGCATTCACAATTTTTGTTGGTAATATGTAGTGGTTCATAATGGTTATATATAGAGAGAGAGACATTGCGTGTCATAAGCCACGCAGACTGTCTCCAAGTTCAGTTGATTTGTTATTTTGATATTTAGTGTGTTATTTCGGTTGATTTTGGTCAAGATTCAACTGGTTATGTTATGTTTCTTTCAGTTAATTTTTTTTTTTAATATTTTATACTTTGGCTTAGTTACTATTTTTTACTTAATTAAAAGTTTACATAAGTGGTAATGTTTGGGATTAATTTAAGGATTTTTTTAACTATATAAATTATTATTTACAAATGTGATTATGAAAAAAAATAAAGTTTTATCCAATAAAAAAAAATAAAAATAGATCCAAAATATTATAATTACAGTCAAGATTAGAACCGGTGTATAGTTTATGAAACCGTCCCCCCCCCCAAATTTGCCCTTCGGGGGTACTTTTCTAAATTTTGCGGACATTACTCATGTCCCCCTCGGGGGCAAATTTGAGAAGAGGGGCTCGGGAGGTGCATAGCATGAATAAGTGGTCACAGACCTTTCTAACAATATGTCACAAGTGGGGGTCGGTAAAAGTTTAAAAAATGCCCTCTTTTGAGTCTACTATCACGCCTCCTGTAATACATCCTCTCGCCTTTCTTTAAAATACCGGTTGCACAAATGTGTTACTGTGCACACTGACTATATAGAAAGGGACTCATACAATGTAGCAATTTCATAAATTTCACTCAAATATTTCCATGTGAAGGCAAAAACTTATTGATACACCCTCGTATGCCCTTTTTCCCCCCTAACCTATTGCGACACCTTCATTGATGGTTAAACAACACAAGGCATAAAATAATTTTTAATAACGAAACAGTCGAACGGCGTGTGTCTTTTATCTAATCACTTTATCACCAATGCGTAATGAGCAAATAAACATTGAATTGTTTATTAAAATATTACTCATGTACTCTAACAATACAAAAAGCTTTCTTATCTCATAAACAATCTGCAAATCGCTATAAACAACAAAAAGTATGAAAGACTAATGGGCCCTTACTTTATGTTGACACTTACGTGCTGTCATCTAATGCTTTTATGAAAAAGCTTCTGTAACAACCAATCTCGGTAACAATCACCCCTGGTCACCCATAAATATAATCACTGGATAATAAAAAAACGAAAAATTTCATTGAAAATAATTTGAATATGAGAAAAGAATTAACAGAAAATGTTTTTAGATAACTCAGACGTATTCTCAAAACCGAACTGGGAAAGTGAGAGTATATATATATATATATATATATATATATTAAAGGATTTTATGCTTATGTGTTCAAAATATTCCATATATATATATACTATATATATTTTACTTCATTTAAATAACGTTTTTGTCCACTAGCAGAAATTAATTGACTGCATCCATTTCTTGTAAATCAACAAATATGAGTGAAAAAGAGAAAAGTCCGTCTAATATACTTGTAGTTACTTTAGAGGTTAAATTTAGTTGTTGAAAACACCGAAAAAAAATTATTTAAAAATAGAAATTTTCTGACTATTTTATTTTTTTCTGCGATGAGATTTAAACTGTCAATTTCAGCGTTACCCTGTGTTTTTATTTCTTTAAGCTTAAAATTTTATGATTATTTTTTATTTTATGGTACAGAATCTATTTATGAAATTAAAAAATCTCTACGAAGAAATTTTCCGCAGTAGAATAAACACACTAAAGAACTTCCTTTTTGCTGCAAAATTTTCAAAAGGAAATTAGCCTTAAAACCTGATTATATTTTTGATTTATATTAATGATTTAGTTGTGCCACTTATACACTACTCATGTATCTCTTCTGAAAGACTAAAACGTTTACATTAGTCATTTAAAAATGACTTATTGAGGAAAATTCCTATGTATTCTATCATTATACATCTTCACATTTTTTACTTTTTTCTATCTTCAATAAAAGAAAGTATTGTAATCGAAATTTTTTTCGACTTCCGGTTTTCGAAGGATTTACACGTTTTAAGGGTCAGAGATCCCCAAAAAACATGTTTATACAAAACGTTTGTCTGTCTATCCGTGTGTCCGCGTGTCGCCATTGTACCATCGAAAAGTGTATGAAGTTATGCATAGAATTGAACCAATTTTTGTGTATGTTTTTGGCTGCGGCAAGCAGGCCCTGCTTAAGTTTATAAATATTCCTCTTTATGTTTCTGGCTATGGCCAGCAGGTCCTCCCTGAATGTGTAAAAATTCCGCCGGAAGGAGGCTTTTTAATTGCAATGTCCGTGCCATTTTCATTAATATACCATCGAAAAGTGTATGAAGTTATGCATAGAATTGAACCAAATTTTTTGTGTATGTTTCTAGTTATAACCAACAGGTTATCCCTGAATGTGAAAAAATTCCCCTGGAAGGGGGCGCTATAATTGCGGTGTCCGGGCCATTTTCATTATTGTACCATCGAAAAGTGTACGGAGTTATGCATAGAATTGAACCAAATTTTTTGTATATGGTTCTGGCTATGGCCAGCAGGTCCTCTCTGAATGTGAAAAAATTCCGTCGGAAGGGGGCACTGTAATTGCGCTGCCCGTGCCATTTTCATTATTGTACCATTGAAAAGAGTATGAAGTTATGCATAGAATTGAACCAAATTTTTTGTGTATGGTTCTGGCTATGGCAAGCAGGTCCTCTCTGAATATGAAAAAATTCCGTCGGAAGGGGTCACTGTAATTGCGATGTCCGTGCCATTTTCAATACTGTACCATCGAAAAGTGTATGAAGTTATGCGTAGAATTGAGCCAAATTTTTTGTGTATGTTTCTGGCTATGGCAAACAGGTATTCCCTGAATTTGAAAAGAATTGTGCCGGAAGGGGGCACTTTAATAGCGATGTCTGTGCCATTTTCATTATTGTACCATTGAAAACTGTATAAAATTATGCATAGAATTGAACCAAATTTTTGTGTATGTTTTTGGCTATGACCAGCAGTTTCTCCTTGAATTTGAAAATATTCCGCCGGAAAGGGTCACTGTAATAGGAATGTTTGTGCCATTTTCTTTATTGTACTAATGAAAACGTTTGATTTTCCAGATTTTAACGGCCTACATTTTATCTTCATTTTATTAAAGATGTGACAGATAATGTTCCACGTTCGCGTTATCCAATCATGTAGTGGCCGCCCCTCCGGGTGATCCGAAACCGATCCCTTGAGTGAAGGAGGAGACTCGGAGCCCGACCGAGTTCGTTGTACACGGATGCAAAGGGCCCCGGATGGGTTCGAACCACAGCCTTCACGAGAGACTCAAAGCCGAGAGGTAGTGAGTCCGGCGGCCACGGGTAAATGGGCGTCGTTCATGGGATTGGAGATCCGCTTCGGCTCTTCGTATTGAGGTCCACCCCCCGGGGCCTTGGTTCTCGAGGTAAGCCGGATAGCGATGGCCCGAGGTCGATCCCAGTGCCGGTCTACGGGCCGGACGGTGCCGCTGGGCAAAGACTAGCAAATGTGGTAGCGGTAGGACCCCCATCCACTAATTGACTAAGAGGGAGCCTAAGGTAAGAGAGCGGGTTTTGTAGAGGAAAGGTCTCGGTGACTCACTAGTGACGACGGCTCGCGGGATCTCCATGCAGGGTCTCCCGGAGCAACCGAAGGGTAAGGGGTTCGGACAGCGTCTGATGTACTTTTTGCGTCAGGCGACTCATCCCGCCGAGATCCGCAGCTGGAGCAGTTGTGAGCCAACCCTAAGGTAGGTACAGTTTGGTGGTGCCCTCATCGACCAGGGAGCGGTCGCAGAGTGAGGCCAGTATCGCTCTGGTTGCCCGATGTCGTGCCGTAAACCCAGGGAGGGGGTCGGCCGGCAGGTCCGCCATTGAACACTATCTCCGCAGGGAACCGGTCCGGAGGCTCGCCGGCTAACGCGGCGACGCTTCGAACCTTGGGGGAACTCTTTGTCCGACCCAGATCTTGCGTGTCTGTGCACTACTGGAGGTTGCCGCGCCCAGTGGTGAGGATCTAGCGGTGCCTCAGGCTATCGAACGCAACTAACAGGTAGAGGTCGGTCACTGCACTGGGTCAGGGGCATTGGTGCCTGGGTACCCTCGACGGCTGTGAGGTAAGGTAGTGGGGGCCGTGCTTTTGTCGGTCTCCCGGGGCTTCTCCAGCCTCCGGTGGAGGCGAGTTGTGGGGAGGCCGGCGGGACTCCGGACCCTCCAGGGAGCAGGGGTTCTCCGGGAGCAGGGACGCTTTACGTCCGGAGGGGATTTCCTTGCCCCTCCAGGATCTTCCGCTAGGGGTACCTTCACTTTCCATCGGTTGGCTCGCAAAAATGTCTTTGCCAGAAAATGGTATTTGATCTTGAGAGCCCTCCGTAAAGCAACTCCGGCTCGGGAAACCTCGTGTAGGCACGTGGGCCGGACTCCTTTATAGGTGTTCGGTTCCTGCGGGCTGTCGGGGCGTACCGGGTCGGGAACCAAGAGAAGGGACCATTTGACTCTTCTAGGTGGGTGGTGAGGATTGTCGAATTCGACCAATTCATCTCTTTTTGGGAATAGCCGGCGTGACGTGCGCTGGGCAGTGCGTCGGCTTGACCGGAGTTTGTGTGAAGGGCGGTCTTGATGGGTCACTCCTGGCGGCGACTTTCGGGATGCGTCACGGGGTTTGGCCCTCGGGTCGTCTGGAGCATGGACCTGTATCGGGTCTGGGACCAGGATGGAATCCAGTCTTATCCAATCATGTATACTGATGGATCTCATATGTCGGAGGGTACGTCAGCAGCAAATACCGTATTTTATGACGGTAGATTCATTAAAGATTATTGTATCAGTTTAAACAGCTATAATACAATATACCAGCGGAACTTTCAGCAATCTGATTTGTGATAGATTGGTTTATAAACTCTGGCTTCAGTCATGCTATTCTATACTCTGATAGTCTGTCTTCAATTAATGATCTGCAGAGACTTTTTTCATCGAATATAATTATTAAATATATATTTAATATGCTAAAATCTAACCAACATAAACAGGTTTTCATTGGCTGGATAAGTGCAGGAACTCGCGTCCTGCTAAGCTGGCTATTCGCAAATAGTTGATGACAGTAGAATAATGAAAAACTATTGATTTTAATAAATATCATGATCTAGATTAACCCATTTTTACTCCGATTAATTGACTGAAGCAGAAATTTAAGTTGCAAATCAAAGTTGGTATAGTATGGAACTAATAATATTGATGTATTAGCATGTGTATTAAGATGTATGAGATAGAAGAACGTTTTAGGATTGGCATATCCAACTAGTTTTAAATGTTTCTTTAACACTAATTCTACTGGTGTCAAATGACGCTAAGATTTTGATTTATGGTTATTTTATTTGTAATTTTTAAACCAAGATAATCACAAATCCAGTATTCAGTGCTTTAAAAAGGATGTTTTAATTAAAAAATTGCCATAAATCAAAATCTTAAAAAGTGTCATTTGATACCGGTAGAAATAGTGTTAAGGGAAGACTACTTCTCCAGTAATATGCTTAGATAAGTGACTCGTGAAGTAGGCATTTGAAAGGAATTTAGGCTATATTTATATAAACTTTCATGAAAAAAAAAACTCTAAAAGTTAAATATTCTTATTTCAGATAGAATTCAGTATGAATTTTAGTTTTCAGCAACATAAATACACGGCATTAATATAGTTATACCTTGTAGATTTTAAAGTAAAGAATTTCTGGTCTTACTTCTGGTAAATGATGCAAATTTGAAGATTAGCTGGTTTTAAAAGTAAATTTTAAAGTTGAAAGACGCTCCACATGTGGAAACAATATTAATAACTGCGAAAACGATGACTAAGACAAGGTTGAGGAATTTGAAATATGATGATGGTAATAAGAACGTTCTTGCTTCAATGATATTTGATTGATCCAGTTGATTTTCCAACGAATAGAATGTCAGTAATTGTTTCACTGATTGGAACATTTGAAATGTGCTCCAAGCACTTCCCTCCTCAGAATAAAATAAACGGCGAAGTGTGAGTAGTACTCGCGATCAGAGGATTCCGTACAACATATATATGAATTATTAGTTGTATTATTAAAAAAATCGTTGCTAAAAGAATAATAAGACTTCCTAAAAAACTATACAACGCAGAGTTGGGTATAGCTGTATATACCAGAAAAGTATGAATGGGTAGAGATATGAAGCCTAAATAATATCAAATATTGCTATTCTGTATAATTCTTTTTAACACTTTCCAACAAAGTTGAAAAGTGTTTATGACTTCGGTTTGTCTGGACGTCTAGCCGTCTGTCCGCGCTCTAACACCCGTAAATGTACTCGGATCGTTCTGAAATTTTTGAATGTTAGTGACCTCTACCATAGCAAGATTCCTATTTCAAATGAAGTTCGTAGCATGTTTTAGTTCATCTACAGGGGCAGTCAAAAGTTTTCCGTTACATTACGGCCTATGGGAAAAAATCGTTTAAAATGATTTTTAATGGTGTTATACGCTTTCAAACATAAAAAAACGAACAGTGTATTTTGTGTGGAAAGAAAAATAAACTTTTATTAATAGACAGAGTAAATAATTTTTTTATTAAATTTCCTTGAACTGTACTTAAAAGTACCGTAACCCGGTATGCAGGTTTTTAGGATTTTCACTTCTCAATTAAACATTTTCAACTGCATAATTGAACTTATACACGGAACAATAACAAAGTAATATTGATGTTAATGGTATTTGTCAATGGTATGCGTTAATGATAATGCTGTTCATTTAACATAAAACATATTTGTGGAAACACGCATACGCCCTACGTGATTATTCCATTTATTCTGATAGTCTACTATTTTGTGGTTGATGTTGTATATTTTTAAGTCTGAGTATATGGAATCATTAGTAAGCATGTCCATTCTTGTGCATCCCTTTGCAGATCTTAAAAACTTCATTTCTGAAGCCTGTATTCTGGATTGTTTTTTGGTATTAACAGTCCATGTCTCCGAACCATACAATGGTGCTGACGTTGCCATTACTTTATAAAATTTTAGCTTAGTTTCTGTACCTGTTTTATTTTATAGAATTCTGATCAATGGTCCACAAATATGTTGGAATTTATGCAATTTACTTTCCAAGTCTTTATTTTTGTTATATTTAGTATCATATCCCAAGTACTTGAAGTCTGAGACTTGTTCTATTTTCTTATTATCCAAGACAATTTTAGTTCTTATGGGCTCTTTTCCTCTGAAAGCCATCGTCTTGGTTTTCTTTATGGATATCTTCATGTTATAAGTTTCACATAGTTTGTGTAGTTCATAAATTGCTCTTTGGAGTTCATCCTCATTGTCCCGAAAAATTGCTTGATCATCCGCAAATAGAATTGTATTGATAGATGTTTTAGAGTCAAGTCTGATACTCTTGGGTATTAAATGTTTCCATGGTTTTATTAGGTGGTCTATATAGATGTTGAAGAGTGTGGGTGATAAGCTACAACCTTGTTTCGCTCCTTGGTTTATAATTATCTCTTCAGTGAGTGATTTATCGACCTCAATAAAGATTCTTGTTCCTTTATATAAGCTCTTGGCAGCTTGTATCAAATGTGATAGATATCCATTCTCTGTCAAAGTATTCCACAGTTTCTCTCTATCCACTCGATCGAATGCTTTTTCATAATCAATGAATGCAATGTGTGTCTCAAGATTGAATTCTCTGCGTTTTGCTATTATCTGGTTTAAGATGAAAACGCTATCTATGCATGATCGACCCATTGCAAAACCGTTTTGTTTTTCTTTAAAAAGACTGTCTGAAATCTTAGCAAGTCTTCTGTTGATGATGCCACTGTATAGTTTATAGGTACTGTTTAACTTATGCCTCTGTAGTTTTCACAATCTTTTCTCTTCCTGTCTTCAAGATTGATATAACTTTTGTCTTCAACCAATCCATTGGTATTTTGCAACTTACCCAACATCTGTTAAATAGGATTAGGATGCGTTGTTGCAAGATGTATCCTCCATATTTTACAAGTTCAAGATTGATATTATCAAGTCTAGTTGCTTTTCAATTTTTTAGCTTCGCCAATGTCTCTTGAAATTCTGACATTGTGATTAAGTCAACAATTTCATCTATATCATCAGCATCATTAAGATCTTCCATCTGGGGGTTATACCATAATGATTTGTAGTGCGTTATCCACTTATTCTTTGGAATAGTATGTATATTTACTGCATCTTTTATCTTTGAGTTCATTGATTTTAGAAATTTATAAGCTATTGATTGTCTGCTGTGTGCATCGTGTTCTATTTTACTAATAAAATTACCCCAAGACATTTGGTGTGCATATCTTGTTATATGCTAGCTTTATTTCTTTCCCCCTTTTCCGTTTCGTCACTTCTACGTTGGAGGAAATTCTGGTAAGCATTTTGTTTTTTAGCTACTGCTTCCTCTATCTCTTCATTAATGTTCAATCCTCTTGTCTTTTTCGCTTTATTTCTTTTTCCCAAGACTTCATCTTCTGCATTGTATATAATACGTTTAATATTATTCCTTTCCTCGCTATATCTTTCTCCTCCTGTTATTTCTTGATCTATATTTTTTAATCTTTCTCTGTATAATGCTCTTATACTCTCGTTTTCTAATAGATATACCTTGTATATTTGTTCTTGCTTTCTCGTCTTTTGTGTCTGATGTTTCCTCCATCTAGTCCATATTTCAATCTTAGAGATCACCAAATAATGGTCAGTTTACATATCGTATCCTCTAAATACGTGTGTCTCTAATACCTATGATGGCAATTTTTCATTTACTATGATATAATCAATTAGTGCTCTTGATCCTCTGGCATCCCATGTATATTTATTTATATCTTTTTTACGAAAAAAGTGTTTGTTATCTTCAAACTGTTAAAGGTTGCAAAGTCTCTCAACTCTCGTCCATTTTCATTCAAGCATATCTCTCCCTGCGTTCCTATAATTTTGGTAATGGGCTGATTTCCCACTCTAGCATTTAGATCTCCTGCTATAATCAAATGATCATTTGGATATTTATCAATTGTCTTTTGAAGTTGTTCATAGAATTCGATAGTTTCATTCTTCCTTCCTTCTTCTAGTGCATAAACTCCTACGGCGGTTAGAAATCCTCTACTTATTTTAAATCTTAGAGAGATAGTTCTCTTGTTTATCCACATGTATGAGTCTAATCTCTTTTTCCATTTATTATTTATAATAATAGCTACTCCATATGCGGCTCTTTGATGTTGTTCTACTCCACTGTAAATCATAATGTAGCTCTCTATGTCCTTTGATCCCTTAAGCTTTTTCTTTGTTTTTGTAATCACTGCTATATCAATCTCTTTTGCTTTTATATGTTTCATAAGTTCCGTTTCCTTTGTATTTAGACCTCTTATATTTCAAGTAGCAATTTTCAACAAATCCGTTGTTCCAAATCTCTTGGCCAATTTCGTTCCTACATCGTTTAGACCATTTTTAGCTGCCTGGTGATTGTACATTTGGGGCTTACGAGTAGTGAGATTTTTACATGGTGAGGGTACTAACCTTACGCAAAACCCCCAACTAAGAGGAACAAGGTGTTTCTTTTCATTTGGCACCTATCCTTCGACTTGTCTGGCTTGGGTGACCCTGCCAGTAGCTACGCTACCGCCGGCATAGCTCTCCGGGTCATTGGTGCACACAAGCTCCATTTCCACCGCCCCGGCAAGGCAGAAACACCATCGGGGAGATTGAGTTTATAAGTCATAAAAATTTCAAAGAGTTTGGACAATAAGAATATTTATATTTTTTGAAGTTTAAATGTATTCGATTGTAATTGATGAAAAAGAACAACAAACCAAGAACGCTTCTTGAAAGACCTTTTTGCTTAGATTTTCGTTTAAAAATGTAAAATCATCAAGCCCTTCTTTTAGATATATTTAAAGCTATCATGGTCCCGGGCATTGCCGGCCGGGTTTGCTAGTATAAACATAATACAGGATCACAGTGAATTAAAATAACTTCAAATTTCTGCATTTTCTGCAACCTTCTTCAACTATTTGTATTTATAGTGGTCAAAATGTGTACTACAAATGTGTACTAAAAATAAAGAAATTTTAAACTACATATATAGAAAATAATGTTTTAATATGATTTGTTCGGAAAGATTATAAACTATCTAGATGAAAAGTAATGTAAAGATAAATGTAGCTGAATGAGGTAAGACGTCATAGATCACACTTTTTTACATTCTCTCTAAGGCAATTACTGTAGCAATTTTCCTTGTAGGATTTATATTTAGCATAGAACAACGTTTATTTGCTACAACAGTTAAAAAATATGTTTTTTAGTGCTTTCCAACATAATAAAAAAAGTGTTTATGTCTTTGTTTGTCTAGTCGTGTGTCCGTGTTTTAACACAGATACTACACGAATAGGTATACTTGGATTACAAAGAGCTTGGTATTTATTATTAAGATTTTCCATAGGACGTTCTTTATTTAAATGGAATGTGTAGCCTTAATAGTTCCTTTACAGGTGCGCG
The DNA here is from genome assembly GCA_963932465.1 of Maratus speciosus. Lineage (NCBI taxonomy): Eukaryota > Metazoa > Arthropoda > Arachnida > Araneae > Salticidae > Maratus > Maratus speciosus. Next base: position 347,064,321 of record OZ010790.1, read on the forward strand.
CAAAATAATTCCGTTTACAGCGTATGGGGGGGGGGGAATCATTTCAAATGTTTTTTAAAATGTTACACTATTTCAAACATAATGAAATTGAAGTGCATTTCTCATATGCACCACAAGCTGATTACTATAGAATACGGAATGTATAGCATTTATTTGTTCAATTACAACGACACAGAAAATAGGTTACAGAACTCCCCAATCGCTGAAAATGCGTTTTCAGATGCAGCATGCGTTTAAAAGCTTAATCAAACTTTAGTACGCTACGTGGGTATGTATAAATTCTATAACTCACATACAGGAGAGCGCAAAAAATTCGTAAGAATTACTGTCTATGGGAGGGAATTTCTTAGAGGTGCTTTTAAATTGCGTTATGTATTTTCCAGTTTACATTTAGTTAGAATATACTAAGATATGTTAGCAAATAAATAAATTCATGGACAGGACTGCACAAATGATAGTAATATATAATGAATATATTGTCGTCTATAGATGGTAAAGTAAGCTGGGGAACTGGGTCCACGAGGCGACTAGGCCATGGGCTATTTACTGAGAAACTGTTGATATCTTTTAAGATTTAGCTTTTGCCAACATTGTACACCCCATCTCTACTTCTTAAAACAACGACTGTCAACTTAATCATTACTCTGTCTTTGCTGTGATAGGTTGCTGAAAATTTATGTTCTAAAAAACAACGTCAATTTGGTTCAACTTTCTCGGCTTTTTATTAAAATACGATAAGTACTTTTATTAAACAATCTTTTTTTTTAATACTAAGCATACAAATGCATTAATATTATTAGGTATCTATACATATTCAAATGTAAGGCCGGTGTTCTAGTTACACAACAAAATTTTCAAGAATGGGGTAACTGGAACATGTATCAGGGTTTCTTTTTGCTTGCATTAAAGAAAATTATATAATACCTTATTAAAATTACATAATAAAATTTTAAAAAGTACGCTAGCGGATATCAAACCAAATTTCTTAAGTGAGATAACCAAACTTCGAAATTTTACGATACAGATGAGGAGGCGTACATAAGGCAAAGTGATATTATTGGAAAATTATCGAAACCAATAAAAAATAGTTCTGTTCGATATAAATCATGGTTATATTTTCCACAGATTTATTAAACTTATCGAAGTTCCATTAAGATAAATAAAAAAGAGAATGAGATACTTAAGTACTTACATACTCATTTGCTCATAGATTTGCCTTGTTCATTTTTTCCCCTAAAATACACATGTAACTTTTATATTTATTACCTATACTAAAGTACACAAGTACTTACTTAATTCTTATGTTTTTTATATAAATAAATCTTATAATTTTACATTTGGTTCTTTTTTTAGACACCTTGACAGCAAAGGTGCTTACAATGCTCTTTAGTTGCTATATAATTTACATGATCTGCCTGACTTGAATTATTTTAAGTTACTTATACTTTTTTAAACAAAACCTAATAACCCATATTAAAAAAAAGCAAACACGTGTGGAACGCAGACCTACATGTGTAATACATGTACACAACATCATGTGTAATATCCTAATTTCGTTATCTCGTAATTTCGTATCCTAATCCTAATCTCGTTAATAAATAAAATTTTCAAAGAAGACAGTTGGAGAATTATGAATTGAAAATTCTTTCTCTCCCCCCCCCTCCCCCCCAACCTTCCTTGATTTTCGTATGAGAAAAGGCCAAATCATTTTTTCTTTGTTTTCTTCCCTTTGATTTAGCTTGATTAAAAAAATGTACCACAAACTGAAATTTAAAATTACACGAATAGGAAATAATAATTAGATATAATATACTATGAAAAAAATTATGAAATGTAGATGAAAAATAATGTAAAGCTAAACAAAGCGGAGTGAAAGCTATAATCGCGCCATTGCGTGATCACAATTTCTTTGCATTCTGTGTCAAAGGCGATTGTTGCTATTATTTTCTTTGTAGAGCTCTAATAATTCATCGTAAATTTAAAAAACTTTGTTTTGACACAGGCTAGCAAATGTAACAGCTTTTTTTTTTTTTTTTTTTTTTTTTTTAATTTAATGATTTATAGCAATAAAAACAGTAGAAAAGTTTTGTATTTAAAAAAAAGTTTTTTTGACACACACAAAAAAAAAAGAAAAAAAAAGAGGTTAGACTACATTTTCTTCATCTTCTTATAACCCTCTAATTGTTCGTTAATCATCTATTTTTTTTTTCAAAAATCCTGTGTTCATCCTATCTACCTAATACCGAATATTTATTTTAATCACTTCGAATAACTATGGAATGTTTATTTTATTGGATTATCTCATGAGATCACAGTAATATTGAAAACAAGTTAGGTATGACTATTTCATTTTACATTTGAGTTTGCTTATTACAATAAATGCATGCTTTTCTCACACTTGATTAAAGTTGTAATTTAAAAATACTTTTATAGCGTCATCACAAATTATTAAAATATGTCAAAAGTTGCTTCATCTAATAAGCTAAGAATTTTCTCGAGTTACAACTGAAATTGTTATTTGACACTTTTCAGTTTTAACAGTTTTATCACTTCATTTTCTTACGAAATATTTGAGCTTGGGATGTAGTGCCATCGATTACTAATAAGGGTTTTTTTGGCTTCTTGATGAAATAATAGAAAAAGTAAATTTAAAATTGATTTTTACAAATTATTAAAATGTGTCAAAAGTTTTTTCTTCAAAAAAGTAATAAATTTTCCCGAGTTACAAATGACGTTTCTTTCGTTATAACTCATAACTGCGAATGACAGACTCTGAAAATAATTATAATGAAGAAAGTATCTTGATATTTTCATAATGGATTTGAATTTAGGGATTTATGACGAATATATCAATGATAAAAAAATATTTCTATAGAGTTAAAGGAAAAGCAAAAAAGAAAAAAAATCCGCTTTTCACTTTTAAAATTTATAATTTTATGAACTATTTCTCTTTGGGATACCGTACAATAGCGTTTCCTAAATTAAATTAAAATCATCGTTTTACTATCGATCTATAGCTATATTATAAAGGACAAATGTGTCCCTATATAACACTGACATCATTTTTTAAGGACAAACGTGTTTGTGCGTGACGCTGACGTCATTTTTAAAGCACAAACGTGTTTGTGCGTGACGCTGACGTCAATTTTAAAAGACAAATGTATCCGTGCGTAAAGCTGACGTCATTTTCAAATTGGCAACAGCAGACGATAAAATTTTGCTTTTAATCCGCCATATTTCAAACTTCTAAATCTCGCACAATTTTAATTTTAACATCCTTGAATGCTTAAAAACATTACTTTCAAACGCAATTTGTTTAAAAACTGTATTACAATTTTTTTGAAAACTGCATCGCAATTAACTCATTTTTTATGGTTTTAAAAATAATTTTAAAGCATGATACATATATTTTAAATCGATATCACGTGCTGACGATTATGGAAAATAAATCCAGATCGCACTTAAAATAATATAAATAACTAAAATTAAAAATATGTTTACTGAAAAGGTGCATAAAAATTTATTAAAATATTCCGTTACAAAATAAACTGGTCTTTAAAAACTTAAAAACCATTGATGTTAAAAATCATATGAAACGGAAAAGTTTACCTTGAAACTATTCCTTGAAAAGGATCACTTTTGCGATCGAAAGATCTCGGGAATCATATTTTCTGTTTCATATGATTTTTAACACCAATAGTTTTTAAATTTATAAAGACCAGTTCCTTTTGTAACAGAATATTTTAATAAATTTTTATGCACCTTTTTTAGTAAACAGATTTTTAATTTTAGTTATTTTAACGCAATGTGAATGTGCCATTCCACTCTGAGCTCATTTTGAATTTTATGTTTTTGAATTAGATAATATAAATAGTTCAGCATTTGTTTCCGGTTTATATTCCACGGAACTATCGCTTGTAATAAACTTCAAAACATTATTTGGATACATAATTGCATGTTTTGGGTGTTGTCAGTGGGACAATAAAAATAATAATAATAATAAAAGTAAAACAAATTAATAAATCTATTAGACTTTTCAATTTTTAAAGGTTTTCACCAATTGTATTATGTAATCCGGGTAGCCCGGGTTGTATCCCCTAGTTAAAATAAAGATATAACCATTATATTTTATTAAAAGTAAATTTGTGCATCTGCCACAAATATAGCATAGTTTGTAATATGTACCATGCCTAAAATGATAATAAATGGGTTTGGAATTTTATTGTGAGAGACTCTTAACGTCATCGTTTTAATATATTGGCTCATAATGGAACAAAAAATAGTAAAAAAGGAAAAAAATTTAAAGAAGGGAAGGAATAGAATTAGACTAGAATAGAATTAGTTAATTCTAATGATGATAAAAAAGGTATACGTTTCTTAAAATTTCACTATATGCAAATTAATTAATACCTGAAAAAATATTTTTAAAAGGTGTTAAATTACTTTAATATCCTTAGTACTTAGAACTATACACATAGCCTTCCACTGAGCCAAATTCTGGGTATGTTGTAGGACAAAACGTCATACCTTACAACATACCCAGAATTTGGCTCAGTTTGCTTAAAGAATCACAAAACATGTAATATTCCACTTCCCTCTATATCTATATTTTTATTTTCCCAATGTTTTCCGGATCTAAAAAATTGACTTTCATTTTCACTTCTTTCGACACCAACGTGAAATTTGAAAATAAGACGCTTGTATTTATGTATTTTTGTATTCTCTGATGAAGGCTATGTGTATAGTTGAAAGTACTAAGGATATTAAAGTAATTTAACACCTTTTAAAAATATTTCTTCATCTATTAAGTAATTTGCACATAGTGTAACTTTAAGTTTAACTTTTAAAAGATGAATTTAGCATTCTATTTATTTATTTCCTGATGTATTCGTTTCTGTTTATGAATTTTTAGCAATTACATTGTTACGCAATAATTACTATTTAATTTTTTTAAATCTAAAATAAGCATGTTAGTTATAGTTTCCGCTTTTATAAAGTATCATATAAAACAAAAAGCAATGAAGTATATGCATTATGTCTGAATATTCAATGTTTTCTTTAACATTAATAGCACAAAGTTTCAATATTTTGCTAACCATTCATCCAAAACTGAATAAAAATTTATATATATACTCTTTTTTCACATCTTGAACATAATTATGGTGTTGTTATCGAAATTTTATAAGTTAGATTACTTTTTAATAAAACAAAAGGGCAAAAAAAAAAGGCAAAAAAAAAAAAAAAAAAAAAGGGGGCAAAAAAAAAAAAAAAAAAAAAAAAAGAGAAAAACAACAACATTGTTTTAAGAAAAATCTTTCACAAATGAAAATGATTTTTTCATATATCAATTAAGACTGATGTTACGGCCTGAATCTTTAAATGAACATTTTAAATGATCGTCAATTTTGCACGAATTTAAAAAATGTTAATGTTGAATAATTATCTTTTTTAATTGTATTTTGAATTCTTCCAAAAACTCTTAAAATGATGATGTTTTAAATTAGGAAGCATACAATGTTAAACAATATATTTTTTCTCTATATGTGCAAATTACATTATATATCATTTTTTTGTAACAAAAGAAAAATAATTAAACAAAAATTATTACAATTTTAAAGGAAGTGTAAACGATCTGCTATCACATTAAACTTTAAAAAAATTAATATGACACACGAATGTGAAATTATTGAACTGCTTGTTTAAAATATCTTAAATAACGGAAATGGAAATACATTTTTATCACTTTTTCTCGCCAGGTTGAAATGCAGTGTAAATCACTAAATGATATTTTTAAATAGTCATTTATTTTGTATCTTTACATTGAAAATATCATTAAGAATAATCTTCATCGTTTATTTTTAGTTGTATTTTGTATTTTGACTTTTTAATTCTACAAATTATAATATTTTAAATTACATATCATGTAACGTTAAAGAATAATGTTTTTTTCTATAAATGTAAATCACATTACGCATCAACATTTTGTGTTGAACTAGTTTCCATTAATTTGCATATAACACGAGGAGAAAATATAACAAACAGGACCTTAGCATTAGCATCTCTGTAGTATTCTTTTGTGTAACACAGAGAATAGAAAAGTAATTTGTATAAACTTAGAAGGTACAAGAATGATCTTTTATGCATAATTGAACAAAAGAAAACCATAAAATAAAATGATACGGTTAATTTATCTCAGATATTTATCGAGTATTATTTGCATTATATTAGAAGTAAAAAATTGTAGAACACATTTAATAGAAAAAAAAAATAACTACGTAAATTTCATTAAAGAAAAATTATTTATTAACTGACAATGAAAAGAAGTTACATAAGTATGTTTTTTCATTAAACTGTATAAATGCATCTATTTTTCTTTTTAATTGTGGGAAGCAATGCTATTATAGCAAGTAAAAAATTAATTAGTGAAATTACATTGTTGAAAATACTATATTTAGTAGCTAAAGTAATATTAAATTTAAGTACATCAAGTTGTACTTAAGTATATTGCATGCGTAATAAGTTGTTTGCACGTACAAACACACACACATATATACACCGTTGTGCAAAAATTAAGGACAGGAACGTCATGCAGAACTTCTGCAAATCGATACAAATTGTACCATAATATCTTCGAAATATAAGAATATGTGAAAGGTGAACAGAATTTCCTAAAAATGATACAAATCCTTTCTGACTTTTTGTGCACCTGCTATGTTAATTTTTCATTTCGTCCTTAATTTTTGTACACCAGTGTATATACTAGCAGCCTTCGCCCGCTACGCTGGTTGGTTTCTTCAAACGAAACTTTAATCAAACGAAATATATTGGTGTATTTGACCTTGTGTTTTGTAGCCATATATACATTTATCTCCAATGAACTTCCGCTTTGCTGAAAACAATATGAACACCATTACGGTTTTATATCGTCTAATGTCTCAGATAAAATTTGGACTGTTAAGAAGCAAATCTTTTAGTTGATTATTTACATAGAACGGAAGAACAATATGTAGCATATTAAAATCATCCTTGAAAATTTAAAAATGTAAATATCATCAATATCCGTTCAGTAGAACCTTCTAATAAAATTAATTTTTCATAAACGGGTTCACCAGATTATAGAACATTCACCTATAATTCTATAGTAAAGCAATGTACAGGGTGGTTATAATTAAACTTCCCCTATAAACAGCATCGTACAGCACAAACGGGTGAACGGAATGCAATGAAATTTGGTATATCATGGAAGACGGTAGTATTCCGAGTGACGCAGCCTTAAGCCTAAAATCGTATCGTATCGTATCGTTAAAATCGTATCGTATCGTATCATAGAATTCGTAGATGGCGGAACTCATATATACAGCTAACTCGACATCAAAGAAAACGCGAAAAGCCGCCTTTTAATAACTCAGCGGATATAGGTCTTATTGTTCTGAATTTTCTAGAACAGTCTTATATCTGCAGTCTAATCGTATACTGAAATTTTTACATTTCTACGTGCAGTATATTTTGAGATCTAAATAGCCATTTTTAAAGTGAAAACGTTGGTATGATATCGAGGAAGTTCCTAATTTGAAAATCTCGAAAACGGTTCTAACGATTATTTTTAAATTGATACATAATATAAATGTGATTAAGGCGAGGTGAATAACACTTTTCTTTTTTCTGGGAAAACTCTCGTTCGTTAAATAATTCGATTTTTTTTCTCGAAAATGACACGGGCGATTTTTTAAAAATCAAATAAATATGTTTCAGATAAACCAAATAACAATTTACTTGTTTCCAGCAAGACTCTTGTTCGTTTTATAATGCGCATGAAAAATCGGACTATATTTCTTCGCCATTCTATGGAAATTTCACCGAAAATGCATGACACTGTATTCATACACATGCTTTCTTTTTAACCACTTTTGGGGAGAAAAATTTTGTCTTCCCACTGGCTGAGTGGTTAAGGGCCATCGTCTACTGATTTTAAGATAGGCAGTTCGATACTCACTGGTACATGTTTTCACATGTGAATGTTTTTTTTTTTAAGTCTGCTAGTTGACCATTATTCTCAGTTCCTTTGTAATGTTTTAATTGCTATTAAGTTAAATAAAATTACAATTATAATGACGCCAATTTGATGATGATTATTTCTTGGCAATTTTTCAACAATAAAAATATTACCATAAATTTTATAAATATATTTAATTTCAGTCACTTTACAAAAAATATACATTAATAATTATTATTTGAATATAAATCACACGATCAGAAACGTAAAAAAATAATTCATTTCAGCTCTTCTTTTTATAATATCATTTTTTATTATTATGACGGTCAATCAATATATAATCACTGACATCCATAATATTATTATTATTATAATTATTATTTTCCTTGCATAAAAACTATTGTGATGTAATAATTCTTTTATAATAAATAATTTAGTTGAAATGTTTTATTTATAAATATCAATGAAGTTTTATAACCCCGAGACAATTGTTTTTATTTAACTTTGCAATATTTACAGTTTACATAATAAGCATATCAGAATTCTGGTGTCGCCATCTTTTGACGCAATTGCGTACTACATTTTGTCTCTTATTCGAAAAAAAAAAACTAACGCTCTTCGCCGCTTTGAAAGAATCTCTTGTGACTAGAGGTCTATTTCGCAAATATTAAGAAAATTACTGCATACAAAAATATTAAAATGGGTAGTATTATAGAGAAATGTTTGATAAAAACGTTGAAGTAGACAGTTTTTAAATCGAAGAATTATTTTAAGAGATATTTAATGTTAAATCTGGATAAAATTGTCTCATTAAAAAAGTCTCATAGGGAAAAAAATATACATGGGAATTTAATCATTTTCATTCAATTTAATCATTCAATAGAAATTCGAAGTTTGCAGAGTGCATTTACTATTTTTAACTTGCCTAATTTTTGACGGTTTATTTCAATTTTAAATTAAAATTTTCAGAATTTCCAGAGATATTTTTTACATATTTTAGAAAAGGTTATTTTAAATTGTTGCCAATTGTTAAAACAGCGCAAAGAATAATATATCCTTTAAATTAAAAATTATTCACACGTGACTATTATAAACAGAAAAAAATCCTTTTAAATTAGAATTAAATGATAACGTGTTAAAAGCAGGGAAATATTAAACATTACGTCATAAAAATTGTTTTTACACATGCTTACTTAAAATGAAAGAAAATTATAAGATAATCAATTATTTTCAAATTAGAGTTAAATGATTACGCATTAAAAGCAGGAAAACATTGAAAATTACGTCATAAAAATTATATTTACACGTGAATATTAAAAGAAAAAGAAAATTTTTAAATAATAAATTCATTGATATGTGTTAAAAGTCGTAAATGGAGGAAATTACGTCATATTGGCCACAGTGGCCAAATAATAATATTGCAAAACAGTTTAAATTAAAAAATATATTTATATGAGAGATTTATTTCAAATTTCGAGATGATATTTTTAACTATAGTTGCCAATTTTAAGGTAGCGCAAATAATAATATTATCTTTCTAATAATAAAAATATTTTCAGTTGAATGCTGCAAAGAGAAAGGAAAGTTTGGTGGAAATTATGTCAGATTTAAAACGTTACATTTAAAATCTCTTATTTAAAATCATTTTCTTATAGCGTTGTTAAAAAATACCATAAAACAAAGACTCTGTTGACTTAGTTCCTTTTATATTTGGTAATTTTCAAATGTTTAACTAATCTTATTTAATCAAGCACGGAAACAGCAACTAACATCAGCTGATTCGGTCTTGAAATCCCTCAGTAAAAGGGAAACCCGTTTACATTAAGATCGCCATTGATTTTTTAATTATACAGAGCAGCCTCGATTATCCGAGCTAATTGGGACTGTTAGTAAATCGGAATCGGAAATCTCGGTTAATAGAAACTGTGTGTAAAAACTCGCCGTGCTTGCGAATTTAACATCTCTTTAAAAAAAATATATGGAACGTTTTTTAAATAATAAAAATAAATATATGTAAAGTTCTGTTTCACAGCTTAACACATTTAAAAAGAAAATCAACTACCAGTAGTAAATTTTAAAATGCAAATTGAAAAATTTACGAAAGTTCACACAGCCACTGGAAACAAAGCATTGTTCGCTATTGACTTCTCAGGGTCCAATGTTTGTTTGGAGTTGAGTGCTTTTGGGGGCAGAAGGGCCTGTATAGCACGGTCAGTGAGCTAAAGAGTGTGGTTATTTTTAAGGCTCATTCAAAAGGGGAAAAAATCAGACTTTGTTATCGGCTCGGTTAACAGAAACCTCGATTAATCGAAGCTCGGTTAATCCAGGTTCTACTATATTGCAATCTTCCGTAATCTTTTTAAAGCAGATCAAATTAATGGACTTTAGCACAAAGTCACATAGCTAATAACTGCCATGCTTGTTGGCCACCTTTTTTTCAAAAAGTTTGCTTCACCTTATTCAATTAATGAGATATCTCCGATAAAATAAGTCACATTTTCCCGTTCTAAAATACTGGTATCCAAAAATCGTAGCATGTAACTGACACTACAAGTACTCATGGAAGTAGACTATTTTAAGTCTGATTTTTATTATAGACTATATAAAATTATTAAAAATATATATTATGATAGGAACTAGCGGGCTTCGTCCGCTATTTACGTTACGGATATAAAAATCATGTTTTTTTTTTAGGGAAAAAGAAATAAAAACCTATTTGACAATAGGTTTATAAAGACACATTTTGTATTTGTTATATTTCCGGGGATGAGGAGTGGGGGGGACTATTTTGATTAAATATCGCAATTAGTCCACATGGCAGATATAATTATGATAGACACTAGCGGGCTTCGCCCCTCTATGGCGCCTTATGGGTCCAGCTTCCATAACTCAGAAACTACCTTTCGGACATCAATGCAACAGATTCCAAACGTTATAATTAACTTAATAATCACCTTATATAGCATTAAAGTAAATTTATGAGTACTGCATACTATTTTTTTATCGTAATTTCTGAAGAGAAAAAATTATTTCGGTTCCATTCTTAGGTACTGGTCTGAAAATTTTTGAAAAAGGGGGGAAGGAGGGGACATGAGTCTGCTGTTTGTCAAACAACACAACGTGGTCTGGCTTATTCAACTTGGTTTTTGATGACTTCAATTGGAAGGTGGTTTGTTTAAAAGAGTGCGTAACTTGCCCCATGAAAATTGGAACTATTGGTGCCCCATCTATGTAAGGATTTAATAATTATAAATTAACATTTTGGATTTATTAATTTAAGGATAAAGTGTTTTTAAAGGAATATCAAATGAAACCCTCTGTGCGATCTGCGATTATACTTACCCACTTGTTTTTATATACAAACTGCTATAAGGAAAATTGTAATAAAATAGTAAAAATTAAATCTGCATTAAATTCCATAAGTATCTTTTTTTTAATCATTTTATCACTAACCTCAAAAAAGTAATGATATCAATGCAAAAACCCTTGACGGGTTAAAAGTTTCTGACGCAGCACTTTATCTTATGCTCTAAGAATTTTAAATATGGAACTTAAAAATACTGATATCAAATTTTGAGTGACGTTATGCTATTTCTTAAAAAATATATTTGTATTTATTTCATCATTTTATTTTTGTTTTATTTATAATCGCATGTGCAAAAGTTATGTTCAACATGAAAAGCTGCATAAAATTTTATTCGCTGTTGCTTTATCATTTACATCTCTCATAAATTCAAAATATGAGTTTTAAAAGATATGATATAAAATTTAAGTGACGCCTTGATGTGACTTTAAAAAGTTTGTTTTAAAATTCAATTTAAATTCTTTTTGACTTGGTTAAAATATTTTTTTACATCTACACAATACTTTTAATTTTCCAATTCACTGTTAAATATATCACTTTCATTGAATCTATACTATGCATTGAAATGTATTTATTTCAATAAATTGATTTATCTTTTGTGTCACGCTATTCAAAATTGTGAGTAAGATTTATGTAAATGGTTTCTTTGCGTCATTGTGTCCAAACTACATGAAATGTATGAAAAAGGATAGTTTGACGCAAATAAACCATTTACATAAATCTTACTCACAATTTTGAATAGCGTGACACAAAAGATAAATCAATTTATTGAAATAAATACATTTCAATGCATAGTATAGATTCAATGAAAGTGATATATTTAACAGTGAATTGGAAAATTAAAAGTATTGTGTAGATGTAAAAAAATATTTTAACCAAGTCAAAAATAATTTAAATTGAATTTTAAAACAAACCTTTTAAAGTCACATCAAGGCGTCACTTAAATTTTATATCATATCTTTTAAAACTCATATTTTGAATTTATGAGAGATGTAAATGATAAAGCAACAGCGAATAAAATTTTATGCAGCTTTTCATGTTGAACATAACTTTTGCACATGCGATTATAAATAAAACAAAAATAAAATGATGAAATAAATACAAATATATTTTTTAAGAAATAGCATAACGTCACTCAAAATTTGATATCAGTATTTTTAAGTTCCATATTTAAAATTCTTAGAGCATAAGATAATGTGCTGCGTCAGAAACTTTTAACACGTCAAGGGTTTTTGCATTGATAGACTATACACGAGATGCGCTCACGGAATTTCGAAAAGAAAAAATTAGTTCCAAAATGTCCACCAGATGGCGCTTTTCCGGAAAAACATTAAATTTACAAACATTAAAACACAATAAACGGCCAAAACACCCGGTTTTACATTTTATTACTCATAATTCTTATTCTGGATTGTTAATATTGTTTTCGTATCCCGTTTTGGTCGTTTAATGTGTTAAATTTAATGTTTTTTCCGGGAAAAGCGCCATTTGGTGAACATTTTGGAACTAATTTTTTTTTTCTAAATTCCGTGAACGCATCTCGTGTATAGTCTATATACCAAATTTCATTGCATTCCGCTCACCCGTTTGCGCTGTAGGATGCTGTTTATAGGGAAGTTTAATAATAACCACCCTGTAGAACAATATGTGTTCCATTCTAAAACCTTTCCTGAAAGATTATATAACAACCAGTTCTAATTTCATCGAACTTAACCCAGTAGAAACTTTTAAAAAGGCTAATATTTCTAAATAGGGTTCACTGATTAAAGAACTTTCCAGGGCCGAAACTAGCCTTTTTTGCACCCGGGGCAAGCATGGATTTTGGCGCCCCCCCCCCCCCCCCCCTCTTCCGCAAAGTATATTTATAAAGAGAATTTTACTAATTTTCTAATAGCCGACTTATTTTAAAATTTAAAATATGTAATCTTAAAATATGTAATACTGAACTTCGTAATTTACAATGGCGGATCCAAGGGGGAGGTCACGGGGGTCATGACTCCCCTCTGAACACCAACAAAATTATTCTAAAAATTCTTTTTAATATGAAATATGCAATAGAGACCTGATTATCTGAATCCCGCTTAACCGAGTTTCCGCTTTCACCGAGTTATTTTCTTCTGATGGACTGACGGCTTCTATTATCATGAAACAGCCATTATAAATGAAGTGTTAGGTGAAGATGAAAGAGCAGTCGTAAAAAGTTAGAACTCTGATTTTCTGGTCAGAATGGGGAGAAAAAAAATGGCCATATTTTTTTTTAGAAAATGATCCATTCCAAAGGTATAATTCTTGATTTGCGCCCCTTCGTTCTGGTGCCCGGGGCACATGCTTCCTCTGCCCCCCCCCCCCCCCCCTTAGTTTCGGCCCTGGAACTTTCGTACATAATTCTATAACTAAGCAACGCAGAATGATATGTGTTATATACGAAACGCTTTCTTGAAAATTTATCTAACTAACAATGCAAGTCTTCTCAAAATCCATTCAAAAGAACTCAAGTTATATGTGGTCGGACCGAAATTGCTCTTTGAATTTTATATGTGGAGTAGATAGTTAAATATATTTTTCATAATCGCGTTAAAGCGATTGTAGAACTTTCAGGAATGTAGCGTAGGCTATACGCCGTAGATCTTTTGGATTTTTTAAAAAACTACTCACCCCCATATCTATAACATATATACTCTCTAGTATATAATCCTCTGCCTGTAGATTTTATGTTATTTTTTTTTGCAACTACACCACTGAGAACTTTCCTCATAGATCCATAACTAAAAATATAAAATTGTATGTTAAATATTGAAACAATCCCTGAAATATTACTAATTGTGTAACTCCAATTAAAATACGTTCAGTATAACTTTAAATAAAAGGTAATCTTTCACAATCGGGTTCACCTAGTTTTAGAACTTTCTCTTGTAATGTGATTTTCTGCAATCTGATTTGTTGTCAAGTTTGTGCTTCCAAAAAAACAATAACCCAGAAGAAAACTTCGTTACAGAGAAGTACCATGCAAGAAGTACCAATCATGCAAGAAATACCAACCATCCATAAAAAAATTATCTAACTAACAATGTTACCTCTCATCAAAATACATCTAGCAAAACTCAAATTATAAACGGGTATGAGCAAAGACAAATTTGCATTTTATCTAATTACAGTAGATGCATCTTTAATAATTGCGTTCATCTTATTCTATAACTTTTCCAATAGCTCTATAACTAAGCAACATATAATGGAATTTTATATACAAAAACCATTCCTAAAAAGTTATGTAACAATGCCACTTGGATCAAAATCTATTCAATGGAATTTTTTTAAAGGCTAACCTTTAATAATCAGGTTCACTTAATTTTTTAACTGTTTCCTTTATCCCTATAACTAAGCAACATAGAACACTGTGTATACACAAACCCGTTCTACAAACATTACGTAACTAATAGTGGCATGTCCTATCAAAATATTATAAACAATCGGACTGAAATGCAAAATTCCGTTTTAAATAGGTAGTAGATGATGATGATACGATTTTCTGTAATAGAATTAATCGAAAAGTTTTCGCTTCATACGTAAACGATGCTTTCAACATTATAAACTAATACACCGGTTGGCGAGGTCTGCGATTACAGAAGATTAATCAGGAATCCCATGAACGACTACCCAAAGAAAGGTGAATACGTGGCTTTTGTGATACTTTTATGCTAGCCGGACGCAAGTAATAAGCCAACAAAGACTCTTTCCATATGTTATTCTTATTTTATTATTTTCATTCAAAATATAAACGTTTCACTCATTTCATTTAAAATACATGCCTTTCACTAATTTAATTTAAAAACTGATGAAAAGTAAAACAATAATAGGAAATAATGCCATAACTTAAAACAAAGAATTGTTTTTAATTTACATACGCGAAATGTAACTACTGCTATTAGCAATTTTAAAAATGCTAATGGCGAGATTTACACGCGGGTGACATAAAAGTAGCCATTTTTTCTTCTTATCCAGGAGCAAACGATAAATCACGATGTATTATTTCAATTCCAATTTCTTCCATTGAAAAAAGTAGCACATACGTATTATCTGGACCATGTGATAGATCGCCAAAAATGGTTGACAATTGCCAATCTTGTTTATCGTTTGCCAATTACTTTCAAAACAGTAATTTAACATTATTAAATACATAACCTTCTTAAAAACGGCAAATTTTTTAAACCAAATAAATAAATAAAATATATAACATAAAACTGCCTATAAACTATAATTTAAAAAAAACTATAATAATAAAATTAATTCAAAACTATAATAAATAAACTATCAAATGGACAAAAAATAAGGGTTGCTGTAATTAGTGTAATTGTCTTGTATCTGACATGTAAGTACCATGTAAGTACCAGATTTTTTTTTAAGTCGTACAAACATTGCTTTCATATTTTAATATTTTCGTTTTATAATGTTAATTTTTCAATGGATCGCTTCCTTGTATTTTAAATAAATCCATTATTTTATTTTATTTTTTCAAGGCGTTTGTATTTATTTATTTTTTTCAAACTCATATAGCCGTTTTAATTCTTTAACCAAAAAAATTAACAAAAATCTTTGAATTGAATTTCTTCCGTTGCTACAGTAATGGAAGTACCATATGAATGAATATGGATGAATTATCACTTGTATTGTTAGAGGTTTTGGCGCCAAAGACATCGCCAAATTAGAAAAATATAAAATATCTCACGAACTATTGGACTTAAGAGAATTTGGCTAGTACCATTCGATTCAGCATACAAAAATACACTAAAATATGTTATCAGTTAAAAAATAACTATAAAATCAGATTTTAAAGGAATTTTTTAAAAGTTCGTTCTCTATTTTACCCCCCTTAGGGGTGGAATTTTAGAAAATCCTTTCTTAACGGCACTCTATGTCATAGTATTTTTACCCCAATTATCAAAATTTTAGGTTCAGTAGTGTGGGCTGCGCGTTGATTAATACAAAATCCAGACTTTCTTTTATGTATATAGATGTGTGTGTACACTTACATGTCTATAATTAAAATAAAATCATTTGTGTTAAAAAAATATAATACAAAATGTTAGCCCATAGGGAAATTCAATTATGTGATTTCTCATTACCTAATATAATTATGAACCACCTGAACATAGACTTTTCATGCTTACATTGTTCATTTTTATAAATTGTTTTCTTAAATTTTAATTATTTTTGTAAAACGATAAATTTAGAAAATTTTGCTGCTCAAATGAATGTTTCATTTTTCAACCGAGTGAAGATATGTACGTACAGGCTGGGAGTCGAACGTTGTCCTAAATTGCCAACGCTCTGCCCATTGAGCTACATGGGCCGACAACCAGCCGACACAATTCATTCAGGCAACTAGCATCTGATCTGCCACGTAGACAGCTCAACAGAATATACCGCAGCTCATGGAACTCCACTAAACGATGGATCTACAGATAAATTTTATTACACTTACGAATACACACATATTACATAATTCACTCAGACAACCTAATTGGTAATAGCATCTGATCTGCCGTGTAGACAAGCTCAACAGAATATACCGCAGCTCATGGAACTCCACTAAACGATGGATCTACAGATAAATTTTATTACACTTACGAATACACACATATTACACAATTCACTCAGACAACCTAATAGGTAATAGCATCTGATCTGCTATGTAGACAAGCTCAACAGAATATATGCAGCTCATAGAACTCCACTAAACGAAGGATATGTAGATACACTTTATTATATTTACGAATGCACACATATTACATTTGCGAATAGGTAACTTCCCAACTGAGTAGAAGACTTTTTAAGACTCAAAGTAACTTAGAAAATTATCCATTCTTATGAGATATCTTTATCAATCAGTGTGAATGATAATAAAGTATATCTACATATCTATTGTTTAATAGAATTTCATTACCTGCTCGCATATTCTGTTGAGCTGGCTATATGGCAGACCAGATGCTATTGTCAATAGAGTTCTCGGAGTGAATTGTGTCGGCAGATTGCCGGTTCAGGTTCAATAGGATGACTGTCAGCAATTAAAGCCAAGGATTTAGGTTTCCCTCAGTTGGAAAATTGTCAATTCGTATGATATCTTTATCAATCAATGTTAATGAGTTAAAATTAATAAAGTGTATCCTGCTCGTATTCTGTTGCTCTGGCTACATAGAAGACCAAATGCCATTGTCAATAAGGTTGTCTGAGTGAATTGTGTCGGCCGGTTGTCGGTCCAGGTAGCTCAATATAGGGTTGGTAATTTAATCCAAAGGTGTTGGGTTAAATTCCCCGCCTGGAAGTTTTTTCACTTAGTTGGAAAATTGCCAATTTGTATGATATCTTTACCAATCAGTGTGATTTAGTTAAAAATAATAAAGTGTATCCAAGTATCCATCGTTTAATAGAGTTTCATTACCTGCTCTTATATTCTGTTGAGCTGGTTACATGGCAGACCAGATGGTATTGTCAATAAGGCTGTCCTAGGGAATTCTGTCGGCCGGTTGTTGGTCCAGGTAGGTCAATAGGCAGACTATTGACAATTTAAGCCAAGAGTTATTTTAAATTTCTGGCCTAGACACTTTTTCACGCAGTTGGAAAATTGTCAATTCATATGATATTGTTCTAATCAGTGTTATTGAATTTAAAATAATAAAGCGTAGGAAAATAATTTGTAATAATGTACTACGTCGGCATTGAACATCTACTTTCTGTTAGTGAAAGCCGTATTTCGCTAATTATATTAAGTAAGGCGTGATCACTTAATTAAATTTTCCAATTGGTTAACACGGTATTTTACGATTGGAAAGGGTGGGACCTGTATCGGTGAATCCACCCCTTAATTTTGAGTTAACATTTATACATCTGAAACGATACAAAATGGAGTTATTATAAGATTAGATTTAAACAGTGATTAATTATCTCTTTCGCGAGTCTTTATTCATCAAAAAAATTAAGTAATGCAGATACAATGTTGAATTGAGAGGGTGGCCCTGGTGGGGACATGCCCCCTCGGAACAATGAGATGTCATCGCCCCCCCCCGTAAGATTTAAGATTTTACATTTTCAATGGTCAAAAAATGCAATACCCAAAAATGTCAAAATGCCCCCCCCCTCTCCGCCCGTAGCCATAGAAATTCCTCCCGGAGATCAGTGCCTGAATTCAACACTGATGAAGAATGATGAACTCAAAATAATACTATTGCATTTAAATTAAAAATGCCAGATTCACTTGAGAAAACACATAAATATCTTGTAACTATACACAAGTTGAATAAAACAAATCAATGCTGGAACTTCTTTCCAAATATATACTTACAATGAAAATCCAGAGTCAAAATATTTGCATAAACAGTCATCTTAAAATAACTTTCAATGCATTTTAAACATTGGCTTTCGGAAATATTCAATGCATTCCAAAGTTACAAGAAAACGATTGTCTTTAGCAAAAGCTTTTTTCTTTCTTTCTTTTTTTTTTTACTTTTTTTATTTTACTTTTTAAATTATCTTGTTAGAAAAGTCTATGATTCACCGAGTTAATATTCAAAGGTCCCTTGAGAGATGACAAAAAAGAATGAAAAATAACTGTTATACTTTCATTTATGTTAAAGAAAATTTAATCAAAAAATGTGAATATATAAGAATGAACTGGAAGGCAGAAAAGTTAATTGATTGAAAAAGAAAGACTATGACAATAATTGTTTAAATGCGTATCATTGAATTTCCTATAAAATTTCGCTTTTAAACTTAAGGAAAGAAATGTGTTAGCTAAAAGTAATTTTCGCTGCATAAAGAAGAATGTTATGTTGTAATAGTTGTAATAGTATTGTACAAGTACATGTTCAAATAAAATGCTTAGTCAGCAATGTGGTCTAACTTTAACTCGTTTGTTAGCTCATCAGCGAGATTTTTTAAAACTAATACTGAAACAAAATAAATGTCAAGTCCGAGTATTAGTTGCGCTCAGAGGGTTCCGTGCAATAAATATATGAATTATTAACTGTATTATTAAAAGAAAATCGTTGCTAAAAGAATAATGAGACTTTGTAAAAAAACTATGCAACGTAGGGTTGGGTATAGCTGCATATGCTTCAAAAGTATGAATGGGTATACCATAAAAGTTCAAAGATATAAGAAGCCTAAATAATATCAAACATTGCTATTCCCTATAACTTTTTTTTTCTTATCCTAATCTGCTTATGATGAACTTAGTTCGGTACTGACAATAAAAGTAGTTCATATTTAAACCATTGCGCCCTGGCGCTGTTAGCGGATGTATGTCACTAGCCGCCAATGTTAGCGCATCTGACAGATTTTTTTTTTTTTTTTTTTTTTTTTTTAGAAATTTTGAATTCACACCACAAAAATTTAATAGCAATTTTCTTTTACTTTATTTACGGAAAAGGAATCGTCTTGGTAGGAGCCCTCGGGATTCCGCCAGAACTTCCAAATTATACTTTTAAACCTTGCATTGCTTCGAAATTTATCTTTATGTTCCTTTTCATTTTTAGTTGGAGGTTACGCGAAGAGGCGTTTCACGCCGAGTTGGCACTCCTTAAGCACCACGATGTCATGCCATTGTAAAGCAAAAATAGGAGTTAAAACTCTCTAGTGAGCATTCGGAATGTATCTTTAAGAAATGAGCCATATATCATGATGTATTGTACGTCATTGTCGGAAATGACCAAAATAACATGACGTCATAGAGCGCAAGAGGTTAAACTTTGCCATTTCATAAAACTAAGTTTAGCGTACTAATGAACTTTCCTTTTTAGACCAATGTCAGACGGGCGTCTTTTTGCCTGCTTTTTTGCTTACGTATTATCCATTCACAATGCTATAGCATTAAAACAAAACCCCCGTTCAAATTTTAAACTTGACATTGTGCTAAGCGCGCTTCGAAAGGAAGTCACAAAGTTGCAATGCCGGCTTTGTCCGTGCCACGTTTTTCCAGTCAGGTTTTTAATTAAGGCCCTACTTCAGTCACGGCAAAAGACCCGTTCGCTAATGCTATTCCTATGGAAGAAATTTATAAAGATATCTCGGTCGCATTTCAATATTTTTAAATGCTTTCTTTTGCATTGAATAGTTGAGATCGATCTACATGCAGGCCGTTGTTTACTTTTTCGATTTTGATTGTAGATATTTTTTATGAGGATGCTTTTACTTTCAAAACCGGTTCCGAAAATGAAAGTGTCCTCATAAGAAATACCTGTAAACAGAATCGAAAAAGTAAAAAACGGCCTGCATACAGATCGATCTCAACTATTCAATGCAAAAGAAATCCTTTAAAAATATTGAAATGCGACTCAGATATCTTTATAAATTTCTCCATAGGATTAACATTAGCGAACAGGTCTTTCATTTGACTGAAGTAGCCTCTTAACCTGTAAAGACACGGGAGGCGTATTGTGAGATCCACTCAATGCAAATTCATCTCGAATCTCATAGTATTTACGTGATTAATTCTAATTAAATTACTCTGTTTTTAACAATTTGACATCGATTGCTTTTATACTGCTACAGGCATTGTATTACACAAATGTATCATTAAAAATTGCTATCTGGGCTTTAAAAACCGATGACACATAGAGTACTCTGCCCCTGTCATTATATATGTCCGAACCGTACTTGTCTTTAAAAATTAATATCTCGGCTAATTACCGACGATTTTTTTCGAAAATCATTATCAACAATGCTTTTATACTTCTGCTATGATTGGTACCATAAGCGCTCCTCAACACCTTTGCTGAATGCGTTCAAATCGAAATTTAAAAATAACTAAAAAATTTACTTAAAAATGAGCTTTTCTCAAAAACTATGGGACCTATAGTATATGGTAATCGCTATAATTTTCCTGCTAGGTTTAAATTAACGTCTACTACCTCTAATTTTTTCAAAATTTTAGTTTTAACAGATTCGAAAATAGATGGTGGGGGGGGGGGGGCATTATTTTGCACTACATTTTCGATGATATCTCTAAAAATATAATAATTAAACTTAAAAGAAATGTATTTTTGATTTCAGCGTTACGAAAGCTTTTACACGATATCCCACGCGATATACATAGAATAGATTTTGTTTTGCAAGTAACTTAATTATCTCCTCTACATTTTTTCTAAATATATCTGTGAATGTTTAATAATCTGTAAATATGTAGGTCAATAGCCTTTATTACTTCCCCAATTTGAACTTTCCACGGTCCATAGTTTACGAGTAAAATGGCTGTGACAGACGAACAGGCAGACAGACACAGGAGTGATTTTATAATGATTCCGTTTTTACTTTTTTAGTACGGAACCCTAAAAACAAAGAAGCCTGTTTATTTCAGAGTTTATATACTAATAAAAGAAAAATGGTTTTGTGTCCTTGTAGGTCCCTTCTTGATAATGGCTGGGGATAACTACGGCACGTACAGGTCTGAAAATTTGGATGAGGATAGTTCAAGGCAGGCCCTAATGCACCTGAGCAGGGTTGTTAAAAATCACGATTAAAAAAAAAAATCCGATTTATTTGATTTATATCGGATTTATTTGATTTATATCAGATTTTTTTATTAATATTATTTGTGTACTTATTTATGTACGTGCATGTATTTATTTTTTCTGTATAGATTTATGCATTTCTATTAATTTCATTACATTTCCTAGATAAGAATTCAAGATATTTTAAATAAAAGTTAAAAATTGTTGCAAATAAATTTAAAAGATTCACTTAAACTTTTATTATTCTACTATTAAATTTAAATTGTTATAGATATATCTATGCATGTTCTGAGTATAAATTTCCAGTTAATTTAGAATTATTTATTTTTCATTAATGTATTACTCCAATAATATATATATATAATATAAACACATAATGTAACAAAGGATTTTAAATGTATATGTGTATTCAATTGCTGATTCAGATTTACGAACGTTATTTTTATTACATACACTGCAAGTTTATTTGTGTTTCACATTCTTGCCATAATCCCCACCATTTTATCACTACACTATTCGGATAATGCTATCACACCTTTTCCAAAAATAGTATGTTTTTCTGTAAAATAAAGCCGCATTGGATCTTTTTTTTCCACGCGAACTATTTTTCTTATGTATCAACAAATTCAAAAGATCACTGTAACCGTACCTAGTATTAGTAAATGACATTGTTTCAACTTTTGATTCACACTATACTATACTAATCTAATGATTGACAAAATAGTTATCCGAAGAAAATTAATCACACAACTGAAAGCCTAAAATTATCAATTGTCAGTGTCATCTTCCCAGCCGTTGACAATTTCAAGAATCAATCATGCTTACTGGACAGTAGTAATGACTGTTTAGTTTAGAAATAACAGGGATTTGTTTAGAAAAAATTTGGGTTCTTTAAAGAGCCTTTCATAATTTTTTAAATATTTAGACAGGACCCCTCATGTAAATTTTCATCTTAAAACAGGGTCCTTCACAAAATTCTTTGTCTTCAAAATAGACCTTTCCTCAAACTTTTCTGTCGCCAGACTTAAACTTTCACAAATTAGTTATGTTAAAATAAATGTAACTTGTCACAAAACAATTGAAGTCAACAAAGTACCTATTACATACTCTTTTTTATACATAAATAAACGATCTTGTTAAAAACATAAACAAGAACCTATATATAATGAATTTTTCAAATTCACAAAATTGTGATTAAATTTTTCAATAAAAAAAACTTCGCAAAAACAGGGCACATAAATCCTGGACAGACCCAGGAATAAGAAAGGTACAGTAATTCCTTATATTTTCAATTGCAGTAAGCAATGAATTCTAGGAAAAGAAAGGAAAAAGGGATTAGTCACAGCTATTAAAGTATTTTCAGTTATAGAAGAATGATGAAATTGGAATTATATAATTCTGTGTTAGACAAATAGTTGAAATACTTACTATGTTATAGTCAAAGTACTGACCATATTATTTGATCAATATTTGAATCACCAACATATGTGATACAGTAATTTGCAGGTCTAAGAATAAAATAAACTCGGGAATTGTGTGCAATCTGCTTCAGAGAAAGTAACTCTGCACTAAGTACTATTATATTAAATACATTATTTTAAATAGATTTAACTATAGCTTAAGCATTTAACTTGCAAAAATGAACTGATCATTTAAAAAAGAAAACAATTTAAAAATGATAAGTATTTATCAATATTTTTGAGGAATGCACTAAGGATTGATAATATTTTTAATACATTGCATTTACTTTCATAAAATAATAGTATTTTAAAGTTTTACTTAATGTTATTAAAAGGTAATTTTTAATCTGAAATGAATGAGGACTTTTCTTATAACATAAATGATGAATTTGATTCTTATTTAACCTGTAAATATCAATGTTAAAAAAAAAAAAAAAAAAAAAAAAAAAAAAAAAAAAAAACTGATTTAAATCAAAGATTTTTTTAAAAAAATCATTTGATTTAAATCATGATTTAAATCGCGATTTAAATCATGATTTAAATCGCGATTTAAATCAAGCTGATTTAAATCGAACAGCCCTGCCTGAGGCTCAGATTTTTCTTTTAACTTACCGAGATGTTAGTTAAAAATCGCTACGAGCACTCATCAAAAAGACATTGTTTTTCTCAAAATGACAGGCAGTGTCCGTTCCGTAAGATCGCCAGCAGTGAAAATCCGATGGCTGCTAACGGCTTTTTTTTTTTTTTTCGCTTCTTTCCAAGCTCCCATCGTCTTAAGTACTTAACATACGGAAAAACAAAAAATACCAAATCATATCTAATTACCTTAAGCTTTATAACAGCACAATTGATTAAAAAATATATA
Organism: Maratus speciosus; assembly: GCA_963932465.1. Classification (NCBI taxonomy): domain Eukaryota; kingdom Metazoa; phylum Arthropoda; class Arachnida; order Araneae; family Salticidae; genus Maratus; species Maratus speciosus. Next base: position 347,088,505 of record OZ010790.1, read on the forward strand.
GACGTTAATCCCTTTAAAAAATTATTTTGAAAACTTCGATTTTCGGATTTTTCCCCTTGTGTTTCGTAAGTTATATCCACCGAACTAATCAAAATACGAAAAAACGAAAACTGTCCACTTAACCAGCATGTATTCGTCTTTAAAACGCCATAATCCGTTTGAAAAAATATTAATTTTAATTCTTTCAAAAAAGTGTTTTGGTATTTTCACGTTTTTTCGAATAATTTAAAAATTTCCATCCGCCATTCCGATCTAAATACGTATAAATAAAAATACCCACTTAATCCACATACATTTAGCTTTAAAAAAACGTCTTCGTTCGTCAACGTTTGAAAAAAATATTAATTTTTACTTTTTTATAAAGTCTTTTAGTTTCCAAAAGTCCCTCTCGCAATTTTAGTCTTTTTATTTTGCAATGTTTAAATTTTTGCATCTGCGATTTTTAATCGAAATACGAAAAAAAAAAAAAAAAATTCTTATTTAACAAGAGTAAATTTAACTTTATTCTTGACTGAAAGTTCCTTTCCGACTTCTGCAGCCATTTTTTTTTTCTAGGGGAAAAGAAACTAAATATTAACCTTTTAACAGGAATTTTCAGACAGGTAATTTGAATCACATATAAAAATTTTAAACCAAAGTGCTTGCATAAGTACTTAAAATCTACGCAATCTCTACTTTTTGGTGATCCTCCTCCTACTACTTTTGTTTCAATTTGAACATCAATGTTTTTACAAATAAATATCAATATTTTACACAGGCATCAAAAACATTATATTTATAACTGATAAAAGTTGAAAAGCGTTTTGACAAAAAAAAAAAAAATAAATAAATAAAAGTATTAAACGTTAAATATTTCATGCATTTCGCACTCGAAGACGTGCGCTGCCGGAGGTATGTGAGACCCGCAGTATTAGGAGCATTTTGAATGACTTTCGTTTAAACATATAAACATCTTTTACACTCATTTTAAGTATATTTTAGGCTATTCGTACTGATCAGGGGAAATGGGGGAAGCTAGTTGTTGAATAAAACGGTACATACATGAAAAGTCCTTTCAGCCAAGTGCCAGGAGGAAAAAGTAGCTGTCATATTCCTTATTTTTAAAAATCCAGAATATTTTACTCAAACACCCTAAGCTAAAATTAGTGTAACCCGAATACAGAAGATACAATACCGGATTTTGTGAATAGTGAATATAAATGAGAGTTTCGTCAAATTAGTCAACTATGTGAAAGTCGACTTCATTTAGAGCGACTTATGTTTGGTCGTCAAATATGGCGATATCTTGAAGTGCCCGCCATTTTAAAATAACATGGTGGATGAAGCTAATCAATTTACTTAGTCGAGACCTTGATAAGTCCTGTTTACATGCTCAATCACATCCAAACTAGTTAATAAATACGTGTGCTGTCGCATGACAACTGTTTCAAAATGACAGCCAACATAGAAATTCAAACTTCTATATCTCTGCCAATTTTTAAGATACCGACGAAAGGAAAAATCTGGAATCCTTGTATCAGAGTCAAACATTTAAAAGAAAAAGCTTTTTCAATTTGTAATTTTTTTGTATCTCTTTTTAAATTTTAATATTTTTTAAAATGGCCACCATTTTGAAACAAGGTGGCGTTGGCTTACGAACTAGGTTGAGACCTTCTTCTGTCCTGTACACATACGTAGTCACATCCAAATCTGTTGATAAATGCGGGTGCTATTGCATGACAAAAATCCGCTCCAGTACACCTAATTTTTCGAAATTCCTATAATTCGTTTTCTTTCCTCCCCCCGCTCTTTATCTTTTTCTCCTCTTTTTTTTAACTTTCCCGGAGTCATAGGGCATTTCTGATTGGTTTCCTCGTCTGCGCGAGAGATCGACTCCGCGGTTGTTTCTCAACCGTGTATTGCATTTCGCCGTTGACAATCGAGCTATGAGGTACGCCTCGCTGGCTCTCTGCCCCCTTTTTGATCTACATTTTTATTTTTATTTTATCTTCATTTTAATATTTAAACACTGATGATGAAGCCTTAGAGACTTCGAAACAACTGTATGCGGTCTATACACACTCCCATTTGTGCTTTTTTAACGCTGTTTTTCTTTCTTAAAAATTCACGTTGTTTCAAAATCTCAGCTAACATAGAAATTCAAACTGCTATATCTCTCAGCCATTTTTTAAGATAAAGACGAAACACAAACTGCTCCGGAATCCTTCTATCAAGCTCAAACACTTAAGAAAAAAATCTGTTTCAGTTATTAAATTTTTTGTACTTCTTTTTACATAAAGAAACTTTAAATGGCCACCATTGTTAAAGACGGTGGCGGATGAAGCTGGCGAACGAACTCGGTCAAGACATCGGTATGTACTATGCACATACTAAATCACATCAAAAATCGCTTCAAACTACGAGAGTTACAGCATGACAAAAATCACGCACATAACACACATTATATGTATATATAAATATCAACATTTGAATGGATGGTGGTTTTGGAGTGTGAGGGCCATGATGGGTGAAAACATACCAAAATTACCCAGAATTGCTTCCTTGAGCACGACTGGAATTGGAAGCTTTTTACTTTTTGTTAGGAAAGCTATACCTAAAAAGGTACATACATTTTATGAACTACACTAGTTCAATTAATTATCACGAATGAATGGTATTATAAGTTTTAATTTCAGCCTATGTAAATTCAACTCAAAAAAGTTGAAAGCTAAATTTACTATCTGAGTGCGTGCGTGCGTGCTTGAAAGAGAGAGGAAGTTCTTCTCGAAAATGACACCCCACCAGTGGCTGAGAGGTTCTGCTCTCGAAGCTGGTAGACAGGAGGTGCTGGGTTCGAACCCAATCGCGCCCGTCGGCCTAATCGTTCGGAGTTTTCGTGGTTTTCTTCGAACCGTAGATTTCCATGCGTTAATACGGATTAGGTTCCCTTAGAAAGACCTCCACGGAAGGCACTCCCCCTAGGGCCCATATCCCTCGTGTAGATAATTGGCCGTCAACAATCAACCCAACCCAACTCTTCTCGAAAATGGTTGTAACACGAAGTTTCCAGAATAGGCTTTTCAACTATTTTTTAAAATCGATTTTATCAATTTGCATTTTAAAAAAATTATTATCCTGTTTTTTTTTTTCTTTAATAAAAGGTTAATACATTTTGTAAAATACACTTGATGCAATTAATTATCATGAAAGAATGGACTTATAAGTTTGAATTTCATACATTCTTTAAGAATTGGCTTCGTTTACATTCATTAACTTTTAATTTCATTTGTTTTAAAAACAAGCTAGTACGAAATCAATCGAAATAGAGGTATTTTGCCGGTATGGGTGTTTAAGAAGCAATATATTAAAAACAAAATTGTACTGCGATCAAATTTTTATCTAAATGTTTTTACTTTCATTAAAAAAAAAACTTTTCCAGGCTATTACAAAAATTAATAAAAATTTGATTGAAGTCAAAGATGACTTTTCTTACAACAATTTTGTGTCATACATAAATTTATGACATTTTTTTCAATCATTCATAATACGAGGATCGATAAAAAAGGGTTACAAGGGCAATAAAAAATTATTTATTGACAATAGACAGAAAATACAAAATGAAATTAAGAGGTATATTTACCGATCACTTTTCCACATAATCACCAAATCTATTTAGGCATTTATCTGACCACAGGACCAACTTGTGTAACCCAGTTTGATAGAAATCATGTCCCTGCTTATTGAACCAGTTCTCAGCAGCTGTTTTTACATCGCTGTTTGAAGAAAATCTCGTTGAGAATAAGTGATTCCTTCAAATTCGGATTCAGGAAATAGTCACTGGATGCCAAATCTTGTCTGTGTTTTAGGCGTGTGTGTGTGGGCGGGGGAGGGGGGGATGACTCCACACTAAGTTGACTTCCCACTTGAACTTTTGCAGTATTTTTGAGTTTGGTGAGCAGTATGAGGTTGGTAATGTCATGCAGGAGGATGACACCATTACTTAACAATGCAGGCCGTTTGCATTGGATGGCTTCACGCAATCTTGTCAAAGTGGCACAAACGAGAACACTTTTCTAAACATCTTACTATTTCAATCCCTCTGACACGTCACCGAACTTAACATTACCTACCCACACAACTGTTGGAAGATATTTAGCATCATCTGTATCCCCTTTGGAAAAATAACATTCACTCCAAAATAATTACTTTTCAAATGCTGCTGCTTGTAACCCTTTTCTTTTATCCATCCTTATATATTAGTTATTATACTATATTATACCCCGATTGATTTTACATAGTTTAAAATAAGAAATAAAACTAATGAAAACAATTTTACCTGAACAACTCTTTTCATTCAGATGCATATGATTAGCTTCCTTAGTGAAGTATTAAAAATTCGCTGAAATAATGATGTGAAAAAGACATTTGAAGCTACTTATAAAAATGCCAAATAATACCTTCTTTTTAAAATTAAATTACAATATAATTTCGATGCTTGCAATTCTTTAACAAGACTTACTCTTTTTTGCACATTTTTTCCTTTTTTTCAAAATAATTGAAATAAAGAAAATGTTTGTACTCTTCATTGTCCGAAGTGGAGCTTTGTTATCTATACACATCACTATATTAACTATACGAAAAGACCTTGTGAATATTTATTATTTTTTCCTACTTATTACTATTGCATTTTCTCTTATTTTTTGTTAGCTTAAATATTTCTTTTAAGTGTATCATGAAAGTAATTATAAAAATGTGACTAACATGGGAATAAAATATTCAACTTCCATTGTTTTAATATGTGTTATATATTGGCTCATTTCGATAAAAAACATTGCACTTCAAATTGTAGCTAGCATAATTCTTATTTAATTTATGCAGAAAAATATGAGAATATAGCGAAGGAAATAAAAATTAAATTTCTTTACATTTTTATGACAAAATATCTTCTAAATGGATTTTTTATAATTTGTTGTTTTAAGTATATACATCCATAAGTGAATATAGAATTCAAATTTCTCTTATAAGGTTTTCGATTCATTAAAATGCGTCAACAAAACGTCTTAGAGTATGTTTGCTATAGCTTTGTGTAAATATAAATTTTAGAAGATTAAGCTTTTATACGAATAAAAAGTGCAAATATTTGCCAGTAAAAGGCCTCTTCGACTTTTTTAGTAGTAACGTAGCTTGTAAGCTTTCACTTCACAAGTTGTAACTTTAGCAATGTTGAGTGAGACGGGAAAGAATGTTTTTTTTTTTTTTTTTTTTTTTTTTTTTTTTTTTTTTTTATGAAATAATGAAAAACTTCTTGATATTAAGAGTTTGTTAAATTTTGTAAATACAAGGCTTGATTAAGTTGGTATATTTATTCTGTTTCCTTTAGATTTGTTTTAAATGCATTCATATGTTATTTTTTTCCCTCTGTTGTAGCAATATTTACCTGTTTACGCATATTTGCATATGTATGTTACATGTTTGCATACATTATAGGTTACTTGTCAAATATTTACAGAGGAATAATAATCACGATGCAAAAACGTTCCAACGAATTCGTACATAGAACAACAATCTGTTTCTTTACAGCTAAAATTAATTTATTATTATTACTTAAATATCAGACCTACCACAGCAGCAAAATTAGTGGCATATGAAATGACAAAATATCTACTCTATATATATAAAATCCTAATGAAACGAATTTATGAAACAATTTACTGAACGATTACTGAAACGATTTACTGAAACGATGACTGAATAAACAACTGATTATGTTTCACGGTTATTTCTCCTAAAATATGGAATATTTTGCGAAGTAATTATCACCAAAAATCCGTATTGATCCGCAGATCTCAAAACTGGTATTAGAATTTTTAAATTCGAATTAGTTTTCGAAATATTTTTTTTTCTAATTTTAAATACTTTTCTCTCATGATGGCAACTCAAATTTTAATCATAACAGATATTTTTTTCATATTTTAGAAAAGGTTATTATTTTAAACTAATTTGGCGACCAGTTTGGCCTCCCTTAAATGTATGCTAAGAACAATGCATTTTTTTTTAAATTTCATTATCATTTTATTTAATACAAAAATTTCATTTAAAACTGAAAAGTTTAAAATTAATGGCTTTAACTTCTTTCTATTTTTTTAAACGAAACGAAAAGAAAAATATTAGGCGCAGATGTCATATACGCACCGGGATACCTAAATGGCGCCAAAATGGCGTTATTTTGCCTGACATGATTACTCGGCTGTAGTTGCTTGTTTATCAATAAATGCTTATTTGAATTTATTTTCTTCTTATTTACAAAAAATGTTATAAATTGTTTTGTTCTATATTTATTAATTAAACTTTTTTATTTATTGTTATTTCATTTTAAAAATAATAAAAAATAAATTAAAAATAGGTATGTAACTGGTATTCGAAAACGAGGTTTTCGCCAAATTGTCGTAAAAAATAAAATCACGCCAAACTCGATTAAATAATGCAACAAATCATGACATTTAATTTTAAATTCAAAGCAATGTTTTAATGGTACTACTTAGTTATCCCGTCGAGCTATTTTGCCAAATTATATAAATCGCCAAACCACTCGCCAAATTATACAAATTAACATAATTTTTATTTTAAACAACGAAAGAACAAATAAATTAGTAAAACATTAATAAAAATACAAATAAAACGTCGAAATAAAAATCACTTGATGGCGTAAACAAGCGTCGCTTCCTTAAAGTCAAGTTACGATCAACCATTACTGGCATTTAATCTTACATTTTGGCGATAGATTTTTGGTCAATGGGATAACCAAGCAGTACCGTTTTAATTTGCCAATCAAAAAAAAAAAAAAAAAAAAAAAAGATATTGGCGAGATTTGCACCCGGCTAACATAAAAGTACCAAGAATTCTTTGCGATCATGGCAACTTTTATGTAGTTTTATTCGAAAAAATAGTTTTGATTCTGTAATCACAATGGAAACCTTCTTTATGAAAAGCAAATGGCAGTTACATGACTTGGAGTATTATAATATAAGTGAAATGATGGCGATAGAATAATATTTTGCGACTTATCACCTGTGGCTGGTTAACATTAAAGTACCAAAATGACCGCTGGAATATGAAAAGCGAAGGGATCCGCCCGGAACTGTTGATGATAATCATATGACTTAGGCTATTATTATAGAGATTGTTTTCAATTCTAAAAACAGCGCAAAGCATATTTCCTAACGATTAAAAATTTATTTACGCGTGACTATTTAAAACAGAAAAAAAAACAACTTTAAAATTATTATTAAATGAGTACGTGTTAAAAGCAGGAAAATATTGAAAATTATGTTTTGAAAATTGTATTTACACATGACTTTTAAAAGAGAAAGGAAACTTTAAAATAATAAATACATCAATATGCGTTTAACCCTTCCAGGGACAAAGTTCTTCTATTCGTAAAATGTTAAAATCAGTGAATGACACCAGAATTTACCAACAAATTTCGAAATACGAAAATGCTTTTGTTCACTCACTTAATAAAAGGAAAATTTTCATTCCAATATTCTGGTGCCAATGTGGCCATTTAAGAATTAAAATTAAGTGGTCCAAAAATGAAGTACCACCCTTGAAGGGGTTAAGGCAGTAAATTGTATTATGTCAATCATTTATAACGCTGTTAAAATTACCTGGAGGCAAAGACTCTGTTTACTTAATTCATTTTATTTTAGCTTCTTTTCAAATGTTTAACTGATCTTCTTTAATCAAACACGAAAACAGCCATTGGATGTCTTAACAGCAACTGATTCGGCGTTAAATTTTCGCAATAAAAGGGAATTGAATGGAAACCCGTTTACAGGGATAACGCTACAGGTTTTTCCATTATAATTCAATCTTCTCTAATCTTTTTAAAACCGAACAGATTAGCGGGCTTTTAGATTCTGCGGTGTCTGAACGGGGGTTGGTGAGCGTAGCCCTCAGTTTCAGTAGTCCCCCTAGTTTCAATATAAAGAGATTGTAGCCGATAGAAAATATCAAATGATTAAAATCAAAATATAAATTCATTAATTACGGTAAGGTGGGTTAAAATGGGTAGTGGGATAAAATGAGTAATTTTTAAGAACTTATCTATAAATCATATATTGCGCATTAAAAATAAGTTTTAACTTTTAAAATATTTTCAAACATTTTTTAGCAGTATTTATACTCCGTCAGCAAGTTTGCAATTTAAATCTGGCAAAATATAACTTTCTTTCTCTTTAAGGAATGCTTCTTTTCCTATTGTTTTCCTAAAAACTTCCAAAAAGCTAATATTTCCTTTGATTTGTGATTATTATTTACCTTTGATTCGGCTATAAGAGATTCTGTATAACAGTTTGTCAAAAACAAGTAAGAACTATTTTGAATATTTCTTGTTTTAAGAGATTTTTTATGCGACGGGGAAAATGGGTATAAGGTACGCTTACAAATGTATCTGAAATTTTGAGAAATATTAAGGTATCATTAAGTATTATTATATTAAGGAATAAAAATGATTTTGAATGGATTTTTAGTGTAAAATAATTAATATTTACATATTTATTTAAGATTTGGTGGGTTTTTTTTTTTTTTTTTTTTTTTTTTTTTTTTTGAAAAAAATTTTTTTATAGTTTGAATAAGTGAATACATTAAAACTGTGTCTGTTTCTATTTCACAAGTACTTCTAACTTATGTGAAATTTCGAGTTAAAACGTTCGAGTTAAATCTGTAAAAACATCTAGAAAAAATACTTCATCCAATATTTGATGCTCATGGTACCCATCTACCAGGCAAAGTGATAAAACAACCAACTGACAATGAATTAATTATTTTTGGTCTTCCGATAAACACAAATCATTCCCTATAAACTTTAAAAATCGGAATTTTCGCCCCGCTGAAGTTTACATGCATGGAGAAAACTTTTGAAGACAAGATAAAAGAGATTAACCCTCTTTAGAAAGTATCTAAAGCTGTTCAAGCTTTGAAGAGTGAGCCTATCGTGAAACGTTTTAAAGGATAGGGTCTTTATAACGTTAACAAAAATGTTGTTGAACACACAAATATGTTAACTAAGAGACATAAGGGAAACACAACTTTCATCATTGCAGCTGAAAATCTTCCTAAGTAGGAATACATATCAAGAGTTTTCCCCTTCTGAAATTTCTTCTCCATTCAAAAATCTGAAATATACCGTCGTTAAAACAAATCCCAGTTAACACCTATGTTAAAAGAAACAACAACAAAATAAAAAAGCTTTCGGAAATGCTAGGCAAAAAGAAAAGACAGCGAGCTCGAAATAAGATTAAAGAATTGATGACCGACTCTGATGTAGTAAAACGAGTTCTACAAATTCACGGGAACACTAGACAAAACTACATCAACCTCAGTTTCCAGTTAAATTTTGCTTGAGATAGTTTAAAGCTATTGGGCCATATAGTAGAATACACAGAAAAATAACAATCAAAATATTTATTGAGAACATTGGAGTCATACATGAGAAAAATTTCCTTCTGAAATTCTTTAGAAAATCAGGATTTTGTGATTATCACATATTTTCAGAAAATGATGACACTTGTACCGATATAAAATGTCAAAATCCTGAAATGTTAAAGGAACTGAACATATCAATTGTGGAAGTTATAATGTAAATTATTGCTGATAATAACTACATTTTTCTCTTTTTAGAAAAATAAATACATTTTCACTAAACTTGGAGTAGTTATGATAGTATTTATACCAGTATACACTTTACCTCAACTGCTACTCGTTTGGCTGGGGGAAAATAAGTATAAAAAACAAGCAAAAGTCTAAGTTAAAAATTTAAAATGTGTATGAAAATACTTCAGTTATGATGATAATTGCATAAACACATTAAAATTTTTAATATTTATGTTTTAATATTTTTTAAGCTAAAATGAGTTCAGAATTGAAAAAGAATATTTTTCTGCCTATTTTACCCCACTTTACACTATGCAATGTAAAATAATTTCTAATGTTGCATAACTGCCATAATAGCAGCAAAGTATTTTTTAAATGTTTCATAGTTTCAAGAAAAATACTGCCATTCATCCATTTGCAAGCACAACTTTAATTAACCATTGAGAGATTGATGAGGCAGAGTTTCCACTTGCATAGATAATTAAACAAACCATAACTAAACTAATTGCTCCTCTTTTAAGTTGTCCCTGAATGCTTTCAGGTTTTTATCATTAAAAGCTAAAGCTTCAGCTATGTTTATTTACTCTATTTATGTTGATGTGTAAAATTTTGTATTCAATCCATGCTAGTCACTTTGTTCTCATTTATTAATGCTACAAGTCAGTCAGATGTAAAATTTTCCTCTCTAATTTTAAACCTATGGGCATGGAATGATTTCGTAGTTTTTAAATTTCTCATCATGAACTTGATATTTTAACTTCCTTTTCTTGTAATAGTCTTCTTAAAGAATGTCTCTTACTCGTTTGTTCGACAAAATATTTCCACTAAATTTTATATTACATGCATTAAAATCTTAACAAAGCTGATGAGTTGTGAGAAAGATTTTAACACTTCAAGTAAAATTAAGTATATATTTTAGAAATATTTTGTCTAAAAATCAGTAAGAGACATCCTTTAAGAAGACTATACAAGAAAAATAAATTAAAAATGTTAATTTTTTGATAAGAACTTAAAAAAGTCTATGAATGTATTAGATGCCCATAGGTTTATTATTGTAAAGGGACGCTGGTGATTTGACTGATCAGAAACTTTAATGTACGAAACAAGCAAATGATATGCATATTTTTCAGTAAGATTACTGATACTGTTAAATCATAATTCAACAGAGAATATAAATATAGACGTATAAGAGTTTTTTTTTTTTTCACTTGTAATTATTTGTTCGAATGCACGCATAGATTGGAATATACTATCTATGGTCAAAAGTCGCTGAGCACATTCAGTTTTAGATGAATTGTCAAATATCTAGAGACGAATATCTCCCGAATTTCGGGAATATGAAAAACATGTTTGAGGTCATATTTTTCAGCCAATGTTTGGTCACCGGGAAACTAAGAGATCCAAAAAATTGAAAAAAAAAATGATTATAATATTTGCGATAATCCTCAAAATAATATTCTCGAGATGATCTGTAGCAGCAGCTCATGGCTGTATGCAGCATCGTGCGAAGAGAAAACTGCACCGGGCAAAGTTTCAATTTGGACCTCCCCCCCCCCCCCCGAAAAAAAAAAAAAAAAAAAAAAAAACACTTTTTCTTTGTAACACGTGTCACAAAATTGAAAGGTGGAGAAACACAAATAAATTCTTTGAAATATATATTTCGCGTTTATTTTGGAACTTTAATTTTAATTCCGAAACTACAAACACTAAATCAGGTAAGAAAAAATTGCACTTATATTTTGGCAGAAGGAATCTGGAAAATGGGTGTAGGAAAAATGCATCTAACAATACAAGTATAGCAGGTTATAACCCTTTTGTATTCCCAGAAGAAAACCCAGTGCTATTTTGAGAGTATATGTTTTTGTCACAAGCACAGAAAAATTACAGACTCAGAAAAGAGAATGTTAACGAAAGAGACTAAGTCTAAAGATTAAGACTAAGACCTAAAACAAATTTTGAAGAGATAGAAGTCTGTAATCATAAATTTGTATTTGAGAGTAGGTAAGGGACAGTGAAATAACTTTCGACACACGAAAAATGAACGTGCTTTTATTGGGAAAAAAGTTCCCAATATGTAAATATATAATGTTTTTAACAAAAACAAGAAGAAAAAACTATGTTTGTAGTATAAATTCGCCCCCACTTCGCACGGCCCTGACTGTAAGAGTCATTTGACAACATTTGTGTTCATTTGTGTAAGAAAACATTTATAATCATGGAGATATAAAGATATCTTTAAGAAATTCAAGAAGTTTCCGCAAGTTTTTTGTTCATAGCGTACTTGTTTTCACCTAAATTTAACACCACTTTCAGGAAATTTGGCAAAGTGCATTAGAAACAATAAACTGCAATTAGAATATGAATAAATTAAATATTAGATTGAATATTAGCATTTATATTACATAATTTTAACTAGGAAAGTGCAAACGATAGCAAAATTGTCTTTAGTAGTCAAAAATATAGATCAACTTCTATATAAAAAAAAAAAAAAAGCCAGTCTAATATCGTGAAAATTATGAAAGGCTGTCGGCAGCATGGTAAGCTGAATTTCAGTTGTTTTCTAAAAATAGCTAGATAATAAGAGAATCTCTACAAATTGTTAATTTTTATTCACTGACTTCTAACAAAAGAGTATATACAGGGAGTCCAGCGAATAAGACCCTGATTTCAAAATTAAATATCTCTAAAACAAAGATCAATAGGATTATGCGATAAACGGTTTGTTTATTAGCTAATCTGTAAAAATGTTACACAGAAGTTTCAAAATTTAGTTACAAAAACCGTTAACAGATGGTGCTAAAATCGCAATGCCTATAAATTGTGCTTCGAAGTCCAGAGCAATGGCGTCTCATTCCTAGATGGCTCCCTGCGGAAGGACGAAAATTGGGAAGTCGGCTTCTTAGTTGGGGTGATGATTTGTTTCAAATTTTGTTATAAGCTATTTCGGTCTAGATTTCGGTGTCTCTTTGGTATGTCTTTTCTCTCCTAATTGGTAGATCGTGGAATCGACTCCAAGCAGAGGAGGATTTGAAAAAATTGGAAATCTTTATTTTTTAATATTTATTTAAATTGTAAAATAAAGTTTCAATAAAAAAATCCAAAGTTTCTAGTCTTAAAATTTAAGTAAGCTAAAAGAAACCCCCTTTTTTAAATCATTGAACATTTATAATAATGATTCATAAATCATTTTTTAAAATTGTAGAAAATAGTTTGAATGAAAAAATACAAAGTTTCTATTTTTAAAATCTTAATTAAGTTTTAAAAAATATTTTAATTTTAAAAATTCATTTTAATTTTTTTTTTTTTATCTTTGAGCACAGAAGTATGGTGCAGCTTCTATCGATATGATCCGAAGTTTTGGAAAGGAGTGCAGCCTGCAAAATACTTTTGCTTCGACGATCATCAATTCCTTTTAAAAGTGAAATAATTTAATGCATAATTTCTGTCCCTAAAACTTTGTTTACAAACAAAAGAAATATATGTGTTGTGCTAAAACCAAAATATTATGCCGTGATTTAAAAATATAAATGAAAAGTGCAAAATTACTTTACTATTTATAATAATTCAGGTATAAACAATAATACCAAAATATGCTTTGATTTAAAAATATAAAAAATAAATACAAAGTACAAAATTATTTTTCTAAATATATGCATTTTTATTTAAATAATTATATGCCATTAAAAATTGAATTAATAAATTCTTATATAACGATTTCTAAATTTTTTATTGAAAATACTATTAATTGAAATTCTCTAAAATTAAAACAGGTGCAATAATTCTGTGACCAGATGTCTCCACTTTTGCACATCACCCCAGCGAAAAAGTGAACTTTCCCACTTTTCATCCTTTCATAGGGAGCCATCTAGGAATGAGACACTAGTGCTCTGGACTTCGAAGTACAAGTTATAGGCATTGCTATTACAGCGCCATTTGTTAACGGTTTTGTAACTAAATTTTAAAACTTCTATATAACATTTTTACAGCTTAGCTTAGCTAATACACAAACCGTTTACCACACAATTCTATTGATGTTTGTTTTTGAGATATTTGATTTTGAAATCAGGGTCTTATTCGCTGGCCACCCTGTATTTAACGTAAGCCTACGCGTAGCTTCTGAGAAAAATGTTACAATTTTAATAATTTTTTATAGTTGTTGTTGTAATGGGATGGCTTTAATGTTTCTTTTAACAACTAAAACACCAACAAAAATAACTATGAAAAAACAAGAAATGGAAAGCTACATTTTGCAGCAAATCAGATACTTTTCGAAAGAAACTTCAATTCATCTCACTATATCATAAATTATTTCTGAACTTACACGGTATTTCACTCAGGGACGTAGTGGAGGATATACGGAGGTATACGCCGTATAACCTCTGTATTTTTTTAAGGAACACCGTATACCCTCTGTTTCTCAACAAAGCTACAGTATATGTACACTAGGGTAAAAAATATTTTATACAAATATTCACATTTCACCAAATATTTATTGTATTCATATTCTAATTGCAGTATACTGTTTCTAAGTGTCCTTGTCAAGTTTCCAGAAAGTGGCGTTAAATTTGGTGAAAAATTAAGCATGATTAAACAAAAAAAAAAAAAAAAAAAAAAAAAAAAAAAGAGCGGAAATTTTATGAACTTTTTCACGGAAAAAAATGAAGTACTCAAAAATTAGTAAATCGATATGTACTCATATCGAATTGAGTATGTTTAGATCAAAAAAGAAACCTATGCTTTCTCAATTTTGAAACATCACATGTTATCAAACCCAAACGATACGATAATTTTATACTTTATAGTGGCTTATTTCATTCATGGTGGCCTAGAATATGTTCATTAATGGAAAAACAATACAATACACCCTGAAAATCAGAGAATAATATTAATTTTTTATTCCACGGAAGGAACTATATCTGGCGTCTCTTTTATAATTAGAGATTACATTGCGCTGTCGTTATGAGTGCTTGTTAATGTCAAACAAATATGAATACATAACAGTTCATATTCGAATACACACATGAGATCAAAAAGTAACTAACGGTTACTAAAATTAATAACAGTTCATATTTGAACACATCCATGGAATCAAGAATGAGTACACGTGTTTCTCAATTTTGAGTACATTTGGATCGGAGCTATTTTGGAGTATGTGACGTATTTAAAATTGAGTACTTTTTACTCAATTTTGAGAACCCGTTTTTTTTTCAGTGTTGAAGAAATATTTACATCCCTATAAATAACGCGCTATTTCTACAAAAAGAAACACAAATGTTGTACAAGATCCACGTAGCCATGTCCTACAACCACAGATCATTTCAATTATTTTATTTTACGGGCCACAAATATTATTTTTTTATTCAATTTGTGGTTCTTTCGTAATTGCCTCCACTCTAAAAGAAAATGTGTAAATTTACACACAAAAACAGATATATCGATGATACAAAAACGATTTGTCTATATGTGTAAATTGGTGTGTAAATTGCCGAAATACACGCCTAATGTGTAAATTTTAAAATACACACTTTAATGTGTAATTTGATGATAAGTCCAAATGTGTAAAAATTAGGTGATAAGTCTTCAAATACACACTTTAATGTGTAAATTGTACAGTAATACACATATTTCTGTGTAATATTCTTACACACATATCTGTGTAATATTCTGTTTTTACACATATTTTTGTGTAACATGCAAAATACACATATCTTTGTGTAATGTATAAAATACACATATTTTTGTGTAATATACAAAATACACAGATATGTGTGTTATATTCTGTTCTTACACATATTTCTGCGTAATATACAAAACACAGATTTTATTTTAATATTCAAAATATGCAGATTTTTATGTACATAGTGTTATCTTTATACTTTGGCATCTGTAAATTGCGAATTAAATCTTTTTATGATAGTAAAAAAAATTACATGAAAACAAACTCATAGGGTTGATGTGTTTGTTCTTTCTAGTAAGCAAAAAGTGTACGCATAATGTCATTAGGCAATTTCCATGCCACATATAGACAAATCGTTTTCTCATCATCGATATACCCGATTTTGCATAAAACAGGATCGACTCAAAGATAAAATATTTTTTATTTAATTGATTCAGAAAAAAATATTGAAATCTCCTGAAAAAAAAGGGAGTTAATTTCAAGCTCTGATATTTAAGCATTGCCACAGCAACAATATTTCGCGCCTGGTGCGAAAAACGTTGATAATTTTTCTGTAGGTAATTGACGCATCAGTAACTGATGGCGCAAACGAAGCCTAGCGCATACTTTAATTGGCTGCGTCCGCGCCCACACCACTCTTCTGTCTCTGTATTTTAATATAATCAACTTGCCTATATTTTCATGTTTTCTGAAATAGCTTAAATTAGGTATACTCCAAACAAAAGACTTTTATTAAAAGTATCTTCTTAGTGGCTATACATCTATAACGATCAACTTTTTGGCGATTTCCGACTCTCCCTGCCCCTTATGTTATCATACGTCATCATTCTACCAGCCCCCTCTCCCTAATGATATCGTCATCAATGTCTAAAAATTCTTTTTATTACAATTTTTTTCTTTGTTTTTCTTTTTATACGTTTGCAATGATATACAAGTATGATTATGCATTCATTACTCCCATATATATAGGGGCCATCCACAAATGATGCCACGATTGGAAGGGGGGGGGGGGCGTCGTGAAATTGTGACAGTTTGTGCCAAGGGAGGAGGGGGGTATAAAATACGGAAACAAGTGTGATATAATTTATGGGGAGCCCCATACATAGTTTTTTATTTAAAGGAAGTAAAGAAGTTAATAAAATATCACTATTATATCTGAAACAATTTTATATCAAATAATACTTGAATGGAAATACTTACTACTTAAAATTATTGAATAATATATTTTTGTTACATGATGCATTCAAGAGTAATAATATCTTCTTGTACTTGCTCTTGTAGGAGGATAAGCTAAGCATAATTTCTTATAAACGAAACAGGTAGACGATATTCTTCCCAATTTTTTCTAGTAAACATAAGTATAATTTCGAACATGATTTCTCTAACAACGAATTATATACTAGCAGAAGAATAGGAATGGCGAACGTTGCGATATTCCATATTTTGGAATGAAATGATTTTATAATCATTTAATGGTTTTAATAATAACTATGTATTTTCATAAAAATAAATAATAGACTAAAAGAAAAAAAAGATTATAGATTACATTGGTGTAAAAAAAAATATCAAAAAAAGAAAATTTTGGTTGGGTCAAAAATGATAACGATGTCAAAAGACAGCTTCACTCTCCCCCTAGAGATATCTTACGATATCCATTGCCAGCCACCCCTACTCCCTAAAGTGTGATAAAGTTGTATATGTACAGCCCCTTAAAAAAGTTTCAAATTAAGAGATATTCATTATAGCATCAAACAGAAAAAGAAAGTTATTCTGAGTTTTAGAAGCATTTCTATGAAATGGAGGGAAATCTTCAAATACTTCTGAAAAAAGTTTCCTACACAATATCTAGTGTAACAACAATATATAGTTTAAACTATGCAATTTTCAGTATGTGGGGAAAAATGCATTAATATTTCTGAAAAATATTAGCTTATAAAATCATATTTAAAGCATTTTCTGTTTATTCATTAAGCAAAATGTCTATAGAATATTTTCAAATTATGTTCAAGTACGAACAAATGCTTTTTTAGATCATTTTAAAAATTTGGATACATAATTTTAATAAATTGTATGTACTTGTACACACACCCATATATATATACATATATAATCGTTTAAAATCGCGATTTAATCTGTGATTTCAATCATCTGATTAAAATCGTTGACATCCTTATTAAAAGTAGGGTAGATGGAGAGTTGGCCAACTTTAGAGAAAATTTGAAATAGAAATTTTACAGTTATTGACCAATTGAAGCATATTAAATCATAATAACATCATTCTTTAGTAAATTTAATTGTTTTTCTGTGAATTATAATAACTTTCTGCAGAATATTTCAGATTGTGAGTAATAACTCATTATGTAATTTATTTCAATTTGCACGAGTTTTGGCCACTCCAATATCATGTACTTTTAAAAAACATTTTAATTGATAATAAGTAAAAAAAGCATTTTTATGTAATATCTATTTTACCACACATGTATTTGTTTGCTGCATTAAGAGAATTTTGCAAATTTCTTTATGAATTGATAAAAACGTCAAGTAAAATATACTTATGTTGATTTTAACTGGAAATTTCAATTAAAAAACAAAAAATATATTTAAATTTGATTCATAAAAGGGACAATAGTGCCCATAGTAAATATTTAACTGTTAAATTAGCTTTATAGTTATCCATGGATTGTGGCTTGTTTAGAACAACACTTGAATCTTCATCAATGAGTTATATTTCTTGAAAGCATATTTTCTGATTTTGGTCTGATTTTCATCAAAGAGTTATACTTCTTGAAATCATCTTTTGATTTTTTTTATTAATATTAGCTTGTCCTTTATTTATGTATCCTGCTTCTTTGCAAGTTATTTTAGTGGTGATTTCATAAGGGAATCCTACCATGTCATGCCTGGTCTTCAATCTTGAAATGGAGTTTCTATCTTGCCGGCTACAATTTTCTGGACAGAATCTTAAAGTTGTTCCATTTTTTATAGGAAATAGTATTCTGACAATATCTAAAATCCACTTTTCGAATTGATTTTTAACTTCAATTCCTAGTACCTTTATGCTACTTTTATACCTACTTGAGATTCAATATTATTAGAGAAAAGTGGTGTCTGTCCTCCAAACTTGTAATGTACATTGTAAAAAAAACGGAAATACTACTGGTAATCTAGACGCCAGTACTATTTCCGTTATTTTACGGGAATTTTTACCCGTAAATTACAGAAAATTTTCCGTTTTTCTGATTAAAAGTGAAAAATTTTCTGTAATTTATGGGTAAAAATTCCCGTAAAAAAACGGAAATAGTACTGGCGTCTAGATTGCCAGTAGTATTTCCTTTTTTTAGTCCGTTTTTTTTTTACAGTGATAAGGCAGAATGGGTTACTCCAAAACTTTGTTAGCTTGTAGTGCTGGCATTACATTTTGAATGGCCTTAATTTTACTTCCTATCTTAGAGCAGTGTTCCTTCTAGGCCATTTTTAAGAGCACATAATTCTGTCTTTGTTAAACTTCGTAAAATGAATCCTGTTCTTTTTAAATAAGGTGAAATACATTTTTACTTGTATTTAGATATCTCTAGTAAATATTTTCACAATATTTAATATTTCTAAATCCATGTGCCTGAAATCTTGCAAAAAGTATGGAACCTCTTCATTTTTGTAGGAAAAATACAAGCAATTAAATCATGCTATAATTTTATTGAACTTTTTAATTTATAAGTTGCAAAATATTTCAAAATTTATGTTTTAATTTATTTATCATATTTAAACATTACATATCAACTCACATTTTGTTTTATCAATACTATATTTTCTTTAGCAATATCATTCTTTAGTGACTAGCACAATGTCCTTCCTTCTCAAGTGAATTATCTATTGAACAGAGAAGAACAAAATTTCTTTTATAGAACTGCCATTAGCTTGCCTTTTTTTATTGTTGTAGCCATTACTATATAAAACAAAACTAAATTGATTTTGTTTTATCTAGATGTTCTTAAATTTATTAAATGACTAAAATTCCCTCTATAATGAATCATGTGGCCACAAGTGGAACATGTATTGTCCCTTTTTGACCATCCCCATGGCCATAACTGGTACATATAGAAAATTTAACGCACCAGTTTTGCCCACCCACCCATTAAACTGTTAAAATAATTAATTTAAATGTGAAATTGCAGTAGAGAGAAAGCTTACCTCATAAAACCTAATAGTAATTTGTTTCAGAACAAATAGAACGCGATAAGTGCCTAATACTGAAAGATTCTGAAAACTTTTCAGCTAAGCAAAAATCTTAATACATATAAGCACACACTACAGTTTCATACATTTTTTTTTCAAGTCACATTTTATCAAAAAATAAACGATATTGTAAATGATAAAAGAGAGTTTGCTTAAGGTGTAAGAATGCATATTATTTGTTATAATCAATTCACAGTCTAAATATTGGACAAATCGATCCAATGTGGCCAAAACTGGTACAGTGGCCAGAACTGGAGCATCTATCCTATTAAAAGTATTATTTTTTGTTTACAAATTAAGATTAAATTTGCAGTTTATTTTTATGTTTATAGGCTGCTTTTCCTGTATAAAAAAAGTACTTTTTTTATTTGAGGTTTTATTTTTCTTAGATATAAAAAAATAAGACAATGTTTAATCTGTTATGAAAGAATTACCATAAAAAATATTTATTGATTTAACGTTTACTAAATTTAATAATATTTCAATATAAATTTATGCATTTAATATATTTTTTTATTCAAAATATTTCATTCTTAAATGTTAAACTCTGAGTCAAATACAAAAAAAAAAAAAAAAAAAGAAAAGAAAACTTCCAATTATATTATAAATAGTTTCATATTTCAAAGCATAAAAAAACCCCACTGTTTGTTGTTTACAGGAACTTATTAATATTTAATTTGTATATATACGTATATTTATTTATTTAATGCGCTGTTACACTTTACTCATATTTTGTTTCAATCATTAGATAAACAATTATTTAATTTTCCATTTCTTTACCGTCAAAACTTCATCCTTTCAAACACATCCTTCACCATCTTGAAATTTTAAGGAGGCATATAACTATTAACATCTAAACCTTGATTTTTCGAAAAATTATACATCAAAAGAACAATGTTTTTATTGCATCTTAAAACAATCTGCATAGAAATATTTCTATATTATTACGCAAGTTATGATTAAAAAAATCTGTCATTTGTTCTTACTGTGAGCAATGATTATGAGGAATGATTTAAAAATGTGTTTACTATATCAAAAGTTTACGTACCTCATTAATGGTAATCCATTTTTTTTTGTCCGAATCTTAAAGAATAAAGGTCATGTCAACATTTGGACAAAAAAGTGATCAGATGCATCGCACTGTATCCTAATTTCAATACTGTAATGTTGTCCAAATCCATTTGTTTTCACAAGCTTATTGCTTCCGTTAAATTAGAATAAAAAAATATATTTTTGATATTTGAGGAGCGTATAAAACAGTTGTTCTAAAACACAAGTCTCATCTGACTCGATCGTCTGCGCAGTAGCAAATGGCGGCTTTTCAATTAAAGCAGGCGTTTTCTATGATATTATTTATAACTTTTTTCTTGTGATAATAAACACCGTTTAACGATATGATATGTTAGTTAAATTTTCATTACTGAACTTTTTCAATAATTCAAATGAAACATTAATTTATGTGTGTGCTTTTATGAAACATATTTCGAACGTATAGATCATTGCATACATACACACACATACAAACACACACACATATACTCGTATATGTATATATAGTATATATATATATATATATATATATATATATATATATATATATATATATTATTAATTTTAATTACCTACGTAATAAAGTCCTTTAAAATATAATATGCTTACATGCATACATGAAAAATCTTTATATTACAGTAAAAGATTCTGTGTTAACCAATTTATTCGGAATATTTTCATTAAAATTGTTTGAATGCTTCTTTTTTTCAAGATAGTAATATACGTCTTTTTTTAATCAGGCATTAAATAAATCAAATTCAAAAACACAGGTGCAATCAGCCACTTTCAATTGAAAAAAAAGTTGTTAACAATATTTTCCCCCCAAACTATTTAAAATAATTTAATACTGCCTCCCCCCCCCCCATATTCTTCTAAGTGACTATAGAATATTTAAGTCCTAAAAGAGAATGGAACTAAAAATATTTTTTGTCATATTACTCCCCCCCCCCCACCTTTGTCACAACCAACATCCCCGAATTCCTTGCAGAAGATAATTTCTAATAATCTTTCTTTTTAAATGCTTATGTTGGCCACAGATGTAACATGAACGGGTGGCTGGCACTGACGTCCCAGTGACATCACAGTGTCTTCAGAATCCCTTCCAGAAGACAATTTTTACTTTCTTCTATCTTTACAAGAAGAAAGTATTGGATTCGTGAGAATTTTTGAATTCCGGTTTTCGACGGATTTATACGTTATAAGGGTCAGAGATCCCGAAAAACATGTTTTTACAAAAAGTCTCTCTGTGAGTCTGTCTGTATGTGACACAAATTTTGTGGGCGCTATATCTCAATGAAAAGAATTTAATAAAACTTCAGATTCAGTTAGTCATTGATATAATTTGGTGCTGATATCTTTTTGGTGTGAATCGCCCAATAGGTGGCGCGCTGCTATGCTGTAATATTCATGATTATCGCAATAGCTCTATCTCAAGAACTAATACGCAAATTTTCATCAAACTTTAGATTCAGTTAGTCCCTGATATAAATTAGTGCTGTTTAGTTTTTGGTGTATATTGCCGAACAGGTGGCTCTACTATGTTGATTTTTTCACGATTTCCGCAATAGCTGTATCTCAAGAACTAATGTATGAATTTTTATCAAACTTCAGATTCAGTTAGTCCCTGGTATAAATTGATCCTGATAAGTCATTGGTGTAAATTGCCCAACTGCTGCCACTGCTAAGAAATTCAATTAGAAGTTGACGTAAGTTGTTGCTGATTAGATTTTGGCGTAAATCACCTAACCGGTGGCGCTGCTAAGCTGAATTATTAAGCAGGAAGTATTAACATGTAAGAAGTCGAAGAAAGTATTGGGATTACCACATCCGACTAGTTAATTATGTTTTCATTTAAATGTTCTCGTATTTCCAATTTATCGGTAATGTGAGAGGGGGGGGGGATCAGGAGGGAAGGATTCCTTACAAAAATAAATAAATAAATAAAGTCTTCCAGTTCTTTATTTTCAAAATGCTGTTACAATACTATATTTATGCAACGGAATAATTAAAATAAAATGTGCATTTTGAATCTTATTAAAGTTTTCTTTTTTAAAAAAACTTACACACTGTTTGTTAAGATTCGCACACTTATAACTACATGTAACAGTACAATTCTTGTAAATCCAGGTATTTTTTAGATTTACACACTCTTCTGTCTTTATCAACCGATAACAACTTACATACTTCATGTCATAAAACTAAATACACATAAAAACAAGTAATGTTTTGTAGAAAATGTGTAACTTTAATGACAAGTGTGTGAATTCAAAAATTTACACACTTCTATGTGTATATATAATTATGCTTAAATTAGAATAACACTTCAATTCGTGTAAATTCAGTCATTTTTCTACATTTACACACTTGTCTGTGTATATCAAGCGATAACAATTTACACACTTACTTTCATAAGCTAAATACACATAAAAATATGTAAAATTTTGCAAAAAATGTGTAAATTTTATGACAAGTGTGTAATTTTAGAAGTTTGCAAATGTGTGTAAAATTGGCGAATTTACACATTTATTTTTAAAGTGTTGTGATCAAACTTTCGCTGAAAAATATGAGGTTAAACAAGCTTTTTATATTCCCGAAGTTTCAGAAGAGTTTGTCAAATATTTCCCTAGCTATTTGAGAAAACATCTACATCCGAAAGTGTCAGGTAATGTTTTCCGGTATAGCATACGTGTACATTTTGTTGTAAACAGCGGGATTATGAAAATTTACACAGAAGGTAAAAAAGAAAATTCCTTAGGTTTTAAACCCTATAGGGACAAAAATACTAATTCGACTATGCGATTTGTAACCCACATAGCATTTTGAGTTTGCAGAAAATTTGCAGAAGTCTTGTTTTGAAAACCTGAGTTGCATCAAGCTCAAGTTGCATCAAGCTCAGAATGACAATACTGAAAGTTCATAACAAGACTGCAGCAAGAAATGCAAACGCCGAAGTCACCACACATTGAACTTGCAGCTAAGTTGTCGTGCAAGTTAAATTCATGCTGTATAAAATTTATTGCAAATTAACGGCAAGCAAGTAATCAAAAATACTTCAAACTTACTGCAAAGTAGTAATCTTTCCATGTCACATTAACTGTTTACAACTGTTACACTATAAGTTTAACCCCTTCGAAAAGGTCCATAGACCTGATCAGGTCTATTGATGCATACGCTACGCACCGTTAAGGTGCAGGCATCGTTTTTACGACGATAAACAAGTTAGGGTAATATTTGTACTTTTCAATTCGAGCCGTTTTTGGTATTTGATAAGTATAGCGTTTAAAAAAAGCGGTGCCAACCGAATAAAATTTCTGCAATTTCTGCGTATCTGCTGATTGTATACTCTCTCAACAGAGAGATTTTTTGCTTTCGTCACTTTCGTGAATTAAAGACAGTCTTGCCATCAGTTTTACAACAAACTACTCATGCAAGTGGGTGATGATATACCTTGCGGGAGATTTGCTGCAAATTTCTCAATTCAAATTTGTCACAGCAAGATAATATCAGAAAAAATCAAACTTGCTGTTAATGTTCATGCTATCTGAGTTAATGATGTTTTAACAATGTTATAATATCCTCAAATTAAGCGCAATAATTGCAATAATTGTTTAGCGCAATAACTGTTTGTAATTAAGTTGACTATATCGCCAATATCTTTCTCAATTTTCATGCTATTCATCTGGATTTCTTATATGAATTGCCTTACACAGGGTGTTGTCGAATTCGACGGACAAATTCAGAGGTGTCATAGAAGTCATCAAGAGGATGAAAAATTACCATAGAACATGGGGTCGCAAATCACTTATTTAGTCACAAATACAGGATGTTTCATCCTAACTGAACTTTGGTTCACGGTAATAATTTTTTGAAAAATAGAAACATTGCGATGAAAATACAACGACATGTACTTTTTTTTGTGTGAAATGTTATAGCATCACAAAAAGTTCTGGAAAAAGAGGGTGTTCAAGCAATCGATGATACGGTATGAACTGGTAACCGCAGTCCAAATTGTGGAGAATCAAGTGCATATTTCTGGCGCGTATAATGAAATCTTCTACCACTTTTTTTATCTTATCACATTTACAAAAAACGTAAGAATGTCTGTTAAAAGTTTTATTATAATACACTTCAGTTTTCGGAAAGTTATTACTGTGAACTAGGCTGTAAAAAAAATCATGATTTAAAATAAATAAATAAATAAATAAATCGGATTTTTTTTATTTAAATCAGATTTTTTGATTTAAATCGGATTTTTATGATTTTTTTCCCTGTGTTAAAATACGGAATAGCTACCAATAGTTTTTGGTTTCCAAAACAATTAAACCTCTAATTGCTATCATAACCTACATTTTTAAGCTCTAATTAATTACAATTAGTAATTAGTAATTACAGTAATTATAAAAACTGCATTCATTTGTATTAGTTAGTAGTTCATTGATATTTTGTAATAATTATATAAAACCATTTTAAATACTACTGATATTTACATTTATAGAAATGATTAACAACTGCATCTAATATTAAATTGTTAACACTGCTTAAAATCAATAATTATTAAACAATCAACTCTCTAATTAGGAAAATACACATTTTTATGCTTTAATTACTTAAATGACAATTAATAATATACACATTTATTACAGAATTAGTAAAAACTGAAAATAAGTATAATTTCATTAGTTAGTAGCACAAATAACAAAACAAACAAATATCATTTGCAGCTCGTTTTGAATTTGTACTTTGAAAAATTACTGTTAATCACCTAAATCTAAACTTAAGCACATTTATGTGTAGCTAACCAAAAATCATCTGAAAATGAGTTGCACTCATTCATACACCCATACAGCGTAAATAAAAAAAGAATAGCCAGTTATGTCTGAAATCCTGAAAATATTATATAACAGCATTATTAACACACAGTGGAGATTATTCAAAAAAAGAGGTTTTGTTGCCTTACTAATTTCTTTATTTGATGTATATGAGTTCACACGTAAAAAAATTATAAATAAAAACATTTATTCAACTTCTACTAAAAGAAGCTCTTTCTGTGCCAACATTTTTACATCAATTAGTTCTTTTTGTTTTAAACGTTCTTTTATAATAGTTGTTGAGCAGTTGACATTCTTTCAATCTTCTTTAGCTCCAATTTCTATAAATTTATTATTGCAAAATTAGAATGAGAAAATAACATACTGGCTACTTATTCTTTTACTTGCAGACATTTATTATAGCTGCTGTGCTTATTTTATATAAAAGAATGAATAATTTGGATTAGTTTTAGAAATTATGACATTGCATATTATATTAAATTTAAATATCATTTTAAAATAGAATGCTTTTTATGCACGATAAAAACTTACTGTACTTAATTTTTTACAAGTCTAGCTTAAAAAAATTATTTAACGCTTTTTTTTTCGTTTATTCGTAAGACAAAATACTTACAGAAACTTTCCAAATTATGTTCATCTTAGATTTTAATACTTTTTTATGTAATTTTAAACTTAAAAAAAAAATTATGATTTTAATCAATGATTTTAAAAAAATCCCGTGATTAAAATCACGATTTAATCACTGATTTAAATCGTTTGATTAAAATCGTTGAAATCCTACTGTCAACCCAGATTGAGTTAGGTTAGAACACCCCGTATTTTTGATTAAATACGTGGTTTGAGACCTCATGTTCTGTGGCAATTTTTCATCCTCTTGATGCCTACTATCGCCCTTCTGAATTTGCCAGTTGAATTCGGCAACATCGACTACTAAATTATGAATGATATCGTTCGTGCATGAGCAGTTGAAAACATTTCATACATATACACATTTCATCAAATATTTAATATATATATAATTGCAGTAGATTGTTTCTACTGCACTTTGTCAAGTTTCCTGTAAATTGCGTTAACTTTGGTTGTAAATTCTGCATAATATAAACAAAAAGCATTCGGAAATTTTTGATTTTTTTAAAATTATCTTTATTTCTCTATGAATATACGTGTTATTTTTACACAAATAAAAACAAATTTTATGCAGGACCCATAGCCATGTGCGACAGCTACAGATCATTTAGAGAATTTTACTTTACGGTGGAATTGCAACTATTATTTTTTATATTTAATTTGTTGTTGGTCCCCTAAGTTTCCTGGTGACCAAACCTTCAGTGAAAAATATGAGGTCAAACATGTTTTTTATATTCCTGATGTTCAAGATGTGTTTGTCAATTCCCTAGATATTCGACAACACATCTAAATTCGAAAGTGTCGGCGGATTTATGACCATATAGTGCATATATCAGAAATAAATTTCAACATATCCTTTATACTCATATTAATACAGAATAACATTCATCGCAGTTGATTTTAGATTTAATTTTAGAGGAAATTTTGATGTAATTTAAAAATATATACCCTATATATATATAAAATCCTAATGAAACGAATTTATGAAACGACTTTATGAAACGATTTTATCAAACGACTATATGAAACGACTTTATGAAAGAATTTTATGAAACGACTGATTAAACAACTGGTTAGATTATGTTTCACGGCAATTTCTCTTAAAATATGGAACATTATGCGATGAAATTAACACCAAAAATCCGTATTGATCCACAGATCTCAAAACTGGTATTAGAATTTTTAAATTCAAATTACTTTCCGAGATATTAATATTTTTCTAATTTTAAATACTTTTCTCTAATGATGGCAACTCAAATTTTACTCATAACAGATATTTTTTTTCATATTTTGGAAAAGGTTATTATTTTAAACTAATTTGGCGACCAGTTTGATCTCCCTTAAATGTATGCTAAGAAATATATCATGTTACTTTTATTCATAATTCAATTTGTATTTCATTATCATTTTATTTAATACAAAACTTTCATTTAAAACTGAAACATTTAAAATTAATGGCTTTCACTTCTTTCTTTTTTCTTTTAAACGAAACGAAAAGAAAAATATTAGGCACAGATGTCATATAAGCAACGGGGTACCTAATTGGCGCCAAAATCGTGTTATTTTGCCTGACATAGTAACCCGGCTATTGTTGCTTATTTATTAAAAAATGTTTATTTGTATTTATTTTCTTTTTATTTAAAAAAAAATGTTATAAATTGTTTTGTTTTATAGTTATTAATTAAACTTTTTATTTATTTATTGTTATTTCATTTTTAAAATAATAGAAAATAATTTAAAAATACATATGTAACTGGTATTCGAAAACGAGGTTTTCGCCAAATTGTCGTAAAGAAAAAATCACGCCAAACCCGGTGCGTATATGACAATGCAACAAATCATGACATTTAATTTCAACTTCAAAGCAATGTTTTAATGGTACTACTTAGTTATCCCGTAGACCATTTTCGCCAAATTATACAAATCGACATAATTTTTATTCTAAATAACAAAAGAACAAATAAATTAGTATAACATTAATGAAAATACAAACAAAACGTCGAAATAAAAATCACTTGATGGCGTAAACACGTGTAATTTCCTTACAATCAAGTGAATGTGACATTCACGATCAACTATTATTGGCATTTAATCTTATAGTTTGGCGACAGATTTTTGATCGATGAGATAACCAAGTAGCACCGTTTTAATTTAGCACTCGAAAAATAAAAAAAATGGTAACTGGTGAGTTAAAAAAGAGCTATTGGCGAAATTTGAACCCGGCTAACATTAAAGTACCAGAAATTCTGTGCGATCATGGCAACTTTTGTGTAGTTTTTTTTTTTCGAAAAAATAATTTTGATTCTTTAACGAAAATGGAAACCTTTCTTATGAAAAGCGAAGGGATCAACCGGTAATTGTTTATGGCAGTTACATGACTTGGACTATTATAATATAACTGAAATGATGGCGAAAGAATAATATTTGGAGACTTATCTCAATTCTAAAAACAGCGCAAAGAATAGCATTTCCTAAAGATTAAAAAATTATTTACACGTGACTATTAAAAACAGGAAAAAAACTTTAAAATTACTATTAAATGAGTACGTGTTAAAAGCAGGAAAATATTGAAAATTATGTCTTGAAAATTCTATCTACACGTGAATATTAAAAGAGAAAGGAAACTTTAAAATAATAAAAGCATTAATATGCGTTTAACCCTTTCAGAGGCAAGATACTATTCGTAAAATCTTGAAATCAGTGAATGCATCAGAATTTAAAGGCAAATTTCGAAATACAAAAATGCTTTTGTTCACTTACTCAATAAAAGGAAAATTTTCATCCCAATATTCTGGTGCCAATGTGATATTTAAGAATTAAAATTAACTGGTCCAAAAATGAATCACCGCCCTTGAAGGGGTTAAAGTAGTAAACTGTATTATGTCAACCGTTTTATAACGCTGTTAAAAAATACCGGGAGGCAAAGACTGTTTACTTAATTCATTTTATTTTAGCTTCTTTTCAAATATTTAATTGATCTTCTTTAACCAAACACGAAAACAACCATTGGATGTCTTAACAGCAACTTATTCGGCCTTAAATTTTTGCAATCAAAGGGAAATGTATGGAAACCCGTTTACAGGGAGATCGCTACAGGTTTTTTCAGTATAATTCAATCTTCTCTAATCTTTTTAGAACTGATCAGATTAGCGTGCTTTTAGATTCTGCGGTGTCTGATCGGCGGCTGGCGAGCATAGCTTGCAGGGGGCAGATCCCCCTAGTAGACGTTTAATTTTATCATATTTAGATTTTTAGAATATAACACTAAAATATACTATATTTTTACATATTTTTTCATTGCATGTATTATTTTCCTTGGCTTTTTATAATTTAATGCATAGTAACGTTCGTTTGACTTATTTTTGAGGATGTGACGTATATTATAACTTTTCCCATTTTTACACATTGCAGAATGAAAGTTTCCCCAAACTATCATCTTATTTACTTGCTAGAAAGTAGTAATGGATATGTAGTTTAGCTTCCGAAGTATGACTATTTTCGCCATAACGACATTTTCTTTAGTTCTGATTATTATCAAAATTTCCCTTGTCGTTACGTCTTTCTCATTTGGATTGTCTGAATGTAATAAAATATTCCACACATGTCTATTCCACAAATTTTCACAGACAAGAAGATTTTTTCATTTGTTTTATATATCATATTAAAGCATGCAGTAAAAGTGACTAGATAGTTTCAGATATGTCATTTTTATTTAAATAAATAAATTAATTAATACACACACACACACATATATAATGTAATACAATAAAACCTTTTGTAAATATTAATCGTTTTAAATATGACGTAATTTTCAACATTAAATGCTCTTCACCTGTAATAATTTAACTAATTTTAATTCTTTTTTAATATTCACGTGTAAATATGTTTCACAATTGAGATGTGTGTAAATTTTATTAATTGCGTATTTTATAATTTGGCAACAGTAGGTACAAAACGATTATTTGAAACTATGAATTAAACCTCTATTCAGAAAACAAAATTGAAAAAAAATTGAAAAAAGTAAAAAAAAAAAAAATAGATAAAATTAAAAAATAGTTGGACACTGCCTATCACAGTTTAGTCAAGTGAGTGCCTGCAAAATGTGGTTAAGTAATTATGTATAGTTTTTGATCCTACAAAATTTATTTAATTGAACAAATTTGACTGTTTTGAACTTTAAATAGCGCTTAAAATAATACTTCGATTAAAAAACTGTTTGTCTTCAGTGTATTTATCATGCATTTCTCTATAGAACTACTAGTTTTCATGGTTTTATATGCAACAGTTTTTGCAGGGTAAGCCATTAAAAATGTTACAATAAATTCAATACAGGCAACAAAAGCAGCGTTAATTACTTCCTTTTAGAATATTTATATATACATTCATGTTTGTGAAAATTGCAACATCATGAAGGAATTATGCAAATTGAACCAAACTTGCAGGAAAAGTAAAGTGAGGTAAGACATGCAAATGTTTAGAATTACAAAGCGATAGTGCATGCGTGGAACGAAAACCGGCTCCTTACCAGCTGCTTGTTCCAGGTGTATAAAGGGCTGTAAAGATGTGTTGAAATGTTTATGTTCCTCTGTATACAGTAAACGTTTTATTGGTGGTCAATATGCCTCGTCAAAAGCGGAGGAAGCCATGCCAACAACTAACGGAGTTCGTACGAGGCCGTATCGTCGGTATGCGAGAAGGTGGATTTTCGTATCGCGAAATCGCAGCCCGTACGCAGTGTAATGCCTCAGCAATGATGGGTGTTTGGAAGAATTGGACAGAGGAGAATCAAACAAGGCAAAAACTTGGCAGTGGGTTACGCAATAGCACAACGGCATGGAACGGCAGACACCTCATCCGCATAGCTGTGACGGACCGTACAGCATCCTGTCATGTGTTAACACAACGTTGGAGCACAGCTACAGGTGTTTTGTTGTCTAGCTCTACAATTCGTCGCCGTCTGCTGCAGTATGATCTGCGTACAAGGATCCATCTACGCAGGATTCCCCTCTCGCTGAATCACAGACGTCTCCGATTTCAATGGGCTCAGCAACAAAGCGCGCGGCGTGTCCAGTGGCAACAAGTTGCTTTTCCGATGAATCTCCCTACAATCTGGAGTACAATGATGGAAGAGTACGCGTCAGACGTTACAGAGGGGAACGTCTACTCCCACAGTGTGTTATTCAGCGTCACATCGCACAAACGTCTGACATCATGGTGTGGGGAGCTATTGGGTATAGTTGTCGATCCAATCTAGTGTACATTGCAGAAAAATTCAACAGCGATCGCTACATAAGGAAAATTGTGGAGCCAGAGGCCCTTCCCCTTCTTCGACGCATTCCGGGTGCTGTATTTCAGCAGGATAATGCCCGAGCACATGTTTCTCAGACTGCACAAACCTTCTTCAGTGTACAACAGGTTTCGCTTCTTCCCTAGCCTGCTTATTCCTCCGATATGAATGTCTCCCATCTAGCATGTCTGGAATTTCATTGGTCGCCGACTCGCTACAGCTAGTGGGGCATACAGTAAGTCACACCAGACAAGTCGAAGCCATCTGGAATGCCATTAGAACACATTAGATTACATTCAGAGCCTGTATGATTCAATACCACGACGCGTACAGGCTCTCATTTCTCAGCGTGGCGGGCACACAAAGTATTAATTTATGACGTTCTTTTTTTTTTTTTTTTTTTTTTTTTTTTTTTTTTTTTTTTTGTATTGTAAATTTGGTCGTTTATTTGTACCTCTCTCAGTAATATGTGGAATAAATTTCATTTATTTCCGACAATTCCTTCATGCTGTTGCAATTTTCGCAAACATGAGTGTATATAGGATTATATATGTATATATGTATTTATATATATAGAATATTTATATATATTTGTATAAAAAAATTAAATTAATAAATATAAGTTGTTCATAAGTACAAAACAGTACTTTTTGTATGAAATTCAGGATTTTTTTTTTAATTAAATTAAATTATTATTTTAGGTAACTTGATGATGCCGCACTAGTTTCAAATGGCAACTGTGGAAGACATTACTTTACTCATGGAAGAACAAGGAATTGAATGCTTAAAAAAATATAGCAACGATACAGCACCAGGTATTCTACTTATTTTATATAAAAAATTAATGTAATAAATTGTTTTTTTAAAAAACTGCTACTTTTAACATTTTTTAACATGGTTGAAAAGTGTTTATGACTTTTTTCGGTTTGCCATCAATCTGTACTCTATTTCTTCTAAATATACTCGGATTGTCAGCTACATTTTAACAATGATTTGATATTGTTCGAATTGTTTCATAATATATGCCTAATGAATGGTTTTCGTGCTTGTTATATTCCATTTGGAATTTTTTTACTACACTGCTATTCAGAGAAATAATAAAATTTGGAAATATAATCGAGTAGGACGTAAATTTTGCAAAAGTGTTAATAATTTTGAGGTATACAAATAACAAGATTTTGCGTAGGAAAGTAACATGTGTATGAAAATGAATCATCATTTGCAGGTGTAAGTGGGTACAATACATACCTTATGCACAATACATACCTAATGTGTACAATACATACATTTAACCATTCTATATTAAAATCGAAAATCTTGACAGTACATAAGCACGCCTCATCCTGGATGGAGCTAAATTTAATGAACAGCTTACAGATTTCGAGAATATTAGAAGATCTATTTTCCTAACCTGAAATTTAACATTTGTGGTATCGAAATCATATACGATTTAAAAAAAATGTATGCGTTACTATGATGGAAACGAAACGTCTAGAGGGGAAAATATCACGGGAAGATAGACATCTGGAAGGTTTGATAATGATGAATTCTGCCATTCCTGTTTATAAATTATGCCTTCAAGTTTGGAGTGGCACAGTTGACGTTTATTCCAACAGAACGGAAAATGCCCAGACCAGGAAGTTCTTTTGGAATAAACCTTAACTGTGCTACTCCAACCTTGAACATGGTTTATCCATTTGAAAAAAACTTTCCTTCTATTCGTAATAAAAATATCTTCTTCGCCGACAAGTATATGAATAGCATGAAAAGATCACATTTTTGTTAACAATTAAGATAAAGATCGCCATCTAGAAAGTTGTACTGCTGTATTCGTAAAACCCTACAGCAAGCGTTATTAGTTAGGGTGGATTTATTTTTCATTAACACTCTTGCCTTTTAAAAGTTGCTGGCATAAAGAACGCTCACTGGCATACTCATGAGGCATTAGAGAAGTCTTACAATTGTTTCAAAATTTCTTTTAACTTTAAGTACGAAAAATAAATGTCACTGTTCTTTTCTCATCCATCGTCCAACAATATTTGTTTGATCAAGTTTCATTACATTCGATATGTAAAGTCACTCGATTTATTACCTATAGAACTACATTTAATATCAGTCGATAACATACGGGGTAGGATTGTTGGAAATTTGGCCTGTACTTCATGTAACGTGATTGGCGAATAGTGAATAAGTATTTAATTTACGTAGAATGCAATGTCAAATGCAGACATTCAAATCAATATCAGTTACGATCATCTTGAGTGCAAAAAATGTAAAATGGAACGGATCAAGTGTCGGATTTAGCGTCTTATTAATTTATTTTGCTATTTAAACCATTTTTTGCTCTCTACCAAACATGTGATCTTTCCTATAAATATCGCTGATGTATCTCCCATATCTTTTTTTTTTTTTTTTTTTTTTTTTTTTTTTTTTCACCTTTTGGGCCGCTTCTATCCAAATGTGCATGTGTGATATTAAAACCTAACCATTTTTTTTTTTGTTGCAATTTGCCTGAATAGCAGTATGTTTCTGCTTACCAATTTCTGTTCTTAATATTCACTTAGTAATGAAAAAATCTTTTAATTCCTATTGTTATCTTTATTGCTGATAGCTGACATACTCGTGTCCCATTTTGTATTTCTGTTGTTTAGTTTACTCGTATATTTATCACTGTTTTGATGCAATCGTAATTTGATCGCAGAAGAATATAACTGAAAATAAATAAAATACTCGTTTTAAAATGGTTTTGAAAGATTTTTTTTCTTTAAATTTAAGAATGAATTTAATATCACTGGGCATATCCTAAAAATGTTTAATATGGGAAATTGAGTTATTTATAATTTCCTTAAAAAATGTTTAACCTCTCCTATTTATTGAATAATTTACAGTGATTACTGATGTTTCAAATCTGTCGAAAAAAATCTATGTGTGATCTATACAGAGAAAAAAGAATAGTTTTGTATTTAAAAAGAATATATAACAAAAAAAATCAGTCTCTTTTTGATAAAAAGTGGAATAAAAGAGGTTTTGAGAGAAAATATTGACGCTTTTTGTTATTGATCCGAAAAGTTTGCTTTCGTACCTTACCTTTTGAAAAGAAAAGGCGTAAATCCAGGAGGAAAATCCACATCGGTTATAACCATAACTTTTATAACAATATATGCAGAAATATTTACATTGTGTAATACAAATAAAAATTTATGCATAAAAATCTTTAAAAAAATAGTGTGATGAAAAAAATTTTCTGAAAATTTTATATATCTAAGTTACTTTTGCCTCTTTTGAAATTTATTATTATGTACAATAAATTTTAGACATAAATTTAAAAATAATATTGATCGCTAGACCATAAAATTTTTATTGCCATGAAATTTAGTTCTATTTAATACTATCAAAAGAAATTTTATTCAACATTTACTGCAGTAATATTTACATCGTATAATACAAATAAAAATTTATCGATAAAAATCTGTAAAAAATTTGTGTGAAGAATTAAATTTTCTGAAAATTTTATATATCTAGTTCCTTTAGCCTCTTTTGAAATTTATTATTATGTACAATAAATTTTAGATATAAATTTAAAAATAATATTGATCGCTAGCCCATAAAATTTTTATTGCCATGAAATTTAATTCTATTTAATACTACCAAAAGAAATTTTATTCAACATTTGCTGCAGAAATATTTACATCGTATAATACAAATAAAAATTTATCGATAAAAATTAATCGATCTTTAAAAAATTAGTGTGACGAAATAAAATTTTCAGAAAATTTCATATATCTTGTTACTTTTGCCTCTTTTGAAATTTATTATTATGTACCATGAATTTTAGATATAAATTTAAAAATAATATTGATCGCTAGACCGTAAAATTTTTATTGCCATAAAATTTAATTCCATTTGATACTACTAAAAGAAATTTTATTCAACATTTGCTGATACTAAAATTTTTATCTTGTAATCGCATATTTTTATAGGCTTATTATTGAATTGCATCTTATAATCTTATTTTAAGTCATTTTAAATTTGTATCTTTTGAAAAAAAAAACAGTAGTTATATTTACTGGTATTTTAAAAACATAGAAATATTTTAGACGGATGACGCAGATGATTAACAGACGTTGAGAACACCGAATAGGACAGAGTTCATTCTGGATGATGTGATTGATAATCGTTTGATAAAAGCTTGTATACTTATTTTCTGTCACTTTTCATTTCTTTACTTCTTGGCGTTTCGACTGCAGTATTAAGAAGTGTACATCAGAACATTCACAAATCATTAGTATATATTACAAAATAATGTATAATTATATTTTATCGCGTAATTATCTCTTGGCCTTTCTTAAACTATCATTTTTAAATTAAAATCTTTTTAAATGAAATTTTAGTTATAATTGCACTCAGAAAGTTATTTTGTTTTTATTTTTATAAATATGCAATTTTATGTATGCTTCTTCTTTCAAAAACTTGTATATATGTATTTTTAAAATTTTCAGTACGGTACATTAGAGTAGTATAATTGAATGCTCAGATGTCAGTAGAAAATATTTTATCATTGAATTAAACGCATTATAAAAAGTAAACATGCTACATTACAACGTAGGGTGATGTTAAGAGTAAAACTAAAAACATTTAATCTAGTTATTGAATTTTGGTCATTCCGTGTTAGAACGTAGAAGTATTCTACAGAAAACTATTTTGTTCTCAACGTCTCTTTGTGAGTTTTTATAGAAGTACTTTCTTTTTAATAAAAGCGCTTTCCTAATACTTGTTCAATACCGAAAGAACGTTAGTGGCCAATATTTGAAACATATCAATAAAAGTACTTAGTTTTCTTATTATTTGATATTTCACCAATTTTGGTGAAATATTGCAAGATATTTTAATGCAAGTGTTCATAAATTGAGATAATTATGCAGCATTGTGTGAGAAACTGGACATTTAAAATATCATAGTTCTGTAAGTGTGTTTATCTTTTTTATTTTCTTCTATCTATAACAAAAGATAGTATTGTGATCGAAATTTTTTTCAACTTACGATTTTCGATGGATTTACACGTTTTAAGGTCAGATAACCTGAAAAAGAATCGGTGCCCTCCCAAAGTTAAGGTGCTACCTGTTTCTGATGTCTAATTTAAAAATGAATGAACAAAGAAACAAGAAATTTGGAGGAAATGCGCACTAAACTGTTCTTTATTAAATGCGACAAAGAAATGTACACAATTTGTGTCGGATTCACTCTCGGTCCACACATCTTCGAAGAATGTTCCTTTATTGTTGATATGCTGCCACCACCGATATAATTATGTGATATAGGGCACACTTTGAGAGGCTTATCGAAAAGAATACTAATTCATTCAATTAAACTTAACTAACAATTTATTTTAACATTATTTACAAATAACAAAAAAATATTTATAATTAAGAACTCGGATGTAGATGATCCGGTGCGACATTAAGTTACATATAAAAATACTTTCTACGTACTGGTCCGCATATTAAAATATTCTATATCCCTCTCACACTACATTCGTTAAAACAGATTTATCGGAGATAACTCTTGATCTCCAGTTACACTCATTGTGTACGCCAAGAGCCTACACTCTCACCTGCATCTCAATTCGTACGCTGTCCGAAGACTTCACTCAGGAACAAAATGACCACACACCCTGGCCTCTACACGAGAACTCTACTCGAGAACCCTACACGAGAACTCTGCGAGAATGTTAACCACACACTTCCAGATCCACACATCAACTGTACCCATTGCTCTCTCTCAGCTATCTACCTCATCTCCCAAACAGCCTACGGGGCTTCCCCTCTGCGATTACGACCCACTCCCCTTCAGTGAACCTAAACTGTCGCATTCCCGTGACGTCCATTATCTCACTAGAAACTCTTTTGTCCACCCCATCCCAGATATGCACCGGAATAGGTAGGGGAGCTACTATTCATTGACACAAACTTCAAGATGAGAAATAAATGTAACCTTAAAACCTCCCAGTACATAGAAAGTGACATGAATACAATATATAAGTAAAAGGATAATATCCTATGCCTGTAATTCGTATTAGTATCTGCTCATCAAAACCTGGCAATTTGCATGAATTACAGTAAAAGAACACTCTTGGCAGAAAACTCCATTCTTGGGGAAAACTGTACATCACAGTTTTATGTGGAAACATGTCATGGAAACATAAAAAAGGTTTCTAATAAGGAATATGTCCACCCTTAGCTGCAATGCATTGTTGGCACCGACATTCCATACTGCCAATTAAGCTGTAGGACACTGCAATGGGAAGCGTAGACCAGACACAGAGTAAAACCTTGTTCCAGCTCATGTAAGAACTTTGAGGAGGACATAAAGCTACAACGTGTCTGCCAAAAGGTAGTCCCAAATACGTTCTATCGGATTCAGGCCTGGAGGCTAAGCTGGCCATTTGATTCACTCCAAACCGTGACCTTCAAACTATAATCCTCAATAAGCAGAGCCCAGTATGGTCTCGCATTATCACCAATTAGAATTAAATGGTTACGAATAGCAGCAGCATGTGACCGGACATACTGATCAAGGATCTCGTTCCGATATCTCACACCAACCAGAGTTCCTCCATGGAATACATCGAGGCCAGTGTAACTACAGAAAGAGATTCCTGCCCAAACCATGATTCCAATACTTCTGCTGTGTCTTTCAGCAATATTGGATTGGTTGTATCTGGTGCATTGTTCTCTAATGATCAGCAGAGGCCCTGAATCATTTTTTAGCGCGAACCTGAACTCATCTGTGAATAGTGCAGTAGTTCCTTGCTGTCTGTTCTAGGAGACGTGTTCTCTTTTTCCAACATAAGTGGACACTCCTCTGTCAATGGGACACGCATAACTAGTCGTCTTGCATATCGATCAGAATTAGGAAGACGTTTTAGCACCGTAGTAGCGAATATTCTTGTCCCTGAAGCGATAACATGATCTGAAACAACTAGAAGCACAGTAGTAGTTCTCCTTATTCGGGACGAAAGAGCTAGAAAGCGGTCTGCCGCAGGTGTTGTAGCTCGTGGTCGGTCTGGAAAAGGTCTTCTACGTAGACATAGAATCGTCTAATGGTAACTGATTCCACAGTTGTTGGACGACACTGCCAGACGTACACTGATACGTCTAACAGCATCAGATTGTGACATTCCCATCTCCATCCATCCGATCGCCCACCACCTTAATAAATCGGGTAAACGACTTCTGTGAGACATTTTTAGACTCTCCTGGGTATTGTCAACGAAACTGCCAACAACAATTGACAATAAGCAATCATGCACAATACTTGCATACAAAGTCAGAAAATTTTTATTTTTCCACATTTTCTCTTACTCTTATATAAGTGACAATTTCTTTAAAATAAAAGTGGTGACCAAGGTTGCAGCAAGGTGTAGAAGTTTCCTGAAGTTCGGTATTATCATTAATATACACTATGAATTTTATTGTTACTACCTTTATTTTAATGGTACCTTCGAAAAACATGTTGTACCTTAACTTTTGGAGGTAAGTGTATTTTTACAAAATGTCTGTCTGTGTGTGTGTGTCCTCCTTGTATCGTCATAAAGTGTATGAAGTTATGAATGGAATTGAACCAAATTTCATATGCATATTTTGGCTATGGCCAGAAAGTCCTACATGGATTTCGGAATTTTCGGCTGGAAAGGGCGCTGCAATAGATTTTTGAACCATTTTCATTATTG
Organism: Maratus speciosus; assembly: GCA_963932465.1. Lineage (NCBI taxonomy): Eukaryota > Metazoa > Arthropoda > Arachnida > Araneae > Salticidae > Maratus > Maratus speciosus. Next base: position 347,127,570 of record OZ010790.1, read on the forward strand.
TATCATCGAAAAGTATATGAAGTTCTGAATAGAATTGAACCAAATTTCATATATATGTTTTTGGCTATTGCACGCCGGTCCCAGTTGAGTTTGATGTTATGCCACCGGAAGGGGCACTATAACAGCGATTTTTACTTCTTTCTTTATTGTATCACTGGAAAGTGTACGAAGTTATGAATAGAATTGAAACCACACTTCATACAGTATATCTTCTTGACTATGGGCGTCAGGTCCCAGTTGTAAATGGGGATATTTCATTGGAAGGATGCACTATGATAGCAATTGTATGCAATTTTCTCGATTTTTCATACTTGTGTTGTAAATCGACTGTTCGTGCAGCGATGGGTACTTCGCATCCGGGTGAATCGCAAGCAGCTGACGTATAACAGAATAACGAAAAATATTGACTTTATTAGATATTATGATCGAGGTGAACTCTTTTTTACTCTGATTAAGAAAACGAAGCAGAAATTTAAGATGAAAATTAAAGTTGGTGTAATATTGATGTAATAACGTTGAAGTATTAACACGTGTAACAACTTTTTGAAACATCAACATGTATGAGATAGAAGAAAGTTTTGGGATTGACACATCCGACTAGTTTTATTTTACCCTTTCGAATCATTCGTACCGGTGAAAATTTATCAATAATATAAGGGATTTTTTATGAACGGATCAATGTCAATGATTTTATATTAATCTAAAACTGGAAAAAAAAACCCTTCGAGAATGGTTTTTCTAATAGTAAATAAAATGTGTTTTATAATTTAGTTATAGTGCAATCAAAATGAAAATTTTAAATATGCTATACTATATATTTTTCAAAGAGCACAAATAAATTTCACACTGCATAAGAAATGAAGTATGGACGGAAAGAACGTTTAAATAAGGTTATTTAAAATCCGTAGTATCTCCAATATTTCGCAGAATTTGGATTAAATCCCTTGATAACTTTATTCAATTTAAAAAATTGTTTTTGAGCTATCCATAAGCGAATTACGTGGGAAATTGAAGCTTCAATGTTTTTAGCATCTCTTAAACGAAGTACTGCCTCGTACTGAATCCATAAATATATCCCGGTTTCAAAATAAAGCATTCAATAAAATAAATGTTTACGTTACTCAGTAATATTATTTTTTTTTGAAAGATTATTTCAATTTTAGAATTCTTTAGAAGTTTTATTTATTTAATAATATTTTATTTTAGATATAAATTCGTAAAGTTATTGATACCATTTCATGTCGTAAGAAAATATTTGAGCTTTTTCTCATTTTTTAATATTAGCTTTATGAGCCTAGAAATTCTATTATTCTCAAAATGTACCACTAAATACAGGATGCTTCAATATAGCGTATACAAACTTTGAGATGATCAAGTATATTACAACAAGCAATTTTATTTATTATTATTTAGAAGTTTTATTTATTTATAAATATATTTATTAGCCCCCGGTATGCTATTTCTTTCTCCCAGCTTATTTTGTGTCGTCTCCAAAACATAACGTTACGTTGTATAAGCCAGCCGTAAAACAAAGTATATGTATCATTGTACGATTAAATACTCTATAGCAATTTTTAGGGTTCCGTGCTTAAAAAGTAAAAACGGAACCATTATAAGATCACTCTTGTGTCTGGCTCTCTGTCTGTCTGTCACAGGCACTTTCATCGTAAACTATGGAACGAGGAAAGTTCAAATTCGGGGAAGTAATAAAGACTGTTGACCCATATCTTTTCAGATTTTTAAACATTTATAAATATATTTAGTAAAAATGTATAGGGGCAAATTCAGTTTCTTGAACAAAAAATATTTTTTTTGTATATCGTGTGAGGTATCGTGTGAAAGCTTTCGTAACGCTGAATTCAAAAATATATTTCTTTTAATTTTAGGTCAGTGGTTCCCAACGTGGGGGGCAATTCCACAGTTGCTACTAACTCATTCGCTATGAATGTCTTGTGTCTTTTTTTTTAATGTAACGTTGCAGATGAAAAATAAATGGAATACAAGCAAAATTTAAACAATCATTTTTGCTATTTCATTTTTAAAATGCTCCTAATGAAAAGTTTAAAATAGATTTAACACCAGAATAAATATACGAATATTTTTTTCATATATATATATATATATATATGAAAATATATATATATATATATATATAAGAATATAAACATAAGAAAAAAATATTCGTCAAAAAAATATTCGTAATATATGAAAATAATAATATATATATTACATCGTTTTGTAGTATTAAATCTCACTATAATTTTTCTGAAACTGAATTTTTCAATTTTTCGAACGCTTTCGATTATTTACCAAACGAGCTTTCTACTTCTATTCGCACTTCTGTATGTCACACGAAGGTTTATTACACGGGAAACTACTTAAAAGTATATATAATTTGACTGTCTTGAACATATTGAACAACAAAAAAAAAAAAATGAAATATATGAACAAGATACTGTCTACTTTATAAAACTTATAAATCTCAAATAGCATATAAATATCTATGGCTCTAGTGCAGGCATCTTGCACAGTAAATAAATTTACATGATGATATAAACATTTTAAATTTTAAAATAAGATAAGACAACTAATCATATTGGGCAAGAAAAATCAGAAAAATGTCTTGTGATGGAGAGTGAGGGCTACTTAAATTTAACCCTTAATTGCATGAATTATTCTTTTAGAATTGTGTTTTTTATTTTTATATTAAGGATCAGACACCAGAAATCTTAAGATAGATTTTTAACTTTATTTAGTAGCATAATTTTGTAATTTTTCGAGGAGTATTATTTCTATATAAATATAGTGGTTGTAAGAACTTAATTTATGTATTAAAAATTAAATAGAAAGTTGATGGAAATTTACATCACTATGCATTTAAGGGTTAATAAAGATGAGAATCTTGAAATACTTCTTGTGTATTGCGTTATCCATAGAAAAAAAAATTTAATGTCCAAAGCTTTTCCACCAACTCTTAATAAGTTAAAAAAAAGGAGTTATTATTAATTTTAACGAGAAATGGAAGTCTCTCTTCAAGATATTTTGTGAAGATAAAAATGCAGACCGTATAACGCTTTTCTTTAACTTTGAGTTGTAAAAGTACAACAAAACTCTTTTTGGCATAAAGGCGTGTATAATCTCATTGCATTTATAAAATTATGTTAAAAACACATTTGTGATAGAAGATTGACCTCTTTGATAAGTAAAAAATGTGAAACGAATAGTTATTGTTACGGTTCTATTACGCTTCCAGTGTGTGATAAAAGTTCACTTTTTTAAATAATAAGAGACATAATTTTCAGATTAAGGGGAGGGGAGCATAGTGACTTTACAGATGATTTGGTGGGGCGTGGCCAATAAAAGGTTGGGAAACACTGTTTTAGGATTACATTTTCAAAGATATAGTCGAAAATGTGGCGCAAAAATATGTCCCCCCCCCCCCATCTAATTCCGAATCTGCTGAAACTAAAATTATGAAAAAAATAGAGGGAGTAGACATTAATTTAAACCTTGCAGGAAAATTATAGCGATTACCCTAGGCCACATAGTTTTTGAGAAAAGAGCATTTTTCCGTTACACACAAATTTTGATTTACGGGCATTCAGCAAAACTGTTGAGCAGCGCTGAAGATACCTATCGTAGCAGAAGTATAAAAGCATTGTTGATCATGATTTTCGAAAACAATCGTCAGTAATTAACCAAGATATGAACCCTTAAAGATATGGACGGTTTGGACATACATAATGACAGGGCGGCGTACGCTATGTACCATCGGCTTTTAAAGCCTAGATTACAACTTTTAAAGATATATGAGTGTAATGAAATGACCAATAACAGTATAAAATCTATAAACGTCAAACTGTTATAAACAGACTAATTCAAGGGTTCTCATGACCCTTAAAGCTTCAAAAAAAATTTCATTTTAATTTTTATAGATGTTAATCTTCCTTTTTTCTGAACATTTTAATATAATTGTTTCCTTCAAATTCTCATTAGAACAGAAGTTATGGCTTTTAGAATTATACCGGCTCAATAGCTTAAGCGGCACTTTCGAAACTTTTAAGTCATTTTTCTCCAATTGACTTTTTTGGGCATAATGCGCACGATATCTCAAAAACATTTGAATATTTTTTCATGAAATTTTCAAAACATACGTTTTATGTTAATCTGTATAAACTGAACCTAATATTTCCTTTTTATTGTTCAAAAAAACATTTTTTAAGTGATTATGTTGTTCAAATTTTCAAAATTTTCTATTAGCTAAATACAACTTTGTATTAAAAATATAAAAATGCTTTAAATACAAATTTATTTAGGTTTAGGGTAATTATTATAATATGAAGTATAAGTAGGCACCAAAATTTTTATTCTAGTTATAATATTTATTTTCTAATCGTGCGCGTAAGCTGTTATACCAATATTCTGCTTGTCAAATGTCTGACTATTTGGAGCACCCTCTAAATGCTAATTCTTCATCTTGCAATTTTTTAAATACATAAAATGAAAGAACATACATATATCTTTAATCTCCACATAAATTGTGTTTTAAAATCATATACATTTTAAGATATTAAATGTTGAAAATGGTCTCTTTTTTTCATTTTTTCTAATTTTTGAGATCCCTGAAACCCCTTAACTAGAATGAATTACATAAATACTATGGGATTCGCGACAATTTGCATTGGATGCTCCTTCAATACGCCTCGAGTGGCTTTAAAAGTTAATTAAAATCCTATCTAGAAAACGCGACAAGGACCAATGCAGCGTTGCAAATTTTGTGACCCCCTTTCGAAGCGCTCTTAGCTCAATGCCAAATGTAAACATTGAACGAATGTTTTGTTTTAGCTGCACTGTAGAAAGAAAGGTTATTACTATGCTAAATTTAGTTTTATGAAATGCCAAATGAAGTTTAAATATGCATTTCTTTTATAGTCAGTACCGAATTAAGTTCATTATAAAGAGATTAAGATTATATTAAACTAGTCGGATGTGTCAATCCCAAAACTTTCTTCTATCTCATACATGTCAATACTTCCTGATAAATGCAGCACAGCAGCGCCACCGGTTAGGCTATTTATACCAAAATCTAATCAGGGACAACTTTCGTGAACTTCTAACTGAATGTGAAGTTTGGTGAAAATTCGTGCATTAGTTTTTGAGATAGAGCTATTACGGAAATTGTGAAAAGTTCTGAGTTTCAGTGGAACCTCTTAGGCAATTTACACCAAAAACTTATCAGGATCAGTTTATATCAGGGACTAACTGAATCTAAAGTTTCATGAAAATTCATGCATTAGTTCTTGAGATACAGCTATTGCGGAAATCGGGAAAATTGCAGCATAGTAGCGCTACCTTCAGAGCGATTTACACCAAAAAGTAATGAGCATCAATCTATATCAGGAACTAACTGAATCTAAAGTTTTATTAAATTCCGTTCAATAGTTCTTAAGATAGAGCGCCCACAAAATTTGTGTCACACACAGATAGACAGACTCACAGACAGACATTTTATAAAAACATGTTTTTCATTACTTCTGTACCCTAAAACGTATAAATCCGTCGAAAACCGAAATTCGAAAATTTTCACGAATCCAATACTTTCTTCTTGTAAAGATAGAAGAAAGTAAAAATGAGTTATAAAGAATGGCTGTGTTTGATATTTTTTAGGTTCCATATCTCTTTGAACTTTCATGGTATATCCATTTACATTTTTCTAATATATACTGTTATACCCGACCCTACTTTTCATAGTTTTTTACAAAGTGTTAGTATTCTTTTAGCAACGGGTTTTTTTTTAATAATACAATTACTAATTCATATATTTATTGTACGGAACCCTCTGTGCGCGAGTAATACTCGCACTTGACCGTTTATTTAATCTTCGAAGCATCGCACATTTTCAGTTTTTATACCGTTGTATTGGGAAAAAATGTTCTTTTAAATGCAATTTGTTTGAAAACTGTATATTTATTTATTTTTGAGATATTAGGTTTTTTTGTAGTTTTTAGAGCCATTTGCTTAATATTGGCAACGGAAGTACTCCATTTCTGTAGAAGGTAAAGGAAAAATAGTTCTAAAATACTAATTATATATTTTTGTTGCCTTTTTCTCATAACAACCGAAAGAAAATGTAATTAAAATACGTGCTATTTTGAAAAAAATATAAACGAATAATTTCTGTTAAAAAATGGAGCTTTATAAACTATATTTAAGTATCTATATTGATGTTACAAACAAATGAAGGTCTATGAATCATTAAATAGCCGCTTTTTTTTTTGTCGAGTATCTTTAATGACCGCATCTTTTTGCTGCATTTGTGTATTATTTTGTGATAGTGACGTCCCATGCCTACTTTACTGTAGGTGTTTAACAGTGGATCGTAAATGTGGAATTCTTAAGCGGATGCGAATGACGTCATTTTACATAAAATAAAAACGTGTGCTTTAAATATTAAAATTGAAATGTGTTTTGTACTATTTATATATACATATATATTATTTTTTCATCGGAGGCGACACTAAATTCTAAAAAAGCAGAATTCCTGTTTTCTAGTTTAACATATAAATTCGTAAAGTTATTGACGCCATTCCATGTTGTAAGAAAATATTTGAGTTTTTCTCTTTTTCTAATATTAGCTTTATGCGTCTAGAAATTTAATTATTCTCAAAATTTACCACCAAATACTGAGTGTTTCAATAT